>CM026551.1:35355095-35559580 GCA_015143295.1 Tetracentron sinense
AATGCGCATCTCTTTTATACTCATATCGGGCCAATGCCACAGCTCCCCGGATTCTAACTATGCTCAGTTCTGTACGAAAGCGGATATAGACATCATGCACCCATGCCAGCCATAAGTCTCGGGTGTCTACGGACGAAGCGCCCTTGATCTGCATCACATTGTCCCATAGGACCTTGCCTATCTTAGTCAACAAAATGTCGAATCTCTCTTTGACCACTCTAGTCGGGTCTTCTATAGGTAAGTCAGCTTCTCTGACAAGTTTTAAGTACAAAACCTGACCTTCACTCCAATCAGATACAGTGCCGAACTTAGGATTGAAAAGGGAAATTGGGGCGTGCTTATTCCCACCCATTCCACTGGATCCCGTATCTTGAAGGATTTGACTTCTCCAACACCGCCTGGGCCCATTATTTCGATATGGTGAGTCAGAGTCTGTTCAGTCTGATCATCTTCATCAATATCAAGCCAACGAAGCGTCTGCTTTCCGATGAAGTGTCGTGAATAAACTGCCATTCTGCACAAAAGAAGAATGTGAAGTTGATCAGGTATGTTGCGCAAATGGACCAAAGGGGATTAAATAATCTTTTTGGTTCATAAATGGACCTAGGTATTGACTAAAATAGTCAAGACCCTTTAATTGAAATGCCAAGGCATTAGAATGCCCTAATTCGATTAGGTGTGTTCAGAAAAGAATTAAATACATTTTAAATAGCCTTAATTGGCTCAAAAGGTTTAAGGATCCCCTCAAGACTTAAATCAATTTTTAGGAAAAGTCCAAGTCCGTAGACAAGTCCGTGAACAGATTTCAGGAGTTAACCAAAAAATTGGAAAAGTTTGAGTTTGTGGACTAAATGTCTGCAGGCAATAATTAGTGCCCGTGGAAATTAATTAAAGCTCATGGACACGAAAGTCCTTGGAACTATTTCAAGCCCACAGACAAAGTCCTTGGGCAAAGCAAGTCCGCAGACAAGTCTATGGAAAGGAACCCATCTTCTCAGATGACCCTTCAAGATTTTCTCATCGAAAAACCTTGGAACTCCGTTAATGGTATCGGAATTCCTGTCAGAAAAGGACCAGAATGCCCAAAAGGGCATTCCGAAACCTCTAGATGAGGAAAATCCCTCATCCTCCCCTTTGTGGATCAAGAAAAGGATTTCTTCCGAAGAAAATGGAATCGAAGAGGAGCCAAGGCTCTTCCCCCTTACTAGTTTAATCCGAAAAGGGAAATCCACCTAAAAATAAGGGGGTGAAGTGAAATGAAGAAAATGATTTCTTCTCTGGGAAGAAAAAATGGAGAGCTCTAAGTTTTCTAGAGCTCACTGGTTCTGGCAAGGCAAGTGCCTTCCCTGAGAACGAAGGGTCCCTTATGTAGGGATCCCTTAAAATAAATCCAGCCCGTCCATTTTAAAATAGGCAGTCCAGATGGCAGGAAAAGATCTCCCACCGTCTGGCATTAAAAGGAAGAAACCCTCATGATGAGGGTTTCTCAAAACCCACCACCTCGTAGTGGGCTGTCCACTGAGGTACAAGCTGCATAGTGGGGAGAAAATAAACCTCCCTACGCTCACTGCCATATGGCAGGATCTGAATATCTAAACCATTCTCAACCGTTCAGATCCTGAGGGGCATTTGTGGGCAGTGAAATCTCACCACCCACAAGGCAGGTGTATGGTGCACCTGCCTACACCTGATCACTACTCATAGAATGGACGGTTAGGCTTCGCACATGCCAAAGACACGTGCACCAGTAGGCCAAGGGTTGGCCCACCGCCAACCCGCCTAGCATTAAATGCTAGCAGCAGGGCAATAATGCCTCGCGGATACCCCATTGTGTCAGTCCTTAGGGGACTGACACATGGTTAGGGTTTGCCCTTACGGGCAGACCCCATTCAAGCCTTACAAATAGACTTTATAAGTCCATCCACGGGCCAGTCAATGAGTAGCCCAATCCATGACCATAAATGGTCAGGGACTTAACCCAGACTAAGGGTTGGGATCCATGGTCCCACCCTTGTTAGACATATATGCCCACGAAAGTCATTCCGGAATTGTATTAGTCTACTTAATCCATAAAAGCATATTTTACATTCACACATTATTTTCTACAATTGGTAACATATTAAAAGTATCTCATTAGATGAGACTACTTTGTCCCTTAGGTAACATTGTAGGAAAACCATCCAATTAGTTATTAACTAATTGCTAATAACATATGGTTTTTCAGTTCCTTGTAGACCTAGTATTGTTCTAAGTTATTCAGGATACATCTGGACAATGTATTCCTACTAACTTACACATTGTTAGTTTCATATTGTGGAGTGATGAATCTCAATCACTGAGAGAAGGGTCTCTTGACTAAGATGAGGATAAAAGTAAGAAGTACTTATATTGCAACTGGATCGTTTAATGGATACCCTCAGAAATATATTGTCTATATATTTAGGGTAGTCCATTTGATAGATTATTCTTAACCTGAAAGATTGACATCTTCTCTAATATTTGCCTATATACGAGCTCGTTGGGTTATATACGCTATATTAGAAGAAGTGTGTGCACACTCAACAAGGATTCCACTACTCTTTTAAAGTAATTTATATTGAGTTGATACTTGTCAAAACCAGACTTGAAAAACCCAGCACTGATATTTATCGATGAAATGGTTTTATCGAGAAGTTTATTTTCTATATAAAAGAAATGTAATTATTAATATTATTTCTTTTAAAGAACTTCTAAAATAGTTTTGAAGGTCCAAGTTTGACTAAAAGTATCAAAGAGAATGAGTTCTCAATATAAGCTAGGGATTAAAGACAGTATAAGATATTGTCCTGTAAGCTTATAACAATATTGGAAGTGGAGGGACGCATCTGTAAACGAATCTTGTAATAGAAATACCTATAAACAATTCTCTATTTTCTGGAGGTTAGTCACATTGTGTTAATGGACATTATAGTGATTAGTGGAAGTCCAGGGACATAGATGAAATTCTATAATCCTAATGGAGTTGTAGGAAATGGTTTCCTAGTAACAATGCTTCAACCAAAAGGGGTAAGCCACCAATCGCTCAGTCCTAACCACCAATCGATTGGTTATACACAGATTTTCTTCATTAAGGGTTTTTAAGTCTTTTAACCAACACCCCTTTACCTATAAAAGGCTCAGCTCATGCCTCAGGGTTTCAGAAACCCTTAGTGCATAATTTTGAGAGAGATTTGAGAGGAGAAGAATGACAGAGGGTAGGGTTTGCTCAAGCTAGAAGGAAAGATCAAGTTTCTTCCCTTCTTTGGTGTTTTTCAACTACGAACTAGAGGTTTTCACTTCTCCAAGCTTTTGGAGTCAACTTTATCGATTTCATCAAGGTAGATATATTCTACGACCAATCTTATGATAATACTAGTTACCACGTGATGTTCTTCTTATTCTATACTATAAATCTTGATTTGGTATGGTATGTGATGTTGTTTTTATACTTGAATGTAACCTACCACTATTATGCGCTCTATGTGTTTGGTTTAATGCCTCTAAGGACTTTTGGTGTTTAACTATGTTATTACTCTCATATGTTCACATGTCTCGCATGAACTGGAGTTTTTCCATGGATTTCTCAAAGTTCTAGAAGAGATTTTTTTAAGTAAGGGACTCACATGATGATTTTAAGAAACTCTATGATATTGTCTAAGATCGGTTCACAAGCTCCAAGGATCATATTAAACTCACAAGAACTCTATGATAATGTCTAAGATCGAAGTACAAGCTCTAAGGATCATAAATGTAATTGCTCTAAGATCTCTATGGTTTTGTTCTATGGTTTTGCTCTACGGTATTGCTCTACGTCTCTATGGATCATAAATGACTATAAGGAACACTATGGATTTAACTCAAAGAACTCACAAGGCTATGATTATCGCAAGACTCACACGGTTTTGGTTTTCGGATTTCATCATACTCACTATTTCACGGTTTCTACGCTTCGATGTGTTTAAGGATTTCAGTCTCCATGATTTGCATGCTCCATGATATTATTGCTTATTGTTAGTAGTATGTATACGCTAAGTATTCCACGCTCAACCGATATTTGTTATCATCGGCAGGTGCTCGGGTTACTTTCGATTTGTGTGGTTCGGAGCCTTGGGTAGAGGAAGAGTACTACAACCCAGAGCCTTCTATGGACCACTACCAGGATGATGACTCACTAGATAGGCGTTACGACTTTGATTTCTGTTGACTACGATAGTCAGAAATATATGATATTTTATTAAGTGAGAGTGGGACTTTTCCACTCCACATTTTGGATATATATATAGGTATTTTGTTGGTTCAAACTTGGACCGAGCAATAGGAGTGTTTAATCATATATGTTCTGCTTCCGCTATGTGTTTTAAATCGTTTCCGCTATGCATGTCTGTGTACTCTGACAGGGTTTTATGTGTGCCTTATGTATCTTATGGGATGTATGATACGGCGGTCACGAGCTAAAGTATCCCTAACTCTTAGGGGGTATTTTGGGTCACAACAAACTTGGTATCAGAGTGTCAGGGATTAGTTTCCCTTGGGCTAAGTGGAAGTGAGTCCTCTGAGTTGTACTTAGAACTCAGATGGAATTGTTGTCTTAAGTTTGTTACCATGATATAACCGGCAGCAAGCGAATCCTTAGGTCGGTCTAGGATCCTAGTTTAGGTGCCAATGTAGACTATGTCCTTAGTCCTATCCCAAAAGTAAGGGTAGATATGCAACGGAGAGGTCTTAGCTACGCTAGAAACTCTAAGTTCTAATTGTGTGATTATGTGTATACTTCGATGTATACTATATGCGGTTATTAGCATTTCATGTTTATTGAACTGTTATACGTTGTGCGAAGATGGGTATCCAAGTTAGACTCATGTTTTGCCATTGATCTCAAGATTATACATCATGAGACACGGCAATCGGGGTCGTGGTTACCATACTCGGAGATCTGAGGGTGAGGTTCCGAGAGAGGAGGAACCGCTTTACTTCACAAATGCTATGGATTCCATAGCAGAGACGTTGGCTTTATTGGCAACCAGACCTGCTGTGACTACTCCTACCCCACCGACTACTCATGTGTCTCCGCCGACGCATCACACCACGAGACTTGAAGCTTTTCGGAGACTACGGCCTCCTAAATTCTACGAGACTCTGGACCTAATGGTGGCAGAGGCATGGATTATGCAGTTGGAGAAGACCTTTCAGGCTCTCCGCTGTATAGAGGAGCAGCGGGTTGAGTGGGCTTCCTTCATGATGGAAGGTGAAGCCGAGCATTGGTGGAGAGCTGCCTAAAGGCAAAGGGATGTTGCGAAGGCAGGGGAACCATGGACATGGGCGGAGTTCCTAGACACCTTCCGTGAGCAGTATTTTCCTAGATTTATCTGGGAACAGAAGGCAAGGGAATTCATGCTCTTAGAGCAGGGAGCGATGAACGTAGCCGAGTATAAGGCTAAGTTCACCGAGCTGTCAAGATTTGCCCCACATCTGGTCGCGATTGAAGATCTGCGGGTTAGAAAATTTGAGATGGGATTGAAGGCGTACATCTATGATAGGGTGTCCATCCTCCAAGTAGAGTCTTGGAGGGAGATAGTGGGAAAGGCGAAGATTGCCGAAAAGAATGCAGAGGAGTTTATTCAGAGAAGGGATAGTGGCTTCGGGAGGAGCATGTCCCGGGGTCAGTCTAGTGGTTCGTCACAGTCCGAGAAGAGGACCAGGACTGTGCCATATCAGTTCTCTCAGCCGATGTCGGCTCAGAGGCCTCCTTTTGTGCCTCAGGCACCGCGCCCTACGATGTCACAGGCTACAAGGGTTGCGCCTCTGGCTTCCTCCGTATTGTGGGAATTCAAGGAGTGCACCGTATGTGGTCGTCGGCACAAGACTGGGGATTGCCAAAGATTATCGAGTGGATGCTTCCATTGTGGTGAGGTTGGTCACGTGATACGAGATTACCCACTTAAGAAATCACAACATGGGCCACAGGGAGTCCGACCTCCAGGCAGGCAGACTTCGCTTCAGGGGTCTTCATCTCAGTCCTCCAGATCCTTGCCGCCCACCTAGTAGCCTCGTCAAGTAAATCAGGGCAGGGTATTTGCCATTACCGATCGAGACGCACAGGCATCTGATGATGTTGTGCAAGGTACGCGTGAGTTTGAGATTGTTAAAGTTCTAGTGTTTCCATGATGTATTGTATGTATATATTCTATGTGGTGTTTTGCTATGCGTGTATCAACATGTATTAGGTATGTAGTTATGTTATAACTTAGGTAGTTATAATTCTCAGGTTCGTTGCTAGCAAATGAGTGTTTAGCACGGGTGTTGATCGACACAAGATCCACTCATTCATTCGTCTCACCTAGTTTTGCCGAAGGCTTTACATCCGAGCCAAGTAAGCTACTTCCGGAGTTCTCCATTTTGACTCCACTGGGTAAGTATATTGAGGCAGATAAAGTGTATCTGAGCAGTGTTGTGCAAGTCATGCAGCATGAGTTGCCAGTCAACCTGATCATTCTGGGATTTCAGGATTAGGATTTCGACATTATCCTAGGTATGGATTGCTCTCAGCTCACCATGGACATGTGGCGTGTTTCGAAAAAGTGATGAACTTTAAACCCGCTAGGTTGAAGCCGTTTTACTTCGGGGGACTTCAGAAGAGAGACATTGCTCGCTTTACGGCTCTTAGTCTCACGAATGTAGAAGTACGAGACTCCACATCCATTCCGGTTGTGTGTGAGTTTATTGATGTTTTTCTGGAGACCTTACCAGGATTACCTCTTGATCGGATAATCGAGTTTGCGATTGAGCTAGCTCCAGGCACGGCTTCGATTTCTAAGGCTCCATATAGGATGGCCCTCGTCGAGCTTAAAGAGTTAAAGGAGCAACTAGAAGAATTGCAGGGTCTTGGCTTCATATGGCCAAGTGTCTCACCTTGGGGAGCTCCGGTGCTCTTCGTGAAGAAGAAAATGGGTCGATGCGGATGTGCATTGACTATAGGCAGCTAAATAAAGTCACTATCAAGAATCGTTATCCATTGCCTCGGATAGACGACTTGTTTGACCAATTGAAGGGTGCAAAGTTCTTATCAAAGATCGATGTTCGATCTGGGTATCTTCAGTTAAAGATCAAGGCAGAAGACATTCTGAAGACGACATTCAGAACCCAATACGATCACTACGAGTTTTTGGTTATGTCTCTTGGTCTGACTAATGCACCGGCTGCATTTAAGGATTTGATGAACCGGGTGTTCAGATCGTCTCTTGATCGGTGTGTGATTATGTTCGTCGATGATATCTTAGTGTATTCACAGACACAGGATGATCACACGAGAGATCTCTGCCTGGCATTGCAAACTCTTCGAGAGCATAGCCTGTATGCTAAGTTGAGCAAGTGCGAGTTTTGGCTGGACAATGTGTCATTTCTTGGTCATGTGGTGTCTGCCAAGGGTATCTCAGTCGACCCTACGAAGATTGAGGCAGTAATGAACTGGGAGAGGTCGAAGAGTGTTACCGAGATTCGCAGTTTTCTCGGCCTGGCAGGATGCTATAGGAGGTTCATGGAGGGATTTTCCAGCTTAGCGGCTCTGCTTACCTACCTCACGCGAAAGAACACTAAGTTCACTTGGAGTGAGAAGTGTGAGGCAAGCTTCCTAGAGTTGAAAAAGAAGCTTACTACTGCCCCTGTTCTCATTGTTCCATCTGGGAGCAGTGGCTTCGAAGTCTACAGTGATGCTTCATTTGTCGGACTTGAGTGTGTTCTTATACAGCATAAGCAGGTGGTTGCCTATGTTGAAGGAGCATGAGCAGAACTACCCCACCCACGATCTAGAGCTTGCCGCAGTCGTCTTTGCGTTGAAGATTTGGCATCACTACCTTTATGGGGAAGAGTTCATTTTGTTCACGGATCACAAGAGCTTGAAGTATCTCTTCTTCCAGAAGGAGTTGAATATAAGGCAGCGTTGATGGATGGAGTTCATGAAGGACTATGATTATTCCATGCAGTACCATCCGGGTAAGGCGAATGTAGTAGCCAATGCTCTTAGCAGGAAGCCTTATGGGGTTATGGCTCACATGAGGGTCTAAGAGTAGAATTTATTAAAGGATATGTGTAGCCTAGACACTACACTTAGGCATGCTACCTATGGGCTGGTGATGTCAAATATCTCAGTTAGGCCGCATATCTTGGACCGGATCAAGGAGTTGCAGCATTCGGATGCTGAGTTGCATGCTTAGCGAGACAAGTCAGTTAGCAGTGGCAATCAAAATTTTGCGTTGAATGGTGATGGTGTGATCATATTCAAAGGCAGGTTGTGCGTTCCCGTCAACGTAGTGTTGAGGGGTGAGATCTTGGACGAGGCTCATCGATCCAAGTACACGGTACATCCAGGAGGTACTAAGATGTACCAGAATCTCAAGAGGCACTACTGGAAGCGAAACATGAAGAGGGAAGTCGTAGAATATGCTTCTAGATATTTGGTGTGTCAGTAGGTGAAGGCCAAGCATCAGAGGCCAGCAGGTCTTTTACAGTCCCTCCCTATTCCAGAATGGAAATGGGAGAATATCTTGATGGACTTCATAGTTGGTTTGCCAAGGACGGCGAAGGGTTCCGATGCTATCTGGGTGATAGTCGACAGATTGACCAAGTCTACGCACTTTCTTCCATATCGGACTACTTTTAGTTCGAATCAGTTGGTAGTTTTGTATGTTAAGGAGGTGGTCCATCTACACGGGGTACCAGTTTCCATCGTGTCTGATCGAGATCCTAGGTTTACTTCCAGGTTCTGGAAAACTTTTCAGAGCGCTATAGGTTCTCGGTTAGATTTCAGCACCGCATTTCATCCTCAAACCGATGGGCAGACTGAACGGGTGAACCAGGTTGTAGAGGATATGCTCCGAGCTTGCATGTTGGACTTTCAGGGTAGTTGGGAGGAACACTTGCCGTTGGTTGAGTTTGCCTACAACAACAGTTACCAGGCAAGCATCCAAATGGTGCCTTTTGAAGCTTTATATGGTCGCAGATGTAGATCTCCTATATACTGGGATGAAGTTGGTGAGAGGAAGGTACTAGGTCCAGAATTGATCAAGCAGATCGTAGAAAAGGTCAAAGTCGTCAGGGAACATTTGAAAACTGCTCAGGATAGGCAGAAGAGTTATGCAGACACTCGCCGCAGAGATTTGGAATTCCAAGTTAGGGATCGGGTCTTTGTGAAGATTTCGCCGAGCTGGGGAATCATGAGGATTGGGAAGAAAGGAAAGCTCAGCCCTAGGTATGTGGGGCCATTTTTGATCATCACTAGGGTTGGTGAGGTTGCTTACAGGGTAGCCCTACCGCCTCACATGGCAGCGGTCCATAATGTATTTCACGTTTTCATGCTCAGGAAATACATTCCGGATCCGTCCCACATCATTGCTCTTGATCCCGTAGAGATTCGAGAGGATCTCACTTTGGTTGAGCAACTGGCTCAGATCTTGGATCGTCGAGATCAAGTCTTGCACACCAAGACTATCCCGTTAGTTATCATGAAATGGTAGCACCATTCTGCAGAAGAGGCTACGTGGGAGCGTGAAGCTGAAGTGAAGGAAAAGTACCCTCATCTATTTCCTTGATGTTATGATTATGTAAATTGTTTCTTTTTGTTCTTTTGGTGTCGTTCCAATTTTTGAAAACGAAATTATTGTAAGGGGGGGAGGATGTAGAGCCCCGAATCTTCATTTCACTAAGTAGTGAATAGTGTTCAAGTGTGGTCTTGTACACTTATGGGTTTATACTAATGGAAATGTTTGGATATATGGTGTACATGTGTTGATGGGTATATATAGCCTAAAGAAGTGTGTATTGAGTGTATAAGGTATTGGAATTGGATTGAAGAAGGTCTAAGTAGTGGAAAAAGGGTTCTGCAGCAAAAGCAGGGGAGCACCGATCACTCGGTGATAACCACGATCGACCGGTCATCTACCGATCGCTCGGTAGCTGTCGACTAGTCAAATATTTTGTATGGGGAAAAATTCCAGAGAGGGTGTTTTCAACCGATCTCTCGGTCAAGAACACCCATCGCTCGGTAAGCCACCGATCGCTCGGTCCTGACCACCGATCAATCGGTTATATGCAGATTTTCTTCATTAAGGGTTTTTAAGTCTTTAACCAACACCCCTTTGCCTATAAAAGGCTCAGCTCGTGCCTTAGGATTTCAGAATCCCTTAGTGCATAATTTTGAGAGAGATTTGAGAGGAGAAGAAGGAGAGAGGCTAGGGTTTGCTCAAGCTTGAAGGAAAGATCAAGTTTCTTCCCTTCTTTGGTGTTTTTCAACTACGAACTCGAGGTTTTCACTCCTCCAAGCTTTTGGAGTCAACTTTATCGATTTCATCAAGGTAGATACTTTCTACTACCAATCTTGTGGTAATACTAGTTACCACGTGATGTTCTTCTTATTTTATACTATAAATCTTGATTTGGTATGGTATGTGATGTTGTTTTTATACTTGGATGTAACCTACCACTATTATGCGCTCTATATGTTTGGTTTAATGCCTCTAAGGGCTTTTGGTGTTTAACTATGTTATTACTCTCATATGTTCGCATGTTTCGCATGAACCGAAATTTTTCCATGGATTTCTCAAAGTTCTAGAAGAGTTTTTTTTAAGTAAGGGACTCACATGATGATCTTAAGAAACTCTATGATATTGTCTAAGATCGGTTCACAAGCTCCAAGGATCATATTAAACTCACAAGAACTCTATGATAATGTCTAAGATCGAAGTACAAGCTCTAAGGATCATAAATGTAATTGCTCTAACATCTCTATGGTTTTGCTCTACGGTATTGCTCTACGTCTCTATGGTTCCTAAATGACTCTAAGGAACTTTATGGATTTAACTCAAAGAACTCACAAGGCTATGATTATCGTAAGACTCACAAGGTTTTGGTTTTCGGATTTCATCATACGCACTATTTCATGGTTTCTATGCTTCGATGTGTTTAAGGATTTCAGTCTCCATGATTTGCATGCTCCTTGATATTATTGCTTATTATTAGTAGTATGTATACGTTGAGTATTCCACGCTCAGCCGATATTTGTTATCATCGATAGGTGCTCAGGTTCCTTTCGACTTGTGTGGTTCGGAGCCTTGGGTAGAGGAAGAGTACTACGACCCGAAGCCTTTTATGGACCTCTACCAGGATGATGGCTCACTAGATAGGTGTTATGACTTTGATTTCTATTGACTACGATAGTCAAAAATATATGATATTTTGTTAAGTGAGAGTGGGACTTGTCCACTCCACATTTTGGATATATATATAGGTATTTTGTTGGTTCAAACTTGGACCCAGCAATATGAGTGTTTAATCATATATGTTCTGCTTCCGCTATGTGTTTTAAATCGTTTCCACTATGCATGTTTGTGTACTCTGACAGGTTGTTATTTGTGCCTTATGTATCATATGGGATGTATGATACGGCGGTTACGACCTAAAGTATCCCTAACTCCTAGGGGGTATTTGTGGTCGCGACACCTTTAGATCCCACACATTAGGACCTTCTTAAAGCTTTTAATTTAATTATTAACTAAATTAATTAATTTCTCTAATTAAATCACTATATGGTATAGTGAAGCTCTAATAGGTGAAATCACATAGGATGTGATTAACCAAATGGGTAGGACCCATTGGGAATTTTGATAAAGATCAAATAGATGACCTTTACCCTATGTTTGGTTGCCGAGAAAATAAGCAAAAACATGGAAAAGAAAAGAAAATTGGACAAAACAAAATTAGAAATTTTATTAGAAATCCAAAGTTTTATTTTCCATGTTTTCACTAATTTTCTCGGCAACCAAACATAGCATTAGGGTTTTGAACCCATAAGGGGTGCGTGGAAGTGGGGCCCACCTAGGGTGGGATGCCACTTCAAGATGGAGCCTATTCTTTTAATTAGTTAGTTACTAATTAATGATTCCTTATTGGATAAGGATGAGATTAGTTAGTTACTAATTAAAGATTCCCTAATTAAATGGGATTCCATTAGTTAGTTACTAATTCAAGATTCTTTATTAGATACGGATAAGATTAGTTAGTCACTAATGGATAAGGTTAGTTTCTTTTAAAGATTAATCCTAATTAATTAGGAGTAATTAAGAAAAGAATTTTTTGAGGAATTCTAATTGGATTAGAATAAAGATGAGAGAGTCTTGGATTGCAAGCAAAGCAATCCAAGCAAGCCTATTTATATGGGACGTCCAACCCTTGGGAGATAGATTATTCTCCAAGTTTTTCTCTCTCCCTCTCCTCAATCTCACGCCCCTCTCTCTCTCCTCTTTGGAAGTGTACGGTCATACCTCCCTCTCTTCTCTTGGTTCTAGTTTTTCTCTTAAGCAAAAGCAGAACCAATCTTTTTAAATCAATAAAGGATCTTGAGATTCAAGAAAAGAACAAAATATCATAGAGCTTGAATTGGAAAGGTCATTAACTTCCATTAGAGAAAGCTTTAAAGGAAAAAGAAAGTTCGTGTGGATCGCGAAAGAGACTTTACACTTGTGAAGTTTTGCAAGCATTGTCCTAACGTGAATTTGACTTAATAATATCAAAGTCGCAAAGGTGATTGTTATTTTATCCTTCATTGAATAAAATCAATTAGAATCTTAGTCAGATCTTGGAATTTGATGTATGCCCCCCAAGAACTATTTTTCTAAAATTAAAAGGAGGCATACTTTCAACCCTGTCTTGGTCCACGAACTGACTAAAGTCAGACCCTTGTCCGCAGCCCAAATAGGCTTTGGACCTGACTTAGGCCGCAGGTGAGACCCATGGTCTCATCCCTTTAACTTGCGGACTGACCAAGATCAATCATTTCACAACTGACAGTCAGATACTGACTATCAAGTGGTAGAGAATCCTTGATAAAAAAAAGACTCTCTGCCAGCTTTGGGGGATCCCAAGATAGAGATCCCCTCTTTTTCTCCAATAATAGAGTCTTATATGGCACCTCATTCAAAAAGCGGAGTAATCTCTTCCCTTTTCTTGGAAGATAAGACTCTTCCCTCTTTTGAGGGAAGTCTTATCCTCCCAGGTTTCCCAAAAAGCGAAACCAATTTCGAGTCCTTAAAAAAAAAGGACTCCCATTTGTTCTTCTTTAATTCTTCTTCTTAATAAGAGGTACTTCCCCAAATCAAAAAGATAATTAACAATCTGGGTTTACTCAGATTGGAAGGATAATCCCCCACACAAAATAATAAACTTCATACAACAATGGAGGTAATTTGACACGCAACGAAATTTGCGCGTTACAGTATGTTGCCCAGTAAATGGACCCTAGAGGGGGGGAATAGGGTCAATGGAAATTTAAAAATTAAACTAAGAGATTTTGTGGAATTAATAATTTCACTCTAGTACTACCAACAAATAATCTGAACTAAATAGATAGAGAGAGAGACAGAGATACCAAACACCAGATGTGTTATCGGGGTTCAACAACTTGCCTCTGTCCCCACCTTTAAGCTTCTCGCTTTAAGGATTTTTCACGATTCCAATAATTGAACTCTTCTTTACGGGCAAAAAGCAAGCCTTTACAATCCTTTTGCAGGCTCAGGAATAACCTCTTCAAGAGAAACTTTCTCTTGGGTACAAGAAGACATTCTTCTCAAATGGTGCAAAAATCTCTAATTCTTGACTTTCAGCATTTACAGAAATTGAGTGGATTTAAAATCCGAATATGAACTCCTAACTAAGCTAGATAAGAATGGAAAACAAAGCTTACAATCTCTCAAGATTGATTGGAATTGAATGCTCAAAGAATGAGGGATTGAGATTCAAGATATTCAATGCAAAACAGAGTATTGATTACTTGAAGGTTGAGAGTGATTTATGAATGATAGAATAGTGTTGGAATCCCTTGATTTGTTCAGAAATCATCTCAATTTATAGTTGAGCAATCACTATGGCCGTTGGGGGTAGCATTTAATGCGGACTAGCCGTTAAAAACTAGCCATTACACGATTTTCCCATAGACACTCATCGACGAGTGAGTGAAAATCAAGTTTGAGTCGTCTACGAGTGGAAACAAAAGCTATTGCATCATTTCCGTTCTTTCACTCGTCGACGAGTCCCTTGCACTCGTCGACGAGTTTACTGAATTTTTTCAGTAAACTCATCATAATGAGACCAATTTGATGGGAATCATCCTAAGACCCTTAGGCATTTAAAATAACATTATTTTAATATTTTAAGGGCCTTAGATTGATGTCCAAATTATACTAAGTCTCCTAGGGTCTATCTAGATAAACTTTGAGCAATGATTTCCAATGTCTGGAGGAATTTTTACAAGGTCCTAGACATTCTTTAACTAAGACACTAGTCTTCAATGAGTGATGATCTTCTTTCTTGATTTGTGGAGCTTCACTCTTGATGGATCTTCATGGATTGTCTTGAGCTCTTGAAGCTTTTTCTTTTGAAGGACTAGTACTTGGACTTTGATCTTGATGTCTTTGAATGGTTGAACTCTTCAATTCTTCATGACTTGAAAGATAATCTTAATATTCTTTTTCTCTAAAATTTCACATTCTAAATGGAAGAATTAGTATCATAAAGTTTATTCAATTATTGTGTTATCATCGAAACTATTAAGGGTACTTAATGTTGTAACCTTGAGGCTAACAATCTCTCTCTTTTTGATAATGACATAATAATGTAAATGATTTGGGTTGAGCTCCCCCTCAGTATATATATTGTAATAATCTTTGAGGATAGCTCCCCCTCAACATGTGCATTATATAGACTAAGATCAATCAAGAATCAGTCAAAACACATTCAATTTTGAATTATGGAATCAAGAGAAGTTCCATGAACATGATTTTTTTTTTTGTTATACTTGTTAACAACACACAAGATTGAACAAAGAGAAGTTCCACAAAGAAGGTATGGGATTTAATATTTGTTAACAAAATATAATATCATTTCGTAGCTGAAATTTTGGAACCAAGAGAAGTTCCACAAAGAAGATGGTTCATACTAGAATTTATACTCATAGTATTTACATTTTCTCCCCCTTGGAATCATCAAAAAATCTATAAAAGAAACAAGATAAGTAGAGAAGATATGATGGGAAAAGAAAAATGGAATGTCATATACAGCAAAAAGAGTACATGAAAGAACAGTCATTACATCCAACAAAAAACAAACATAAAAAGTAACATAAACAGTCCAAAAAAAAAATTAAGTCTGCATCAAATCTTCTGCCTTTTGATAGGTCTGTTAGGCTTTGAGGTTGGGTTCTTGGGCTTGAACGCTTTGGCTATGCCTCAGAGGAGTCAGAGGAATTTGAAGAGGAAATCACAGCCGGTTGGTCTTGAGAAGACTTTTCAGCCTTGGGAGGAGGTTGCTCTTGAGGTTGCTCTCTTAGGGGTTGTTCTTGATGAGGTTGCTGATCAAGAGGGGCTTGAGAAGAAGATGGAATGTCCACATCATTAGGAACTGGCACAAGTTCAAGCTTTTTCTTCATAAGGATCATCTTAGATGCAAGCTGATCTACTTTGGCAACCATCTCACTAACCACTGGGCCTAAGAGTTCAATAGTACAGCCATGTTCTGAAGATACCTAGCTTGAACATTAACTGCATTGCCCACACTGGTCATGTCATCACTGAGTTTATCACTAACCACATTGGCCTCAACTACCTTCCTTTCTATCTGTGAGATGATGGAATCTACTCTATTCTTAACAATCTCACTAGATATCTCCAACTCTGCAAACTTAGGCTCAATCACTGCCTCTCTAGTCTTCATCTCAGATTGAATCAAATCCATCCGGGTCTCTAGTGAGGATAGCCTCTCTCTGGTCTCTGCCTGGAACTGCAGCTGGCTCTGCCACATCTCAAGCCGAAATTGCTCCATGCTTGAAGCAATGGAAGCAATTTGGGCTGCCATCACACTCATCTACTCATCAAATACTAGAGCAGGCCTGGAAGGGGATACAAAATGTTGCTCAAGCTCAACACCACGATCTGAATGCTGTCTATGAGATGACTAAGGGAGATCTACATCAATCATGATGTCTCCCCAGTCAAGCTCAGCCTTAGCCTCAGTCTCTATAGCTGGCTTATGAACTGGCTCTACACTCTCTGGCTGCTCAGCTGGCTCAGATATGGGAGAAGAGGGAAGGATGGGAGAAGAATAGTGAGTAGAAGATGGAATAGAAGGGAGTGGATTAGAGGAATCAAGAAGGGAGGAAGGAGGTACAATGGGGTGAGAAGGTGGAGGAGTGGGAGTAGGAATGGAAATGTTAGGAATGACAGAAGGAGTAGAAGAATGGATGGTTTGGGATTAAGGAACCCAAACATTACTAGACTCTATAAAAGAGTATCATGATAGTTGCTTTGGAGTACACATCAGAGTCAGTGATAGATTTTTTGTCTTGATATGTGTCCAAAGGAACTTTGAAATGTTTAAACAAACAGGTAAGAGCTAGGCCATAGGGTAATCTGCTAGAAGTCTTCTTACCAGCATCCTTCATGACATTGGCAATATTGAAAGAGAGGTTAATGTGTTGGGTGGTCAAGATACACCAGATAAGAAAAACATCAAAGAAAGTA
Source organism: Tetracentron sinense (assembly GCA_015143295.1). Lineage (NCBI taxonomy): Eukaryota > Viridiplantae > Streptophyta > Magnoliopsida > Trochodendrales > Trochodendraceae > Tetracentron > Tetracentron sinense. Next base: position 35,371,673 of record CM026551.1, read on the forward strand.
ATGAAATCCCGGCCACCACCTCTGGGGATAATATCATATGTAATGATGTGGTGTGCAAGCTTGGCATCAAGGGTTAGATCCTTGAGCTTAGGAGGGACAGGGTTAGTGATGTCTTTGTTGACACACATCGCTTTCAATGCTTCTATCACATTGAATCCCTTGTGGGATACCCACTGATTTATGGAGTATTCCTAGAAGTTCCCATTGGGAAATTTTAGAATGGTTCTTAGGTCAGCTAGATCAAAGGTTATGAGTTTGCCATGGGCATATGAGGTGAACTTTTGAGCAGTTTTATCAAAGACAAGGTGAGAATAAAATTGTTTGATAAGGTCATCATGCAATTCTAGAAACCTATGCCATCTAAGAGTTTTGAATTTGGAGGCAATGATATGAAGACCAATATCCTTAAAAAGGTCAAAGTCGGGAATTTTACCCAAAACTGGTTCCTTTTTTATGAAGAATCTGGTATAGTTCTCTTGAGCTGCCTGGGTCTTGAATAAGTTGGGAATTTCTTCTTGGGAAGGCTCTGTGGCTTTGCTCTTTGAAGTCTCTCCTATTTTCTTCTTTCCTTTCTCGGCAGCAGAGGGCTTCTTCTTTGGCACAGATGGATTCTTCATCCGATGAGCCATTGGAATAGAGAGTGATGCTGGAAATGGTTTTTAGAAGAGATTTGAAGAAGAAGGAAGGGAGTTTGGAGTTTTGAAAATGTGAGGGAAAGGATATTTGAATGAGTGAACAGTTAAAAATTTGGGATTTTAGTTTTATAGATCCGAGGGCACTTGTCGACGAGTAGGTCTGACTCGTTGCCGAGTGGCTTCAAAATCTGAAAATTTTTAACTCACTCATCAACGAGTAGCTGGGATTGATCGCCGAGTGTCTTAAATCAGCTACTGGAATGCCCACTCATTGATGAGTACCATCCAATACTCTGACTCATCGACGAGTCAATGCACAAAATTTGAAATTTTGCAAATTTCAACTTCTGGATTGATTCCTTAAGCCTTTAAACTTATTCATTAATGATTATAAGATATTTTAAGACATTAAAAACCACAAATTAGGTTGGAAATCACAATAAACACTGTCCAATCAAAATTTATCAAAATTTTAACTTAGGTATAGTTTTTCATTTTATGTCACTAAGTGTAGTCATGCCTAATTCTTTTCTTAAAGTGCTAAATCTTTCATAAGAGAGAGGTTTGGTAAATATGTTTGTAAGTTGGTTGTTTGTTTCAACAAATTCCAACAATACATCCCCATGTTGAACATGATCCATTATGAAATGATATCTAATTTCAATATGTTTGGTTCTTGAATGTTGAATTGGATTCTTTGTCATACAAATAACACTTGTGTTATCACATTTAATTGAAATTTTATCATAAAACAATTTGAAGTCCTCTAATTGTTATTTCATGTATAATGTTTGAGCATAACAACTCTCAACTGCTACATACTAAGCCTCAGCTATTGATAGAGCTACAGAGTTTTGTTTCTTACATGACCGTAAAATTAATGAGTATCCTAAGAAGTGACAAGAGCCACTAGTGCTTTTCCGATCAACTTTGCAACCAGTTAAGTCAACATCAGAATAACTAACTAGTTCTTGTGATGTGTTCTTAGGATACCATAGTCCTAGTTCAATTGTTCCAATTAAATATTTGAAAATTCTTTTAATTGCAGTCATATGATATTCTTTAGGATTAGCTTGAAATCTAGCACACCTGCAAACACTAAACATAATATTAAGCCTACTAGCAGTCAAATACAATAAACTACCAATCATTCCTTGATATTTTGTTTCTTCTACACTTATGCCATTTTCATCTTTATCCAGCTTTGTGGTTGGACTCATGGGAATATCAGTATCTTTTGAGTTATCCATACCAAATTTTTTGAGCAACTCTCTAGTGTACTTGGCTTAATTTACGAAGATGTCTTCCTTTGTTTGCTTGATTTGAAGCCCGAGGAAGAAGTTTAACTCTCTCATCATGCTCATCTCAAATTCATCTTACATGGACTTAGCAAATTTTTGACAGAGATCTTCATTAGTAGACCCAAAAATAATGTCATCAATATAGATTTACACTAAAAGCATATCATCATTTTTGGACTTTATAAACAAAGTAGTATCTATTTTACCTCTAATGAACTCATATCAAGTAGGAAGCCACTTAATCTATCATACCAAGCTCTAGGAGTTTGCTTTAAACCATAAAGAGCTTTAGTGAGTTTAAATATATACATGATTTGACATTTTATGATTTTCAAAACAAGGAGGTTGTTCAACATAAACTTCCTCTGTTATAAATTCATTTAAGAAAGTACTTTTAGCATCCATTTGATAAAGTTTAAAGTCTTTAAAGTTAGCATATGAAAGCAACATCCTAATAGCTTCAAGTCTAGCAATAGGGGCAAAGGTTTCATCATAATCAATTCTCTCTTCCTGGTTGTATCCTTGAGCTATTAGTCTAGCCTTATTTTTAACAATGTTTCCACTTTCATCCTTTCTGTTTCTAAAAATCTATTTAGTACCAATTATAGATTTACTTTTAGGTCTAGGTACTAAATCTCATACTTAATTTCTTTCAAATTGATTTAATTTCTCTTGCTTGGCAATTCCCCACGATTCATCATTAATTACTTCAAAGACATTTTTAGGTTCAATTTGAGAAATGAATGCAAGGTTATTACAAATATTTCTTCTTGTTCTTACACCTTGTTCCATATTATCAAGTATTTGATCTTTAGGGTGATCCTTAATTAATTTTCTTGCCTTAGGAAGTTGAATTTCATTTTCTTCTTCATTTTCAACTTCTAAGTTTTTATCATCATTATTATTATCTTGATTTTTACTCTCATTTTTATTGATTTCCAAATTAGCAATGTCTTTAGAAATTGTTTCAATATTGTCATTTGGAACATCATCATCAATTTTCTTAGATTCAAAAGGATTTAATTCATCAAAGATAACATGCATTGATTCTTCAACTATTAGGGAAGTTTTATTAATTACCCTATACGCTTTGCTATTTGAAGAATAACCAAGGAAAATTCTTTCACTAGATTTTGGTTCAAATTTCATTAAGTTGTGCTTATTATTTAGAATAAAACATTTGCAACCAAACACTTTGAAATAATCAATATTAGGTGATCTCTCATTCCAAAGTTCATAAGGGGTTTTATTTAATTTGTTTCTAATTACAACCCTATTTATCACATAGCAAGATGTATTTATGGCCTCAGCCAGAAAATAATTAGGTAATTTATGTTCATTTAACATAGAACTCATTTCTTGCAATGACCTATTCTTTCTTTCAACTACTCAATTTTGTTGAGGAGTTCTAGGTGTGGAGAAATTATGGTTGAAACAATTATCTTTACAAAAGGATTCAAGCTCTTTATTCTTAAATTCTCCACATCTATCACTTCTTATATTATTAATAGAGTAGCTTTTTTCATTTTGAACTCTTTTATAAATTTTTCAAATAAAACATGCACTTCACTCTTATAAGATAAAAATAACACCCAAGTGAATCTAGAATAGTCATCCACGTTAACAAATGCATAGAGTTTGTCACCTAAGCTAGCAACATCATTAGGCCCACATAAATCCATATGCAATAATTCTAGTGGCCTAAAGATTGATATTTCTAGTTTCCTTTTGAATGAAGATTTTATTTGTTTTCCTAGTTGGCAAGCATTACAAATTTTATCTCTTGAAAATTTTATTTTTGGTAAACCTTTAACAAGTTCTTTTCTAAACAATTTAGATAGTAAGTTCATACTTGCATGACTTAACATTCTATGCCATAACCAACTAGTTTCATTTATAACTGAAAAATAAATTAAGTTTTGAGAATTTAATTCATCAAAATCAATTATATATACATTTCCATGTCTATGAGCCATAAACAAAGTATTAATGTTATCTTTGTCTTTAATGATGCAAACATTTGATTTAAAATATACATTTAGTCCTTTATCACACAATTGACTAATACTAATTAAGTTATGTTTGAGACCTTCAACTAACAAGATATTTTCAATAAAAGTAGTAGGGTTCTTACCAACATTACCTATACCGATGATCTTCTATTTCGCGTTGTCCCCGTAGGTCACATGTCCTCCATCTTTTGGAGTAATAGAGATGAATAGCTTTTTGTTCCCTAACATGTGCCTAGAGCATTCACTATCCAAGAACCATCTTGACTTGGAGGAGTTTGTCGCGCACCAAAATACCCCCTAGGAGTTAGGATACTTTGGCAACGTGACCTGACCTTAAATCAATTCTGCAAAGACATGCCAAATAGTGATCCGAAAAATTTCTTTAAAATAAATGTAATTCCAAGTGTCAACATAAACAACGACTGAATAAAATACAGTAATCACAAGGGGTACAACTGCTTGAGTTACCTACTCAAGCTCACATGAAAATCCCCAAAAGAAAATCCCAAAGTACATCTCTCTCTCTCTCTCTCTCTTTCTCTTTCCAACCCGATGGCCAAAGGCCAATCCCTAACATCTGGCTAACCTTTCGAGTAACCTCCTGCTCTCCCTGAGCTACCTCGATCCAAGGGACCAAAGCCCATATATCGTATAGTGTACCTGTCGACATAAAAGTACGGTTGAGTATGGAATATTCAGCGAGTGCAAGCTACTAGCTAACAATAGCAATAACGATAACATAACATACGCAATACAACTCATCATCACATTTATAAAATCAGAGTGCGGAAGCAAGAACAAGTAACAACGAATGTAAACTCTTAAATATCATGTAGTAATTCATGCCTTATGTTCATGGTTTCACCAATTTTCAATTACCTTGTGAGTTCCTTATGCGTCTTATGTATCTTGTGGTTAGCTTACACACCTAATGAGATTATTCTTGTCTTGTAAGAATCATGTATGTTTGCTTATTTATATGCTTGCATGGGAACGGATGATAATGCCCGTACCTGGTCTTAGTACATTATCACCCTTCCATATTTTTTTATTCTTGCTTGGAGACAGATACTAGTACCCGTACCTGGTCTTAGTATACTAATATCCTCTCATACTTGTTAGAAACAGGTGTTAATGCCCGTACCTGGTCTTAGTACATTAACACCATTTCATGTTTGTCTTGGAAGCATACACTAGTGCCCGTACCTGGTCTTAGTACACTAGCATACTTTCATATTATTCATATCTTGAAAACAGATACTAGTGCCCGTACCTGGTCTTAGTACACTAATATCATTTCATGCTTATCATTTTACTTGGAGACAGATGCTAGTACCCGTACCTGGTCTTAGTATACCATCATCCTCTCATACGTGTTGGGGAACAGATGTTAGTGCCCCGTACCTGGTCTTATGTACACTAACATCCTTCCATGTTTCTTGATTCTTGTTTGTCATGTTTTCTTGTGAGCCAGGTATGACATATCCCAGGGATATGTCCTACCCTTGACATTCATGCTTGTTTGCTTGTTTCATGTTTCATTCTTGTTGTTTCTTGTCGGTATGCTTATACTTAGAAAGACTTAGTTCATGCGTGGATGCTTGCTCGTGTGTGACAGTTCGTAGCAATCATACTAGCATAGATGGTTCAAGGGACACATGTAGCGTTTCAAATCCTTCTATAATCATGTGAGAATTCAAGAACATATGCTTAACATTTTTGAATACGTGTGGTGTGTGACAATGTGTGAGCATAATAATGACATGAAAAGGATTGAAGACATCATCTAGCATTTTCCCTTCCCATTGATAGTCATGTGTGAATGTAAGCAATATAGAGAGCATTTGATCAATTTTACCCTTTAGAGAACAACCCCAAAAAATCATGCATGTTATGGGCTTGATTAGATACACTACCTCTCATACAAGCATTTTAGCAAACATATGGTGTTCAACATTGTTATAGTCATTTACGCATCTTTTTCTTGTTCTAACATTTCATCAACACCTTGCATTGCAACATTTCATTAATCCATTTTTCCATGATTTCTTAGTCTTAGGTGTTTAAACTCATTTATGCATTTTATCAAACATGTGGGGTTCACATTCTTGTGGTCCTCTATTTTACATTTTCTCATCCAAACATTTCATCAAACAAATGGGTGCATTCATTATGAGTACTATGCCCTTCCACCATTTTCATCACACATCATTCACCACAACCAATTGGCATCCCATCCACCTTTAAATCTTTAGGTTATCTTGTATGAGTTTTAGGGATTATTAGTTTTAAAGTAGGAATTTGGGTTTACACATGCTCAAACCATTCTCATTTCAAAGGAATCTAGGTTATTACTAAGTGAGGTAGTAAGAGTGTACTAACCTTTGAAGATTAACCCTTGATTTGGAAGAAAACCCCTTGAGGAGAAACCTCCAACTTGATAGAGGGTGATCCTTGCTTGAAGACAATCCAAGCTTGAAATGGGGAAGATCTACCTTGATCTTGATCTCCTCCTTCTTCAATCCCCCACTCTCTTAAAATCCCCAAATTCTTTCCTCTCTATTCCTCTTAGGTTTAGGGAAAGCCAAAAACCCCAAATAGAAGCCCTATTTATAGGTAAAGGGGGTTTAAAACCCTAAAAAATGCAATTTCGGACTTTTTAAAACCAAAAACGTGTGCACTAATCGATTGAGGCTTAGTCCCAATCGATCAGAAAAACCTCGGGTTCAAGCCGATCAATCGGGCCGCCAAGCCGATCGATCGGACCTACAGGCAAAACTGGGAAATTTTTTACAGAAACCCACTTTGGTAATTGGGCCTAACTTTTGACTCGGACCTCGGATTTTGACGATTCAACTTGCATTGGATTCATCTTTCGAAGGGGAACAAATTTTATATTTTGTATAACTCCTAAATTTGAGTTCTTAATTACCTAAATGGGCTCCAAAGTCAATTAGTCTGAAAATGGGTTTCGACAGGCCAGATTTTCAACAGTCCCGACTTTGGAAATTAGAATTTTGACTCATCCCCACCTCAAAATCAGGGAAAGTGATCAACATGAACCTTGATGAGGGTTCTAATACCTTTCCAAAAATTCAATAATCACTCGATTCCGAGTAAAGATGACTAAACTAGAGCCCTTTAAAGTTGAGGCAATTGTCGAAACTTTTTTAACACCTAGAACACCTCGAGTGTTTTCACACTCTTTTCCCTTGTGTCCGACACCCTACACACACCTCATGAATTGTTTTCCATAGGTTTTTAACCCACCTCAATGATTATTAAATTCACACTGACATGCATGAGAGGCTCCGGCCTCTTTATGCCTCATGCACTAGCACTATTCACCTACAACCCATTTAAACACTTAGGGTATTTTATACCCTTGATTTTACCTACTTAGAGTATCTTTACACTCTCTTTTTAAGACTCAAACCATGTAACTAAAACCCTCACTTGACTAATCACAATATCAAGAACACAATGGGAGGCCTTAGGCCTTTACATGCACACCATGTAAGGGCACTATTCACATAAACAGTGAACTCAAATTTTGGGACTCTACAGAGTTAGATTTCAAACATACCTACAAAACAAGATTTAAGTAACTTCAACATATGTTCATTCCGGTACCCACACAGTTTTGATTGGAATCCAAACTGATTTTTGGATGGTCTTGGGAGGGTAAGTTCCTTTATGGACCCAAACCAAGTTTGGTCCTTTACGGATGGTCTTGGGAGTGGAGGATCCCTTTGGGACCCAAATTTTCTTTACCAATTTCTTTCCATTAAAAGTAAAAAATGCATTAGATGGTGGGTTTAACACATTAGTTGATTTTAAAAAGAAGTTTTTGTACTCTTTTTGTTTTGCAAAAGGGTTGTATCCAAGACCGGCCTTTCCAAAGACACATCTTTGTTGGCCCAAGAGTCTTTCAAGATTCTTTTCTCCCGTAGACAAGGTGTGAGCTATTTTTGTAGCGCCTTAGAACTTTGCGTACCTAATGAATAGCATTCTCGTAACCAATTGGCCTTTTTCGTAGTTCAATTAATAAATAAAGAAGTATTTGAAATTTCTAACACGCCGAAAATGTTCTCCTTCGAATGACGAATCCAACGCAAGTTAAATCATCAAAATCCGACGAACAAGTCAAAAGATTTGGCCGAAACAGTAAAATGGACTAAGTATCAAAATTTGCAGAACATCGGTCGCTCGGTCCAAACTAGCGATCGATCGGTCCACAACCGATCAATCGGTATCTATCGACTGGTTCATTTTTTTGTATGGGAAAAAATTCTAAAGAAGGTGTTTTCAACCGATCGCTCGGTCTTTCGCGTTTTTGCAAAATTTCATTAAGGGCATTGTAGGTCTTTTGGCCATCACCCCTTGGCTTTATAAGCCTTGCTTGAGCCATAAGGGTTCATAAACCCTAAGGCAACATATTTGAGAGAGAGTGAGGGAGGAGAAAGGGGTTTTCTCCTAGGGTTCCAACTTGAGAAAACTAAGGGTTTGAGAACCCTAGAATCATCACTCAGCTTGGATTTCTTCAAGATCAAGCCTCAAGCTCGTGTGGAGCTCCTTTCCAAGCTAGGACAGCGTCTTCTACGGCATTCTCAAGGGTTTTCTTCTTTTATTTTCAAGGTTAGTACACCCTACTAACTACTTTGGTAATAACCTAGGAATTTCTTAAGTGTATGTGTATTGAATCTCCCCCATTTCTCATTTGTGTTGAAATATGCTATACCCCAAAAATATAAACAAGATAATGTGAATGGTAGAATGTATGGATGAATGAGGGGATTGAGGCGATTGGATGTCATGTTGTGATGTGTTGAATGATGGAAAATGGAGGAGGGGCATAGTGCTTATAATGAATACACCATGTGTTTGATGAAATGTTTGAGTGAGAAAATGTGAAATAAATGCTTACAAGAATCTTGATCAACTTGTGTTTGATGAATTGCTTGAATGAGCTTAAAAACCTAAGGTTACAAACAAATGAATAAAAGTGAAGAAAATGTTGCGTGCAATGTATTTGATAAAATGCCTAATGAGAATTAAATGGATTTAATGAAGAAGATGAAAATCGGATTTATGTAATGTTTCTTATAAATGATAAATTGATCAAATGCGCTATATGTTGCCTAATTTCTCATATGATTATGTTAAGAATTGAAATGCTACACTCATGTGATCCTTCTATTCAAGCATGTCATCATGTTACTACAATTGTCACACACACACACCCATGCATGCATGAATCGGTTTTCTAAAGTATATATACACAAGAAACGACAAGAAAAAGAATGTAATTCACGATACGATTGATAAAGCCGGACATCGAGCCGGTCAAGAGTGGGGCATATCCCTCGGATATGTCATACCCAGCTCACAAGTAAAACAAGCAGGAATGATAAAGCCGGACATCGGGCCAGTCAAGGGAGGGCATATCGCAAGATATGTCATACCTGGCTCACTAGAAAACAAGACAAGGAGGTTGGTGTACCCTTTTCTAGATATATATTTCGTTGAAGGAAATTTACATTCTCGGCTCACAAGTCGCCTCAAGGGCACTAACTTTTGGCTCACAAGTATACAAATCAAGCAAGTCAAGAACAAGTAAGACATGTGATTCCAAACAAGACGAGACACGCATGCATGATTTTCACAAGTAAGACCAAGACAAGAAATAGGTTTTAAATATGACAAGTTTTGAAAACACAAAAGACTATTTTCAAGAACAAGTCCAGGTTTCCAAACATGAGTTTTACCGGAGTTTTCGCATTCATGTACGCATGTCAAGATTATCATATTGCTTTATTTTCAATGCTATAAATGTCATATATCGCTAGTGTTGCTTAAATTTGATTATTGTATATTATGGTTCATTGTTGTTGTGTGAAGGTTATTGCTATTGCTAGCTAGTAGCTTGTACTCGTTGAGTATTCCATACTCAGCCGTACTTTGATGTTGGCAGGTACTGAGGAAACTCTCAACCCCGAGCCTTGGGTTGGGGAAGAGTATGTTGAGGAGAGAGAGCCTCCTATCCCAATGCAATCACAGGAGGATAGAGACCGAGATGTCTGCCCGTATTTAGATTACTATTGAGCATAATGGGCTCAATAGTTCTTTTTGTATTTTGATATTTTGATAGGTGGGCATGTCCACCTTTACTTTGATTATGTTTTGTATAAAACTTGGAATACTAATAAGGTTATAGAAGAAAAAAAAAAGTTGGTTCACATTTTCGCACTTATGTTTAGCTTCCGCACTCTGATTATTGTTGTATTATATTATGTTAGCCTTATTCATTACAGGATGGTTTAACAGGTACGAATAGTCACCTCTAATGTATCCTTTAACTCCTAGGGGGTACTTTGGGGTGCGATAATTTTAGTCAAATCTTTGACTTTAGCTTTAAGCTCTTCACTCTCACAAGATGATCCTTGAGATGAATTTTGAAAGTCTTTTAATTTTCCATTTAAAATATCATTTTCTTTAAAAGGTTGGTCTTTTCATTTTGTAAATCAGCTTTCTCTTTTAGTAAAGTTTCATTTGAGCTTGAAAGAGAAATATTATCCTTTTTAAGTTATTTATTCTTTGATCTTAGTTTTAAAAATTCAATGTAAAGTTCATCAAAAGTTTCTCTAATTTCTTCATAAGAAAGAGATTCATTTGGGGAAGAATTTACCTCTTTACTTTCAAGAGCCATTAGGCAAAGGTTGGCGACCTCTTCATCACTTGAACTTTCATCTGACCCACTTCCTTCGGAGTCATCCCATGTTGCCTTCATTGCCTTTTTCTTGAACCTTTGACATTTCTTTAGTTGAGGACACTCGGTCTTGATGTGTCCCGGTTTCTTACATTCATAGCAAATGATTTGCTCTTTCTTGCTTTATTCTCCTTTAGCTATTTCTTTGCAGAATTCTCTTTTGTAAGGCCTCTTCTTGAAGTTCTTCTTGTGTTTCAAGAACTTCTTGAATTTCCTTCTCATTAGAGCAATGTCATCATCTTCATCACTTTCTTCTTCCTCGCTTTCTTGAGTAGTCTTCAAGACAAGTCCCTTCTTTGCTTTCGGCTCATCTTCTTGATCCTTCATTATCACCTCATGGGTCATGAGAGATCCAAGAAGCGCATCTATTGGAAGCTTGGTTAAATCCTTAGCTTCTTGAATGGCAGTGACTTTGGGACCCCAACGTTTTGGGAGTGAGCGAAGAATTTTTCTTACATTTTCTGCATTGGAATACACTTTACCAAAAGATTTTAGTCCATTCAAAATATTAGTAAAGCGAGTAAACATATTTCCTATAGATTCATCCCTTTCCATTTTAAAAAACTCATACTTTTGAACTAACATGCTTATTTTTTTCTTCTTTTACTTGATTCGTGCCTTCATATGTGACTTGGAGTTTGTCTCATATTTCTTTGAATGAATTACATCCAGAGATTCTATTAAACTCTTGTGGACTTAAAGCACAATACAAATTGCTAATTGCCTTAGCATTTGTTTGGATGAGTTTAATATTAGCCTAATTCTATTCTTCCTCAATTTTAGGGATTCTAACATCATCAATTATTTTTAAGGGTAGATGAGGTCCTTTGACAATGACTTTCTAGCAGTCATAGTCAAGAGCTTGGATGTAAACCATCATCCCGGTTTTCCAATAATTATAGTTTTCTCAATTGAATAATGGAGGATGGGTGGCTGATTGGCCCTCTCCTAAGGTAGTAGCAAATATGTTTGCCATAAAAGATCTTTAACTCAAGATGGTTAAATCCAAAATAGGATACTAGGCTTTAATACCAATTGTTGCCCAGTAAATGGACCCTAGAGGAGGGGGGGGGGGGGAATAGGGTTAATGACAATTTAAAAATTAAACTAAGAGATTTTGTGGAATTAATAATTTCACTCTACTACTACCAACAAATAATCTGAACTAAATAGATAGACAGAGAGAGAGACAAAGATACCAGACACCAGATGTGTTATCGGGGTTGAGCAACTTGCCTACATCCCCGCCTTTAAGCTTCCCGCTTTAAGGATTTTCCACGATTTCAATAATCGCACTCTTCTTTACAGGCAGAGAGCAAGCCTTTACAATCCTTTTGCAGACTCAAGAATAACCTCTTCAAGAGAAACTATCTCTTGAGTACAAGAAAACACTTTTCTCAAATGGTGCAAGAATCTCTGATTCTTGACTTTCAGCTTTTACAGAAATTGAGTGGACTTAAATCCAAATATGAAAGCTCCTAACTGAGCTAGATAAGAATGAAAAACAAATCTTACAATCTCTCAAGATTGAATGGAATTAAATGCTCAAAGAACGAGGGATTGGGATCCAAGATATTCAATGCAAAAACAGAGTATTGATTGCTTAAAATTTTTGAGTGATTTATGAATGATAGAATAGTGTTGGAATCCCTTGATTTGTTCATAAATCATCTCCATTTATAGTTGAACAATCAATATGGCCATTGGGAATAGCATTTAATGTGGACTAGCTGTTACACGATTTTCCCGTAGACACCCGTCGACGAGTGAGTGAAAATCAAGCTTGAGTCATCAACGAGTGGGAACAAAAGCTATTGCATCATTTTTGTTCTTTCACTCGTCGACGAGTCTCTTGCACTCGTCGACGAGTTTACTGAATTTTTTCAGTAAACTCATCATAATGAGACCAATTTGATAGGAATCATGCCAGAACCCTTAGGCATTCAAAATGACATTATTTTAATAATTTTTAGGGCCTTAGATTGATGTCAAAATTATACTAAGTCTCCTAGGGTCTATCTAGGTAAACTTTGAGCAATCTTTTCCAATGTCTTGAGGACTTTTTACAAGGTCCTAGACATTCTTTAACTAAAACACTAGTCTTCAATGAGTGATGATCTTCTTTCTTGATTTATGGAGCTTCACTCTTGATGGATCTTCATGGATTGTCTTGAACTCTTGAAGCTTTTTCTTTTGAAGGACTAGTACTTGGACTTTGATCTTGATGTCTTTGAATGGTTGAACTCTTCAATTCTTCATGACTTGAAAGATAATCTTAATATTCCTTTTCTCTAAAATTTCACATTCTAAATGGAAGAATTAGTATCATAAAGTTCATTCAATTATTGTGTTATCATCGAAACTATTAAGGGTACTTAGAGTTATAACCTTGAGGCTAACACAACACTCATTTCAGAAAATGATTATCTATGGCGCGGGTTCAGGGCATCACATAATCCATCTAGGGTTTGATTTTAATCAACCATCAACCCATTCTGGAAAGAACAAATTGGCCGGTGTGATACGGAGCCTTTGCGAAGGAGATTGATCCCAGGTGGATCGTGGTTGTGTGATTTGGTCAGTGGAATCTGAAGTCATCATTGATGGAGATCGGTCCGAAGAGGATTGTGGTTTTGATATTTGGTCAGTGGAATCCAAAGCCGTCATTGATGGAGATCGATCTTTGGAGATGGTGGTTGCTGTTGTGGAGACACAAGAGAAGTACAAGCGGTTGCGGTTGATCACAGGACTTGTGGGTATGTGATGATCACTTATTGACTTTGTAAGTTCTTGTTGAATTTGTCTTAGTGGATTCTCATTGTTGGACTAGGTCCCGTGGTTTTTCCCGAAATGGTTTCCACACAAAAATTGCTTGTGTTGTGGTTTGATTGTTTTCCTTATTCCGCACTTTATGTTCATCTTCCCTTAATTAATAATTTGATTGAATAATTTTAAAAATGATAGATAGAGTTGTAGGGAGACCTAGCCTCCCCCTTGGGTTTGTGAGTTCCCAACTCAAACATTAAATTTGAGGTTCACTGGATTTTTCACCATACATCTCGCCTACCTTACTCCCATCGCATGCAAACCTACGCAAGGATACAAACGTATCAATCCACCCCTCTTAGATTGACCTTGTCCTCAAGGTTGAAATATAGGTCTTTCTCCACATGATCATCAAGATCTTTCGCCTCCAAGCCAATCTTTCCCTTCTTGCAATTGAGCTAGCCCAATCGCCGCGATTAGTGTAGTTGGTCGGAACATTTGGACCTCCAGATGGATGTCAGCTCTTAGTCCACAAATAAAAAAACTATTCAAGAACGACTCAGACAATCCTTCCATCAAGTTGGAAAGCTTTTCAAACTCGGTGAGATATTCCCGTAGGGCTGATGTTTGACGGAGTTTAGCAAGAGCACAGGAAAAGAGCATTGTTCCTGTGGCCATGGTTTATGGTGCAGACCAAAAGAAGAAAAGGAAGAAGAAGAGAATTCTTAACTTAACCTTGAGGATAAGGTTAAATTAAAGGGGGCGTGGAATTTTATGTGCTTATTTAATGGGTTTAGTGGGTGTTGCAAATAGATAGTTATGGTGAGTGGTTTATTGTAGTGGGTAATTTTATAACTTATTTTTATATCTATTTAAGTGTTGTAATCTTTGTTTGAGAATCAATGAATGAAGAATTTCTAACTTGACTTTTGTAGAAGTTATTGGAGGCACAATATTTCCCTCGAAGAAAAAACAAAAGGAGGCTTCTGGTTCCCCTCGAAGAGAACCAAGTTCTAATTATCTTGACTTATTTCTTTTATTTCAAGAAGGCACACATCAATCGGTATCAGAGTCTCACACCACGTCTTGGGTTCGAGTCACAGAAAGCGCTACTTGGGGAGGACTTTGAAAAAAAATCCTGAGAATTGCCCTACCTCAGAGTGAAAGCCGTTGCGGAAAGGGCTACCTAGTGAGGGCTATGGGAAAATCCTGAGAATTACCCCACCCTAGAGTGAGAGCTATCAAAGACGTCAGTTGTGGAAACGTGATGGTATGTTACGATCCAAGTGATAAATACTTAGATTGCACCATTCCCATCAGTCCGAGCTTTTGGGATCAGTGGTTGTGTCTGGGTACACATCAGAAATACAAATTTCCATTGCTGGGGAAAGAAGTTTTACATTCTCAACACTAAACCATATCACAAGCTAATAAAATATGCATTGATTGTCCAAAGTAGGAGATGCTAGGCCTTTTCACAGACGATATGAAACGAATCGGGTCTCACCATATCATCCACTGCTATTTAAACGAGAAACTTTTTTCACGACTAATAGCTGTGAGAGAGAGAGAGATATGGCCGATGTATTCCCAGATTAAACCCTCCCAAAACCTTGAACAGCAAGGTCTCGTGTCACAACCCAAAATACCCCCTAGGAGTTAGGGATACTTTAGGCTCATGACCACCATGTCATACCATCCGGTCATGACACATAAGGCTAACATACCAACCTGCAAGAGCATACAAGGCATACTAAAAAGTAGAACTGAAAATTTCTTTATACATAAACCTACAATTTGTATTCTAAGTCTAAACCAACAGTTTATACAAAATGTAAAGTCTAAAGTGGACATTCCCCACTTTCAAAATACACAACCCTCTTCCTCACATCCCTCAATAATAGTCTAGATAGGGCTTCCTATCTAGAGCTCCATCATCCTGGTGATGATCCATGGCAGGCTCCGGCTCGTAGCACTCCTCCTCTATCCAGGGCTCAGGAGCGTGTGCATCCACAAAACCTACCGAAGTCAACAATTCGACTGAGCATGGAATACTCAGTGTATACAAACTACTAAATAACATTACTATAAACATCAAGGATAGCATATGCATTTATCAGAACGAAACAGGCAAAAGCAAAGCAGAATGAGCATAGAACGTAAAGCAGTTCATAAAACAAATATCATGTGAGCATTTCTTTTCAAGGCACATATCATTGATCATTTCACTAACCATAATCTTTAAGCCATAACAATTCTGATACTTAGAGTGATCCACAAAACCGATAACATAGCGATACTTTACAAGCTAGGAGATAGACTCCCTTGAGTTCAAAACGAAAACGATACTTTACAAGTAAGGCGGTCCCTTAAGAACATCCTTGAGTTCAAAACAAAGCGATACTTTACAAGCAAGGAGGTAAACTCCCTTGAGTTCAAAAATCAAAGCGATACTTTACAAGCCAAGAGGTAAACTCCCTTGAGTACGAAAATCAAAGCGATACTTTACAAGCCAGGAGGTAAACTCTCTTGAGTCGAATTCAAAGCGATACTTTACAAGTCAGGAGGTAAACTCTCTTGAGTACGAAAATCAAAGCGATACTTTACAAGCCAGGAGGTAAACTCCCTTGAGTCGAAATCAAAGTGATACTTTACAAGCAAGGCCTAAGCCCTTGAATCCTGAAAATCATTCTTTTAGCAAATCCACTTTTGAGAAAAACCTCTTTTAGCAAAACCATACTTGGAAACCTTAACTTAGAACAAAAACCCTTTTGAGCCAAAATCTTAACTTATGAACTTGATAAAACACTTTTCTTGTGAGAAATCATCTAATCATGCAAGACTTGTGAACATAGAGTGCATATAGTACTTGTGAGCATCATGTGGACTTAGAAAGCTTGTACCCATAGCATCATATTCATAGAACTCAATACTAATGATAGTTTACTCATCATGGCAACTTAATAGCATACTTAAGCATAAAAGTCCTTAGAGGTATTAAACCAAACACATAGAGTGCCTAATAGTGATAGTTTACATCCAAGTATAAAATCAACATCCAATCAACCCAAGAACATACTTTAATCATGGTTTTTCTTAAGATGAAGAATACATGGTAAGTAGTAGAGTGTATCTACAATTTGTCTAAGCAAAATCATGCTTTGAATCTTGCTTATAGTATAGGAATTACAAATATGACCAAAACATCCTAACTTTCATCAAAACCCTTTGTTTAAACCATAGAAAATAACGTAAACATCAATGAAATATAGCAAGGCAAGTTAGTAGAGTGTTCTACCTTGGTGAAATCAATGAATTTGATTCCAAAGGCTTTGAACAAGTGAGAACCTTGAGTTCTTTGTTGAAAAACACCAAAGAAAGGAAGATTTGATCTTCTTCTTCAAGCTTGAGCAAACCCTACCTTTCCTCATTCTTCTCCTCTCAAATCCCTCTAAAAATTATGCTCTAAGGGTTTCTGAAACTCTAAGGCACGAGCTAGGCCTTTTATAGGCAAAGGGGTGGTGGTTAAAGACTTAAAAACCCTTAATGAAGAAAATCAGCGTATGACCGATAGATTACCGATCTACCAGTAGTGGACCAATCGATCGATGTTTTTGACCGATCTACTGGTAGTAGACCGATCTCTCGATGGTTTTGACCGAGCTTTCGGTCAAAAACCAACTCTCTGGAATTTTTCCCCATACAAAATCTTAGACCGAGCGATCCCTAGCGACCGTTGCTCTACAGAAACGCACTTCGGTATTTTGGCCATAAATTTTGACTCGATGATCATATTTTGACAATTCAACTTGCGTTGGATTCGTCTTTGAAAGGGGAACAACTCTCATGTTTTGCACGAATCCCAATTCTGAGATTTGAGTGGTCCAAATGGGCCCACAAGTAGACTGGTCCAACATGACTGCTGAACTAACAGCAGACCATCCTCCGGAAATCCCACATTTGACTTAACTTCTAGTCACAATCTGGAAAAGCGATAAACATGAAGTTTAAAGAGGGGTTCAATGCTTTTCCAATTGTTCAATAATCACTTGATTTCGATGAGATACGACGAAACTATAAATCCCCACAAGTTGAGGGAATGGTAAGAAATCCACCCTCTTTGACACTTAGAGTATTTCATACTCGTGTTTTGGTTCACAAACCCACATACATCATACCTCATGTTGCATCTACCAAATTAACACCATAACACTCATTTTAAAATGAGACACCTCATTTCCGTTCAAACAAACACCAAGGTCACATGGAAAACTTGGCCTTTACATATACCGTTCATAGACACTATTTACACACTACTCACAACACTATTCACTCTACAGTGATCCCAAGTTCCGGGTTCTACATCTCGTCTCTCCTACTGTCCTTCCTTGCAATCTCTTACTGCATGACAAAAGCAAGATCAAGACTCACTACAATCTATCTCTCAGTCAGCCCGGGCCAACAACAACAGCAACCTCTTGACGTCCTAGCCAGCAGTAATTGCAGAGAAGATGTCCTTAACGTCGAGGCTTGTTAATTGTTATCTAATTGCCTCTCCTAAACCAACCTTCATCAACTGTAAAAAATCTCTACCACAACACATTTGTAGATAAGAAGATGTGAAGAGTCGTGTAGGCTCTCGTACGTCCTTACCCAAATCCCACAAAAAATTAAAAGTTGCGTCCAATCCCAAAAAAAAATGGTTGCGTCCCTCAAAAAAAAAAAGAAAAAAAAAAAGAGACGTGATACCCAAAAACTCCTTAAATCTCCTAACCTAATTTACAGAAACCAACTCTACAAATGCCACGTGTCTACATATTTTCACATTTAGAAGATGAATTCGCGAACTGAAACCGGTTACAAGATGCTTGTGTTGGGATTAACTCCCAGACAGTCCATATACAAAGAAGAAGATACAAGCACTCTTAAATCCCCTACAAATGGAGACATACTACCATGCTATATATTTTTAAAGAAGTAAATAAATATGCAACAAATTTCTTTCCTTCTTTTTGTTATTTTCCGTCTTTACAAAAACACTCAAGGGTCATAGCACCTGAAGTTGATTAGCAAATTGGCTGACAACATGGCATCCTTACTGGTGAGAACACAACTGTGAGTCGGGCATGATCAGAAAGAGAGTAGTTCTCAGGCCACGTTCCTTTCTCCACTTCATGGGGGAAGAGAACTGCATTCTTCACATTGAAACCCATGGCTTGCTCATTTGTTTCCTTTAAAACATCCTCTCCCTCCTCATTAATATTTACCTCTGTTTGTTCCAACCATGTAGGATTCCAGATCCACTTCTGCAATGCCATTATTACTTCATGTAACCATCATAGTATATTCAAAAAATACAAAATAAAAAAAGGTAAAGACTATGTGCAAGTGTACAACCGATTGCAAACAAAGGTATAGCAAGAGAGATGGTAAGACATCCAATGCCTTGCTAACTACCATATTAACAAATGCTGCCAACATTGTGGAACCCACAATCCAGTGTTCAAACCAATCGACATAAGCAACCAAAAGATGTATTGCTTACATTCATCATTTAAAAGCTCCAACACACTGAACTGCAAGAACCCTCCTGGTGCTAGAAGCCTAAAACCTTCTAGGCCATTTTGGTTTGACACTTGTGAATCACCCAAGCAGGTCTATAAGGCACTCAGGTCCCCCCTTTAAGTGCAATGGGCAGAAGACCAAGTTGACTCATGAAAAGGGTACCGTTACTACACACTTACACGAGTAAATATGTGCAAACTTTCTGGACAGAACTTTACCTGAAATTCTTCACAATCAACAAAACCATTTCCATCTGTGTCTGCTTGGATCCATAAGTCCTTCGTCTCTTCAACACTCAGTCCATGAGGATGGCCAGTTAAATTAAGCTGTATCGAGGCTGAATGTTAGTAGGTCTACCTTCTCACAGGAATTCAATCTGTTAATCTTGATATAATGAATATACTACCATACCTGCTGAAGTGCTTCACAGAAACCTGAGTATGTAACATAGTCTTCATGGTTATCAGCCTTTAGAAAGGCAAATGCATCATTTTCTGTCAGAGAAGCTTTACGAAGCTGATACTGAAACCAAGAAAAGCACCATTAGAAATAGAAAGCTCAATGTTACCAATCTATGTTTTCAAACAAAGAAAAAAAAAGAATGCTAGAAAAACTGTTGGAGTATGATAATATTGTCTCATGCCTTGGATCTGGAACTGCAAAAGCTTACAATTCTAGGAACTGAATTCCAGAAACTTTAGAAGGCGGGAAAATAATTGTGCATATGTATATATTTATGCATAAATGTATATTTATGTACATTATATGCATACATTGTATTTACACCCTTTTTGGTGAAGCTAATATCTCTATGAGGAGAAGGTTCCGAAACGTCCCTCTTTGTGAGAGTGGGAATTGATAGTATTGTCAAACCTTGGATCTCCAAATATTCTGACAAGGTAACCTTGACAATTTCTCATGGACACCACTGAAAGGGGTGAGATTTCCTAAAGAAGAGGTCATGGAGATCCATGATTTATGCCGTAAGTCCAAGAATCATGTCTTCATGGACCTTCAATTTTCTCATAAACCCTACGCAAGAGGAGTACTACAAGAGTTTGCATAGAAATCGACCTCCTCAAACACCATCCATATCAATTCTGGCTGGGCATTGGGGATCACAGAAGATGGCAATCTGTTGAGTATGAAAAATGCATCCTTTTCTGTGAGCAATGCAAGAAATTAGGCCACAATTCGGATTAACTGTAAATCTGGAAAAAATTCCAGATCAAAGCAGAAGAAACTAACACATAAGGAGGTTGGAGAAGGAGATGTTCGACAGGAATAGATGTTCGACAGGAATGGGTGGTAAGGAATCCAGCAATATCTATGAACAGCTCTCCAGAAATAACCGGAGCTGATGCTTTAAATCTTGATAGAGTTGAGGATTCCATTCCAACCACCACTATGGCAACCTTAAATCAGAATGAAAAGAGAGTTATCCAAGGAGTTTTATCTCAGATTTGCAATCCTATAGAAGATAAGGAACCAGGTCAGTTGGATAACCTTGATCCAGGTATGTGGAATCCTATATTTTATGTGCATTCATCCAAGCCAGATGCAAACGCAGTTGCTGTTCTTACAGGTACATATTTCTCTAATGATTCTACAGATGTATCTCGGTTAGGAAATCAAGCTAAAACCTCTAACTTTAGAGTCTTTGAAACTGATTCTACAGATTTATCTTGGTTCGAAAATCAAGTTAGCATCACTAACCCCATTGAGATCTGTGATCATGTGTCCGATTCCGAGGATGAATGGATTAATTCCCTTTCACCCCAAACGAATACTTCTCTTCTGCAGAATCTTGGCCAGCATAAGTCTGATCTGACTATAACATCTTCTAGGACTGATGCTATTATTAAACAGCCTGATGATCCTTCATCTAAGTTTGATATTGATTGCTTTAATACAACCCCTGGTATTCT
The DNA here is from genome assembly GCA_015143295.1 of Tetracentron sinense. Lineage (NCBI taxonomy): Eukaryota > Viridiplantae > Streptophyta > Magnoliopsida > Trochodendrales > Trochodendraceae > Tetracentron > Tetracentron sinense. Next base: position 35,392,649 of record CM026551.1, read on the forward strand.
ATCCAATTCGGAAATGCAAGGACTTACACATCTTGATAAAGGTTTTTTTAGCAAAAAATCTCATCATTCCACACGTTACCGTATGTGGAATCATTTGCTCCGTACCCTAGAAGGGTCCCCTCACCCTACTGCTAGATCGAACCCACTACCCAGTCAATATCTTAAGGGAGCTCTCTCAAACTATGGAATATCATTCTTATTTTGCTCCTTGTTCATTGGATGATATTAACAGTTTTAAGGTTGAAGGGAAAAAATTCTCTCAAAGATTGTTAAAAGCTGAATTTTTTTCAAGACAGATCCATGAAGCTACTAAGACTAAAGCTAAGCCTAGTAAAGTTGCCTCTCATCTGACAGAATGCTTCGCTCTAGAACTGTGGTTCAATCTTTGGTTACTGACCCCATCTCCATTATCAATGAATAGTATCCTTCTTTGGAACATTAGAGGAGTGGGCAATTTAGTCTCTAAGTCTAGATTAAAGAATTTGATTTCAGCTCATAATGTTTCTCTTTCTGCTATTATAGAACCCAAAAAAAAATTTGACTCATTGCGTGAAGTGTGTGATTTTGTTGGTATGAATAACCATTTTGATTCTCATACCAATCACTCTAAGATTTAGTTGATCTGGAAGAATAGCATTCAAGTTTCTTTTACTTCCTCTACAGATCAAATGATTATTGTTGATGTTACTAACAATGGTATGACTCTATTTAGATGTGTTTTTGTTTATGCTAAATTTACCTCTGGGTGGATCTTTGTGCTTCTTTCTCCTCCTTTTCAGGTTCTTTTTCATAGGTCGTGATTTCAATGCTATATCTAGTTCAAATGAGAAGATGGGAGGTAGAGATGTTAACTTTGAATCTATGGAAGAATTCAACACTATGATAAATGATCTAAGGTTTGACGGATGTTGGTTTTTGTGGGAACAAGTTCACCTGGTGTAACAACCAGGAGGGAATGAATCGTATTTATGCCCGTTTGGATCGCATTCTCACTAATCCGGAGTGGAGCCTCAACTTTTCTCGAACTTCGGTCTCTCACCTCTCAAGGGTTGCTTCTGATCATTCCCCCCTTCTCATGGAGTTTGGAAAGGACCAAGCCAAGAGGCCTACGCCTTTCAAATTCCAACAGATGTGGATCCATCAGTCTGACTTCTAGAGGGTTGTGGCTGATTCGTGGAATACCCATACTTTTGCTCCTCCGCTCATGTCTTTTTTCTTAAAGCTTAAAAGGCTTAATAATTTTAAACCAGTTTAAAACGAATAATACGAAAAAAAAAAAAACATGTTTAAAACGAATAAGACAAAAAAAATGGATAATCTTGAAATTTTTTGGGAATGAAGATTATGCAGATATTGACGACTTTGATGCTCTTTTGAGGGATTGATGAATATAAATGAGTGGTTTTATTAATATACGTATTTCAGTCTTGTTTTTAATCTTAATAATTGATGTTTTAAAAAAATTTAATGCCTTGATGGAATGAATTTGATGTTAAAATGATTTTATGAACTTATTATTGTTGATTATAGTTACTTTTTTTTGTATATCTCACGAAATTGTTAGATATATTAATTAGTATCTTTACTAACTTTTAAAATTATAAATTTTTTCTCTGTTTATTTCCCGAAGTTTTCCCTTATTTTCCCGATTTTTTCGAATGATTCCGAACTTAACCCTTGCCGAATTATTCCCGAACCCCGACTTTGTGACTATGGAACGAATCACCAGTGGCCCATCTAAAGGCTACTCTTGAATCCCCCCCCCCCACATAGCAGAAAGAGTCCAAATCTCCAAGCTAACAACTCTGCATGATTCGATATCGTTTAACCTGTCAGCCCTGAGAATTTAACCTTCACTTTGGACTCGCAACTTCTGATAATCTGCCAATGCCTAGCTTCACTAAGGTTACCCAATGAATTGCCATCAAAATTTAGCTTGAAAACTCCACTCATGAGGGAGGGTTTCCAGTTTCCACATGGGACAGATATGCTCATGAAATGGACTAGAGTCCGCTATAGCAACATAATCCCTGGTGATCTCACCACAAGTCAACTGACACCTCTAAAAACAAAGGAGGTGACAGACACTAAAAAGGCCACCTAGGATTAGGGCTATAAACGGATTAAATTCGAATCAGATCCTACCATATCCGAATTCAATCTGATTAAATATCCAAATTCGATTCGAGATCCATTGAACTATAAATTGGTCAATCCAAGACTGATTTGATTCCGATTATTAAGTTAAGATTCGAACTTGATCTGAATCCGATCTGGTTAACATTAAATTTTTAAAATTATTTTTTAAGCATATAAAAAATTTGTGAATGGTTTAAATATAACCAAGCATAGTATTCTATGTATTCAAAAAAAATTATTAAAAAGTAGAATATTTTACATACATACATATTACGCATATAATCGAGTTGGGTTTTAATCGGATCACCATAGAACCGAATTCAATCTGATTACAATTGGATTTGAAAATCAAGATCTGTATCTGATCGGATGGATCTACAATCCTATCAATATCCACTCTAAAGGTCCATACATATAACTATGGAAACTAGTGGCACCTGTGACCACTGCCAAAGCAAATCAAGCATGGAACTAGGGAAGACCCACTCAATCCTCACAAGGGCACGAAGAAGTACCACATAAGGCGAGAATCCTGCAATGAATGAACAAGTGACTGGTCGACTCACCATTCTGCAAGCACAAAATACAGACATGCAGGGACAACAACCACTTCTTTCTCCTTTGAGCCATGTTACACATATTGACCTTGTTATGAACTAAGGTCCAAACAATATCTTTAACCTTAGGGAAGTGCAAGATTTCCATACAGGGGTCGTTGGGGGAAAGATAGACATGATGCAAAATAGAATGGAAGGATGAAAGCTCTTCAATTTCAACTGCCCTCAGACCTCTACGGAAGTCGATGTTCCAAGCTAGACTAGGGTGAGAGGGACAATCCATATCTGAAATGACTGAATCTTTAGATTTGCATAACCCATACAAACGAGGAAAAAGAGACTTAAAATTACCCACACTAGGTGTTATCTCAGAATTGGATACGAATCATACGATCTCCCCTATCCACGCAAATTCTAATGAAAGGCAAAAAGGAATGCAGTAACGAGAATTAAGCCGATGAGTCGTTTAAGGTCCCACCATTGGTATCAGAGTTGTAGATGCTCTTTATCACTAAAACCCAAGTATTATCCGATTCCTGTGGAAAATCTCCATAACCATTTCCCATAGAAAATCGACCATGTAGCCTCTCCTCAGTGCTTCCTCTGTTAATACGCCCTCCCTCTATAGACTTAATCACATCCTCCCACTTATGGTCCTTTTTAGCTTCATTACCTTCCCAAAGAAATTTTCTTTGAAGCTGATCAAGCTTATTCGTAATCTCGATAGGGCCTTAAAGAGAGAGAGAATAGATTACTAAAAGCTAGACAGTATGGATTGAGTTAGGGTGATCCTGCCTCCCAATGGTAACAGCCAACCTTCTACCCACTTTTTCAATCATTGGAATCCAAAAGGCAACCGATCTAGGATTGGCCCCAAAAGGAAGGCCAACATTTTTTGTCGGCCATTTATCGACAGCACGCCCTAGAGTACTAGCCAACCTACCAAATTCCTCACCCTCGATATTAACTTCCACCATGTAGCTTTCCTCCAAATTAACCTTAAGCCTCGATTTAATCTCAAACCACCATAACAAGTATCTAAAATTAAATATCAATCTGGTGTCCTTATCACAAAATAGGATAGTATCGTTGACGAACTGGAGGTGAGCGATACTAACCAAGTTCCTCCCCAGCTAGAAACCCTTCACTAACCCACAATTCTCATAATTCATCATAAGCCTACTTAGCAAATCATCCATAATAATGAAAAGGAAAGGAGATAATTGGTCACCTTGAAAAATACCCCTACTTAAATTATTAAAAAAATAAATTAAGAGATCCATTAATGATGACCAAGTTGAACACCAAAGAAATGCAGCCCCTTATCCATCTTCTCCATCTCACCCCAAAGCCTTTCATAACCAAAAGAATAATCATGAACATCCCAATCCACCATGTTGTAAGTTTTTTTGAGATCAAACTTAATCGCCACACCACTTTTATCTTCCCTATAATCCTACCATAGATTTGCATTTTATCCATACTTCCCATACATCTCATTCAATTTTTATCTACCTTGCATATCTCAAGCTAGTAGGAAAGCTAACTGGGTGAGCTTTTTAACACCAATTGAGACAGTCAAAAGCCAGACATAAAAAGTAGGGCCATTAATACATTGACGAGACAAGACATCAATTCTCCCCAGCTAGGAGGAATTCAACCAAATCAAATTGTGCTCATCATATTGTTAAAATTCTTTAGGACCCACTATTCTTACACTCTTTACAATTCAGTGCTCACTTCATCCATCAATTCCACTGGATAAAGGCTTGCCCTTAAGTTTGCTAGTTGCTGATCATGGTCTATCAATGACATTCCTAGAAGTTGTCAGCACTAGCCTCACAATCTAAGTACACCTTTGTGTTCATCTTCACAATAAAAAAAGCTCAAGATGCAAAAGGGAGAGGGGAGACATTTCACTTGCCAAAAGTCTAAGGTGTATGCCTTGAGACATGAGATGTACATCTCATGAGATCATTTGTTTCTTGGTTTTTGTTTCATCCCTTAAGAAGGCCTTTTACATCACTTTTATATCTACTAAAATGAAAGTCACCTTTATATCTACTAAAATGAAAGTCACCATGTGGAAATGACCTTGAGATTGACAAGAATAGGAAATAAACTGTTTTGCTACAAGCATTCCAATCAAGGCAGATAAGTGGACCATCTTCTAGTGGCAATGCAATTCCCGGCCTTTAAAACAACAGGATAAATGTGATCCCTACCCTTGAAAAACTCAATCTCAAAGGTCAACTGGTAAGAAAGAACCTTCAGTTCACTGTCTCTCTCAGCAAATTCTCACTTTCGTTCAAGCCAACCCCACGCAGAGGAAAAAAACAGTAACTAACAATTTGAGCTTGAACAAAAAGAGAAACGGGTCACATACACTAAACATGCATGATTATATCAACCAACATAATAAAACTATTAGTATTGATAGTTGTAGTGACAATAGTAGTAGATCAATAATAACAGAAATAAGCCAATAACAAAACAAAACATCGGATTAGACCTTTTTTATGTTCTGTAAAATAAAAATGATATAAATTAGGAGAAAGAATACAAAAGAGAGGTTCACAAGAGAGTGAACTTAGAAACAAAAGACCAGCAACAAGACTACCTTATTACAAATCATCCACCCTAAACCGCTGACAGACACTCTAGGAGATCAAGATCAATAATTCCTCCTTAACCTCATACCAAGACCAAAATAACTGGGTGATGTATAACCAAGTTTTTCCTTAGGGCAGGAAAGATTATCAAACACACCCTTGTTTCTTTCTTCCAATACACAACAACAAATGGCTCCCACGGCAAGCATGCACCATGCTACACTAGAAGAATGATCAATATCACAAAAAATCCACCTGAAAATGAAGATATAAAAGTAGAGGGAAGACCACTAGACCCCAAAGAGAGATAAGAACTTATACCAGATCCATCTAACTAGAGGACAATGAAGAAATAGTAATCCACAGTCTCCTCCTCGGACAGACATAGAAAAGCATATATTAGCCATTCTCCACCCTCTACTTTGTTAAGTGATTATAAGTGAGGATCTTATCCACTATAATTATCCAAAGGAAAACAAGATCTTTGATGTATTCTAGGATTCCATACACCTCAATAAGAAAAAGGAGGGCAGGAACTGGTTAGGAAATACCAATGTTTTAAAACGTGAAGGCGTGAGGCGAGGCGTAAGGACCTCAAGATGCGTGAGGCGTAAGCCTCGAGGCGTGAGGCTTAAGCCTCACAAGAAAGCACCATACTCCCTCATTTTAACAAAAGATTTAAAAAGTTAATGAAAAATTATAGTATATACATATATATATAGAGAGAGAAAGATACATTTATATATATATATATATATATTTGTATTCGAGTACATTGTGTGTGTGTGTGGGCGCATGTGTACACATAGGAAATAATATATAAATTATTTAATTATCAAAAAAATAAAGATAAGAAATGCAAGTAAATGCTAAAATAAATAGTGTTATTTGTTATTAGTTGAAACAAATTACAAATTAAAAAAAAACGACATTTAAGTTTCAGTTGTGGCTAGAACCTTAATTTTAGTTAATTTAAGAGGCATCGCCAAAGACATAAGGCGAGCTTCAAGGCGTGAGGCGTGTGTTTCATGTGAGCATCACACTTCGAAGCGTGAGCCTCATGAGGTTTAAGCCTCATGGTTAAGCCTCAAGGCGTTTTTGTTAAGCCTCGTCTTGAGGTGAGCCTCGAGGCGTAAGTCTCACACGCCTTTTAAAACACTGGGAAATACTGGAAGAACGATTTCACTAAAAAGTGACTTTTATTATCCATGGCCCATACTCTGACATCTAACCAATGGATTAGGCTTGATCAACTCTAGATAGGTCAACAATCTCACAAGGTCGTCTAGTTCCCAATCGTTAAGGCCCCTCCTCAAAGCCGGCATCCAAACCACCTCAATTAGCAATAAACCTAAAAGCAAAACACAACCATAACACCCTCTATATAACACAATTGAATAAAGATTCTCAAAATCTCTTCTCAACGAAATCTGCCAACACCAAATATCGCCTCAAAACGAAACTTCATCATTTCAACCCACATTGAATCTGATGCACTTTTGAAAGTCATCTTCAGTGTTCAATGAAATCCCGTACTTGGCCATAATGACCTTTCTGCACAAACTATCTCTATCTTTGCCTTATTCCTCTCACGCAGGGGTCTCACCCCTAATCTCTTATCCCAGAAGGTCGACAAACATCCTTTCATTCTACTAATTTAGCCTCAACTCCATTGTTCTAAAAAAAAACTGAATTCCTTCATGATTATCTGCAATAGAAGTTGGGAGTGTGGAACAGACAAAAAAAATATTTTGGTAGTATGTTTGTCAATATGATTTTAAATAATATAATACAACCCCCTCAACAACATTAGAGATTTTCAGTTCGATAGTCTCCTTAGAGACCCTTTCCAAAACTGTCCCACAGCTTCGATGACCACCCTTCAGCTTTGCTAATTAACCTACTTAAGGCCTGAGTGACTAAGAACCAAGAAAAAAGTACATTGTCACCGTCTCAAACCCCGCATCATACACCCATTCACAAGAATCAAGAAGGAGACGGACGAATAACGAACCCTCATCCACTCTCTCCATTTAATCCCAAAACTCATTCTTCTCACTAGGTAATCAGCTCAGGATATTTCACTTTTTCAGGGCACTACCAATAACTAATAAGGATGTCTTATGATGTATATCATATGCTTATAAATAAAGACATAAATGAACACAATACTGTCCATAAATCTTCTAAAGGATAAACTAGAACACCTATTTGTGGTGCGTATCAATTTAATGTTGTGCGAGTAAAAAATAGAAGAAAAGAAAATCCAAAGTGTCCAACAATCTGATTCGTGTATGACAGACACATCACCAATTTAGAATAGTCTATGCAACATAGCGAATCTTGCTCAAATTGCCTCCTCAAGCTTGGGAATTTTAGTACATTATTTATGGTTTAGTAATGCTTGGTAGCCATCAAAAGGGAAACAAAACTGCAGTCACCATATTGACTCAAAATCCATTTAAGGTTGAGAAGGCAGACTGCATTCTTAATTTCAGTTTATCATTCTCTCTCACTGATAGTTGAAAGACCTAAATTTCAAATCCTCGGCTATTATAACAGGACTAAAGTGGTAAACGAGCATAGTAGAGTACTAAACAGAAGTAAATTAATCGCTCACCTTGATGATACCAAACACTGCTTCACTCCAACTTGTCTTTAGTGGTTTCCGATACTTATTAGGGTTAAGAAGCCATATAAAATCTACGCCACAGATGTTCCCACGATGATTGCGGTGGCTAACCCACTGTATGGAAAATAGACAGACATGATAATAGTTGATGAGCATTGGGACACTATGTTGCCAGTAAGATTGTTAATGTGAAACGAATATAATGACCTTGTGCGCATCTGCATCACTGTCAGTGTACTGATGAGCAGTATCATATGACGATACAAACCCTTGGGACCTAAGGAACTTGTAAACATGCCCACGCTTGCTTCCATTCCAGTCACTGCAAGTAGCAGAAGTGCAGAGAAAAGTAAGAAAGTCCAGTTTCACATGATATGCATGAGACCCTCAAACATGCACTGTTATCTAGAACTCACCCACAGAGTATGATGGGTATGGGATTAAGCTTGTTTTCTTTCTGATACGATTCCACATATTGCAAGATTTTGTAGACCTATTAAAAGACCAGTATGACATACCAAGGTGAGAAATAGTTGCTATCATGACTAGGAAGGACTAATAATGAATTAGAAAACAAATGAAACAAGAATTTCATGGAAAATTGATCCCACATATTGCAGGATTTTGTAGACCTATTACAAGACGAGTATGACAAACCAACGTGAGAAACAGCTGCTATCGTGACTAGGAATGACTAATAACAAATAGAAACAAATGAGACAATAATTTAATGGAAAATTGATCTACCTGATGCAATCTTATGATAGAATAACTCGAATTGTGAGGAAATAGCAAATGGGTGTTCACAATGAGAACTTCTTGTTGAATGTTGCTGGTCCGGCTTTGTGAAAAGGGGACACTTGATTCAACATGTAACAGCTGAGCAACGCGATCTCCAAAGTCATTAAAGAGCAACTCTCGATAGTTTAGAACCTTAAAGTAGTCCTTATGCACAGCAGTCAAAAGACCTGTAAACAAAAGATACACTTTCCAAAGTCAGGGAGCAATAAGAAATACTTACAAGCGCTTGAATAAATTGTAAGAGAAACCTACTTAGTTTATTTTCAGTTACAAGAACATATTAACAGGATACAAGAGCAATTGTTAAGATACAAGACATACGACAGCCATGCCATGTTGCTTGACAACTATAGCATAGAACCAAATTAAAATCAGATCAAACTGCTGAGTACTGAGCATATAGAAAATATGAGGAAACCAAGTTGAATAAAAGCCTGCTTGCTAACTATTGCCAATTTCTAGAATAAATTGGGCACCACCTCTAATCCAACTCAGGTTGTTGCTTTTTATTTTTCTATTTCTTTTTGTTGTTCTTTTCCAAATTCCTGGTTACAAAGTCTTCTACAATGAACAAGAAGTGCAGTAAACCACCAAATAAGACACTGGGCCAACTGATTCCAATTGGGCATTCCAATTTTCAACAGATCTTTCAAGGACATGGAAACTAACTTTCAAAACCAGTAGAAATATTTACATCATTAGGCAAAGATAGAGCACTCCAAATTCTGAATATGGCTCTAACATTCTATTTTGAGAAGTCCACAAAAGTCAAACAATAAACTATAGTTATTATATTTGCATCAATTTGATGGGTGAGACACAACTTATAGATTGAGGCCAAAGACTCACAACAGTCCAATTATTAACAAAAGAGCGTACCATCTCCACGGTTATTGGTTCGTGCAAGCTTGAAATTGATATAACCAGCATCACTGAGCCTCTTCTCATACATATGGACAAGCTCTTCATTTCCAACCCAAAACTCCTAAAGCAAACCAGACATTAAAAAAATCAGCAGTTAAAATAGCCCATGAAAGAATCTATGTAGGTACTTTTATTGGGATTAAATCCATCCATAGACAGATAAAAGTGAATACCAATACCCACCTGAAGACAGATAATGGAAGATCTTTCGTACAAGAGTCGATCCAATATGCTCTGGTTCCTGGTAAGCCAATATGCTCTGTACTCGCTTTCACGACTACTCTGATTCTATTCTTTCCACAAAAATTCAGCCAACGTTCTGTTAGGCCACATGAAAAGAGAATTCGGCCAAATTGGAGAAAACATTAAAAAAAAAAAAAGCGAATTCAAGAAAAAACACTATAGAGCCTAGAGTTTATACATCTTTATCAAGTCTTTTGTAGATGGGAGCGAGGATATTGAACGTGGTACATGAAATGCAAGGATCGGTCATTGACGAAGCATAGCTCCCTATTCTCGAAATCCTTGCTTTAAGCTTACTGTCATATCCAGTCGAATTGTTCTTCACGAAATTAGAGCCCACCACCTAATTATCAATCCAAAAACACCGTCAAAATTTAATTATTTTTTCTTTGTTCCTCCGGAAAGCAGAAAAATAATCAATAGCCGATAAGAGACGACAGAGGAATACGACTACATATGAGGGTTTCGAAAATAAAACCCTAAAAAAGGAAAATCTCACATCACGCGCAAAGGAAGGGTTTTGAAATGAATGTTCGGACAGAGAAAAAACAATCGCCAGCAATAAGGGAAACTCTTCCGGAAAAGGGATCGAGATGTTGACGAATAAAAGCAGAAAATACAGACGAGAATATTGCAACAGACCGTCGTGAGCGGAATAGAAATTGGATGCATATATACCATCTCTCAATGTTGCTGTTGTTGGTTGATCTATTGCAATGGCCGTTCTGGGACCTGAGATTTTTCAGATACTGGAGAAGAAGATAAATGCAGTTTTCACTTTCAGAGATGAAATAGCATCCACCAACCAACGTTTGTTTGTTGTTTGGACGATCTTTTTAAGGAAAACCGGTTGGGATTCTTCTGTATACACTACAGCTTGGCGGTAATTGGTTCCAATAAGGATTTTGCACTCTCCCATTTCGGGGGGGCAAGAGGACCAAGTATTTTGTAATGGGCCCCATATCCCCGTGACTCAGAAATCAGAATCCTTATCTTACCATGCTTCGTAGTTCGTCCTTCCCTAGAGGCCTTGGCTTGCCTCTGGCGAAGCCAGAAATGGCTTATCTCGGGTTCCATAGAATAGGTGACATGTGGTGGAGAAGTCAAAATCATGGGGCCATGATTTTGACTTTTCCACACACAAATGGACATGTGGCGATAAGTGTGTGAGAATAGGGGGGAGAGATATCGAATGGGGGAGAAGTCAAAAATCATGGGGAGAAAATAAATGACTTCTCTCCATTTTTCTGTCAGCTGCGGCACAATGTATGGAACCCCGAGAGCCCTTTCTGGCTTCGCCAGAGAAATTCCGAGGCCTTTCTCTAAATAGGAAGGGCTAGCCTAATCCCATTGGCTTTGGCTTGTCTCTGGCAATGCCAGAAACCTCCTTTCGGGTTCCATACATCGGCTGCCGCGTGGCACGGTTTTGAGCGCCAAACCGAAACCGAGAAACGGAAGTTGGTCACCGTTAACGTTTGTTAACTTTTTAAAAAATAATATTTTATTTCGAACTCGGGAACCCCGCACGAACATCTCTTCTGTCTGTTTGAACTTTCCGTACTTCATATTTTGGTTGGTTTTTTTTCGTCACAGAGACAAGCCAAAGCCTGAGATCTTGCCTTCTTCAACTTGGGATTTTGGTTGGTTTTTTTCGTCACAGAAACAAGCCAAAGCCTGAGATCTTGCCTTCTTCAAACCGGCGAGCACGTTTTGGGTTTTCTCCAGATCCAGCGACCACTTCCGGGTTTCTCCACTTTCCGGCGACCACGAAGCAAAAGATCAAGGTATCATCCTTCGAATCCCCATTTTTTTTTAAAATTAAGATTTTTTTTGTGGGTTTCTTGCCGTAATCCAAACAGGAATCTCCTCCTGCCCACTCGATTCGTGTTTTTTGTTTCTATGATTTGGGGTTTGTTTGTTTGGGGGTTTTGATTTGGGTGTTTCATCCTTCGAATCCCCTTTTTTTTTTCTTTTTTCTTTTTTTGTGGGTTTCTTGCCGTAATCCAAACAGGAATCTCCATTAGAGATCAGTTTCACTCTTGGCGCTTATTCTAATGCATATACTGTGCAAGAATCTGTTTAGATATCCTTTATTTGGATTCAATTGAACAGATACTTGTGCAAGAATCTGTTCAAGAAATGATCTCATTTGGATGATTCGCATTTCTTGGTTGAGACAGTTGCTGGTGATTCCTGTAATTCTTTGATCATGTTTGGATAGAGGATATCCAAAATGGTTCTGACTCATGGTCCTTGCCCCTATCGATTTCTCCGTAATTCCTTTCTTTTGTAGTCGTGTTCCAAGTACCCAATTGTAGAAGCCTTACCATTCCCCTATTGTACATATCAGACGCATGTTTATGTTGAGAGTGAAGCTTCAGGTGCTTCAGGTCTGCCTACTCTGCATACTTTTGGGTAGGAGAAACAAAGATTGGAAAATCGCATTACTGGAGAATGGTCTGAATCAAAAGGAGCAAATGGCTAACGACAGCACAATCTATGGTCGTTCATAAGAGACCCATCCATTGGTTTAGTTGCAATTCGATTCCTTATAGCCCAAAGATCACACATTGATTTGCCCTTTTACACTGGGGGTAAGAGTATTTAAAGTTTGGGCATGAGCGAGCTGAATTTAGAAAGACCCTATGGTCTGGTGTGCGAATGTCTGCATATAAAGAGGATGGAAGTTTCTTTCTTTGGCTAAGGTTTTCACTAGTCAGGATCGTTGGCTGGAGAAATGAAGTTGGTTGTGATCCAATTAATCTGTTTTTTTTTTCTTTCAGATAAATGGAGTTCCAATTAGCATCAAATAACATAACATTTGAACTTATAAATAATCCATACAATCTGCAGCATGCAGTAAAAAGAACGTCAATATTTAACATCCATCACTTCCTAGAAATTATTGCCCACATGAGCATCATATATTTGCCTCCATTGCTCACTGTAATGGGATCCTTGGCTCCTCATGGTCAGCACGAAACATAAGATAGCATTTCAAATCATTCATAAAGTTGATTTGCAGCCCTGTTCCAAAACATGGAAGATGAAATGGAGAGAGGACAATCTAATCAACCAAGTTAGTACATTTTCACCTCCACCCCAAGTACTGCCTTATCCCAGTATAGATGAGTCCTAAGGACCTCCCAATCAAGCAAACAAGAAAAAACAAGATAGCATTGCTGACTTTAGCAAATATGGCTCTAACCAAAGGCTTTGCTATGTCAGAGAATTCAAGGAATAGACTGAAATTGTACCTCCTGCATTTGAACTCAAGACAAGGAATCATGAATAGCTTTGTATGCATGTAGTGGTGCTAAGGCCAATCAACCCCAATTGTTTTTTTGCTGACAGTATACAAACCCATATACAAAGCATCTTAGTCAGACACCCCAACTAGCCCTTCACATGCATACAAAGCTAATCCAAGGATACACAATAAAATGCTATTTATTTCTCTATTGCTATTTCACATGCATACAAAGCTAATCGAAGGATACACAATAAAATGCTATTTATTTCTCTATTGCTATTTCAGATGCACAGCAAGTTCTACTACACCATGAGGTTACACGATAAAATGCTGACAGATCCTCATCTTGATAACCTAAGGCCAAGCAACCCCAATTTAGAAAATGCTGACAGTATACAAACCATTACAAACATACCTTGATAAACAGTAAATAAACCATTGGGTGGCAAGGTCTCAGTGATAACATATTCACAGCTAATCCAAGGATCCATCTCCCAAACTTAATAAACAGTAAATAAACCACAATCTGAAGTGATAGATAGATGTTCGAGCAAAACATTAACAAATTTTCCAGAGCGGTGATCGTCTACATACTCATAGTGTCCAATCTCCTACCATCATCTTCAATTATCATAACTGCACAACCACAAACATCTATTAGCTCATTTGTAGTTTTTTTAAATAGCTTAGAAACATCAAATAAAGAGGTTTTTCTACATTAATAAAAGATGAATATGAGTTGTAGATACCTATTTGTCATTTGATTAGTAAGGTCTTCCCTGTGAGCTATTCCCCACATCAAGTGGTGATTCCTGCAAAATATAGAAACAGATAAGGAAAAAACTATGAACATGCTTATGATTTTTCCATACTGATTTGCTTATGATTTTTCCATACTGATTAGCTTATGATATTGAGGCAGAAATTAGATCAAATCTAGATGGCGTAACTGATGAGAGATACCCAACATTAGCAGAACAAGTTGTAAAGCTGCTAAGCATCCCCAGAACAAGTTATAAAATCTTATATGCTCCTTATTTCTTCTTATGTAATGATGCATGATTTATACCATCCAAAAAAAAAATGATGCATGATTTATAAATAAATAAGTAAATATAATACATATTTAGGAGAAATCTAAGGTCCTGATAGAGCAGATTCTAAGCATTGAGCAGATTCTAAGCATTGTATGTTGTCCTCAAGAGGCACATTAAAAGGGAGATCAACAGCTTACTCATTTTGATTGATTGTAATATTTGGATCTCTTAACATTCTTTTGATGCTCAGATAGAATATGATAAGTGAATTATAATAGTGTCAATATACTCATGGTCAAGGTTGGCGATTGATCACATATTCAATATTAGGGCCATACAATCTAACTGTCACAGAAACATCGTTTCCATTATCTTCTCTTGTGGAGACCTTCAGCACTGCAAGGTGAATGAAAAACTCTGTTTAGATTTCTAGTCAATGAGTAAAAATGGTATACAAACATGCAATAAAATTTATAAGCGCTTACAGAATCAAAAGAAGAAAAACAAAAAAGTAATAATAAGATAAATTAGGGTATGTAAAGTGAATGATAAATTCTACTTTTTCATTATAAAAAAAATGGTCACGTGCTTTTAAATCAATTCATAAGAAATTAATCCAAAATCAGAACCTAAAAGAAAAAAAAACAAATAAAGGAAAAACTACCCCAACAAGATGATATGGGAAATTATAAACTTCTATATAAAAATCATTCAGCAAACGACTAAATTGAATACTCACAGAGATTTGTTATGCCACCAGCAACTGTCTCAACCGAGAAATGCGAATCATCCAAATGAGATCATTTCTTGAACAGATTCTTGCACAAGTATATGTTCAATTGAATCCAAATCAAATATATATGCATTAGAATAAGCGCCAAGAGTGAAACTGATCTCTAATTCCAAATAAAGGAGATTCCTGTTTGGATTACGGCAAGAAACCCACAAAAAAAAAGGGGGGGCGGGGGGAATCGAAGGATGAAACACCCAAATCAAAACCCCTAAACAAACAAACCTCAAATCATAGAAACAAAAAACATGAATCGAGTGGGCAGTAGGAGATTCCTGTTTGGATTACGGCAAGAAACCCACAAAAAAAATCTCAATTTAAAAAAAAAATGGGGATTCGAAGGATGATACCTTGATCTTTTGCTTCGTTGTCGCTGGAAAGTGGAGAAACCAAGAAGTGGTCGTCGGATCTGGAGAAAACCCAAAACGTGCTCGCCAGTTTGAAGAAGGCAAGATCTCAGGCTTTGGCTCGTCTCTGTGACGAAAAAAACCAACCAAAATCCCAAGTTGAAGAAGGCAAGATCTCAGGCTTTGGCTTGTCTCTGTGACGAAAATAATCACCTCATCCCTAAGGCCTCTTGTCCCCCTTTTCTTGCCACATGTTCGTTTCTAACTCTCTTGAATTGTGGTTAAGATTCACTAACCTTTAGGATTAAAATATTTTACCTTGGTTTTTAGAATATTTTTGAAAAAAAAATAGCCACTTGAATTAAAATTTGTTAACTATAATTCAAAAGCAATTAAAGGGGCTTTGTGAGGGCAAGCCATGCCCGAACCAAAATTGCGGAATAATTTGAAATCCTTAAGAACTTTGTGAGTGATTTCAAATTTTGGTTTTCACAGTGATTTTGGTCCTTCAACCCTAACCGAAATTTTGACTATCTCAGTGAAATTTCAGAATTTATAGTTTTAAATATTTTATTAAATATATATATATATATATTTGATAGGAATATTTCGGTAAAAAATTTTAGAAAATAATATTTTATAAATATTATGATTATTTTTCAGAAATAAATATATAAATTTGTAAAATTGTGTAAAATTTTGGTAAAAATATCAAAAATTTGAGGAGAGGTTGGGATTGCAAACCTTGGGGCAAGGAGCAATAGTCCGCTCCTCCCTCGACGAGAGGATTATTGCTCTTTAAACTACTTAAAATAATGCTTGAAATTGTCTCCTCTAATCACTAGAGATGATCATGTGTCTTTAACAAGATGGGAGTGAATCATTAAGCAAAGTTAAATTATTGTCACTGTCACCGCAATGAAACGCGGGACATGTACATAATGCTTCCATATGAAATGAATCAATTAATTGAGGAGGGGTTGCCATGTGTCTGATTGTCAGTGTGAAGGGACAGCGAATAGTGATTCCATGGAAGCGAACGCCAAGGGGAGTTGGCGAAATACTGTTGGTTGGGTAAGTTTTGTTTCTTTCATCATTTAGGGCATAAGAAAATGTCTTTCTGTTTTCTAGTGTATAAGATGACAGACAATTAGCAGAAGACTGGATGGCAGAATGGTACGTGATCTTGCACAATTGTGCCATTGGCTGTGTTTATCCTCTCACACTGGGTAATCAACTTCCACTCTCTTCCGGCGCGATGATAGATCATAGATGCCCACTGTTTGATCGAGTTTCTAATGCTAGGTTTTTAACACTCTATTGATGAGTCATTTTTACAAATTCCACGTAAGCAAATAAGAATGACATGACAATAATAAACCATTCATCGCGTTTTCAATAAAAGGTCAATGCGCCTATCATGATTAAAATGACGCCTTCAACTTGTATAAGTTATTGTGTTGTTCATACTTGGCAAAATGCCTTAAACTTAAAACTTATGCGTTTTTCAGCATAATGTTTGCACAACCTAAAATGGGTAAAAATGACTTAAGGATTGGAGGGTGAGAGATTTATTGGTCGAATAGTGCGCTATCACATAAAAAGCGAAGCCGCCTTCACCAATCCACTTAGAACATTTTGTCAAGTAACAAGTCGTTGTAAGGCACCCAAGGAAAACGAAATAATTGTTAAGCAATTGACACAATAATTGTTAGTCAAGAGTACTCCCAAATATACTCCTGAATCTAAACCGTTTAATTCAATTAGTCCACAATACCCTACTCTTGCGCCAATGGTAGGGTGTGACCTCTCTCAATAGATCCATTCCTTCTGTTGATAAGTAGCAAGAACTCCAATCCTGCCTCTCTCAATAGGGAGGTCTCAGATCCATTCCCTCAGTTGATGAATAGCAAGAACTCCAATCCTCAATACTAACCACTGATGGTTACACCTCTCATTTTTTCATTGTTTGTTGGGACATCGTGGGCCCTGACATGCTGAAAGCTATTCTCTCCTTTTTCAAATCGGGCAAGATGTTAACGGCATTGAACTCAACCCTGATCTCGCTAATTCCCTAGTCTACCAGGCCGAACACCTTCGCGGACTATAGGCCACTCTCTCTTTAATTTGTAATGTGATTTATAAGTGCATCTCTAAAGTCATAGCCAACAGAATTCAATTTGTCCTTCTTGACTAGGTTAGGCACAATCAAGCTGCTTTTGTTGTGGGACATAGTCTTTCGGATAACATCCTCCTTTCTCACGAACTTGTTCGGAACTATCACATAGATAAAGGAAAACCAAGATGTGCTATCAAGATTGATCTCCGGAAAGCTTTCAACACCCTGAATTAGGATTTTGTTCTAACTATTCTGACGCTAATGGGGTTCCTGGACCGCCTCGTGCACTGGATAAAGATCTACAAATCCACTCTGAGATTCTCCATCAATCTCAATGGTTCTTCGGAAGGCTATTTCAAGAGTTCTAGGGGCCTTCGTCAAGGGGACCCTTTGTCTCCTTTTCTTTTTGTTTTGGCCATGGAAGGTCTTTCATCGATGCTTGACAATGCTATGCCTCAAGACAAGTTCCTCTAAGTCAAAATGGTTCTTGGATAGTGATTGTTCAAGGCACATGACCGGGGACAAAAAGCTATTCATTTCTTTGACTCCTAAGGATGGAGGACATGTGATATTCGGGGACAACACAAAGGGGAAGATCATTGGTATAGGTAATGTTGGTAAGAAAAATTCTACTTTCATTGAAAATGTTTTATTAGTAAATGGTTTAAAACATAATTTAATTAGCATTAGTCAATTATGTGATAAAGGTTTAAATATTTCCTTTAAAGCTAATATGTATTTAATTAAAGATAAAGATAATATTAATACCTTATTCTTTGCATACCGAAAAGATAAGTTATATACAATTGAATTTGATGGGATATCTTCTCAAAACATGACATTTTTTTTCGGTTATGAATGAAGCTAGTTGGCTATGACATAGGAGATTAGGCCTAGTATAGATATTTTATCTAAATTGTCTAGATTTGAACTAGTTAAAGGATTGTCTAATACAAAGTTTTCTAAAGATAAAATTTGTGATGCATGCCAATTAGGTAAACAAATTAAAGCATCATTTAAAAAGAAGAAAAAAATATCAACATCTAGACCTTTAGAACTATTGCATATGGATTTATTTTGACCTAATGAGGTTGTTAGTTTAGGTGAAAAATTATATGCATTTGTAATTGTTGATGATTTCTCTTAGATATTCTTGGGTGTCATTCTTAGCTCATAAAAGTGAAACTCCTATGTTATTTGTTAAATTTTGTAAAAGAGTTCAAAATGAAAAATGTTATTCAATTAATAACATAAGAAGTGATAGAGGTGGAGAATTTAAAAATAAGGAACTTGAATTATTCCGTGATGAAAATTCAATCATAATTTCTCCGCACTAAGAACACTTCAACAAAACGGAGTTGTTGAACGTAAAAATAGGTCTTTACAAGAAATTGGAAAAACAATGTTAAATGGACATAAACTACCTAATTATTTTTTGGCTGAAGCTATCAGCACCTCATGTTATGTAATTAATAGGATTGCAATAAGAAACAAGCTTAATAAAACACCCTATAAATTATGAAAACGAAGATCACCTAATATTGGATACTTTAGAGTGTTTGGATATAAATGTTTTATACTTAATGACAAACATCACCTAAAGAAGAAGCTGAATCAAATGAAGGAATATTCCTAGGATATTCAACAAATAGTAAAGCTTATAGAGTACTTAACAAGAAAACATTAGTTGCTGATGAATCTATTCATGTTGTCTTTGATGAATCTAATCTTTTTTATAAGAATAAAAAAAATGATAAAGATGAGATAATTGATAAAGTAGACAATATATCTAAAGATATCTCAAACTTGGATATTAATAAAGAGCAAGATGATAAACCCTTAGAAGTTGAAAATGAGGATGAAAATGAAAATGAATATCAACTTCCTACTACATGGAAAACTATAGAAGATCATCCTGAAGAACTCATACTTGGTGATATGGAATAAGGTGCAAGAACAAGAAGAAATATTTGTAATAACTTTGCTTTTCTTTCTCAAATTGAACCTAAAAATGCAATTGAAGTAATAAAATATGAATCATTGGAAATTGTTATGCAAGAAGAGCTAAATCAATTTGAAAGAAATCAAAGATGAAATTTAGTGCGTAGACCAAATGATAAATCAACTATTGGTACTAAATGGGTTTTTAGAAATAAAAATGATGAAAATGAAAATATAATAAAAATAAATAAAGTAAGACTAGTATCTCAATGTTACAACCAAGATGAAAGAATTGATTATGAAGAAACTTTTGCTCCTATTGCTAGACTAGAAGTTATTAGGAATGTTGCTTGTTTTTGCTAGTCATAAAATTTTAAATTATTTCAAATGGATGTTAAAAGTGTATTTCTAAATGGTTATATCAGAGGAAGTATATGTAGAACAACCTCCTTGCTTTGAAAATTATAAATATCTTAATCATGTGTTTAAATTGACTAAGGCCTTATATGTTTTAAACAAGCTCTTAGAACTTGGTATAATAGGCTTAGTGGTTTCTTGATAGAAAATAATTTTATAAGAGGAAAGATACACACAACATTATATGTAAATACAAAATGATGATATGCTTATAATACAAATATATGTTGATGATATTATATTTGGTTCTACTAATGAATCTTTGTGTCAAGAATTTTCCAAGACTATACAAGATGAGTTCGAGATGAGCATGATGAGAGAATTGACCTTCTTTCTCAGACTTCAAATCAAGCAAATCAAGGAAGGAATCTTCATCAATTAAGTCAAGTATACAAGGGAGTTACTCAAGAAATTTGGTATGGAGAATACTAAGGCGATTGACACTCCAATGAGCCTCTCAACAAAGCTTGACAAAAATGAAGCTAACATAAGTGTGGAGGAAAAGAAGTATAGAGGTATGATAGGTAATCTATTATATCTAACTGCTAGTAAGCCAGACATTATTTTTAGTATTTGCATATGTCCTAGATTTCAATCTAATCCTAAAGAATCACATGTTTGCAGTAAAAAGAATTTTTAGATACTTAATTGGCACAATTGATCTAGGACTTTTATACTCTAAGAACACTACTGAAAAAATTCAGTGAAAATTGGACATTTTTTTGTTTTTTTTTTAGTTATTTGAAGGATTGTTCATTAAGTCATTGAGGTCTTTGGCCTTGTCTTTTTGCCCTGGTGAAAATTGGGAAGCATTCTCCTCTTCTTGAATTTTTTGAAAGGTGGAGTTCCAACAACTAGCTTGGACTGAGGGGGCTCATAACCAACAAGTCCTAAGGTCAACCTTTACGGCATCCCCAATGCGGACTGTTGGGATTTGGGACAGCCTGTTCAGCTTGGCCCAGGGGTTAACATAGGTCTGCCTTTTAGGCTAACCTGTCGCAAAGTGGTGGAACCACCTTCAAGAACTCTGTCGACCTCATCTCGGCAAGCAAAACTCTCTCACTAACTTCCCGGCATTTCCCAAAACATAGGATCTCAATCCTGTCTTGGATATAATCTCTCAGACCCCTCTCAAATCTCCTCACCTCCGTGCTCTTTATGGTGATCAGATGAGGCGCAAACCTAGACAGCTCGGTAAACTTGGCCTCATACTTAACCACCGACATGTTCTCCTCCTATAGAATAGAGAACTCAATCTCCTTCAGCTCCCTCACAGAATTCGGGAAATACTGCTCATTGAAGATATCGAGGAACTCTCCCGATTTCCATGGTTGTCCTGCTCGTACCTCATTCCTCTATTTGGCGGCGGCCCTCCACCAATGTTCCGCCTCGCCTTCCATAACAAAGGAAGCCCACTTGACTCTCTGGTCCTCAATAGACTCAAGCATAGTGAATATCTTCTCTAACTGCATGATCCACCACTCTACTACTATAGGATCAGTACTCACACAGAAAGCTGGAGGGCCCATCCTCTTGAAGGCTTCCACTCTATGCTGTTGGGATGGGTGGACCTCAACTAGCCTTTCTTGCCTGGCTTGCCCCACTGCTAACAAGGCAGTCTGCTGGGCCATAATTTCAACTTGTTGAGTTATGGTTGTAGCAATAGCCTCCATAGCCGGACTCGCATTGGGCTGGTGGGTACCCTCTGGGATATCCCCATTAGTCACACTACCTCTTCCATCTCTATTGTTCCTCGCAGCTCTCCTCATGAGTTGCAATTCCTGAGAGAATAAAACAATTAACCTCATAAGTAATCTCAGACACCTTAAGCCTAAATCCAAAAATCAAATCCTAGTTCTTTTGTCTCAATGTTGCTTCCTAAGGTCGACATATTCTTAGCCCTAAGGACTCTAATGCCTTGAGCTCTGATACCACCTCTGTAATGACCCCAAATCCCACTTTGACCAAAATAAGACCTTGGGCCGTCACATTTCTTAAACCTTCTTAAATCCTATAACATAGAAGGCATATAAAACCCGATCTCCAAAAATGATAATAATAAAATTCTATATAAAACCAAACCATCATGCACAAGTCTATGGTCAATATAAACATAATAGTCTGATACTCAATCATAAAGTGACCAACTAAGCAACATCATTTAAAGTCTATTACAATTCCTTTAAACCGAAACAACTGTCTAGTAATAAGGGAAATGATCTAGCTCTCTCGCTCCCTCGGAAAAATGATCACCTTCTTCCTCTGCCCCGTAAGTCTCCTCTACCCAAGGCTCGACAACTAACTCTGGCTCCACACCTGCCAAGACAATAGTCTGACTGAGTACAAAAGCACTCGGTGTATATAAAATTCAACTAACATCATAGTATCCCTGCATTTAGTTAGTACCATAATTAATAGCATAATAACATAATCAGAGTGCGCTCGAACATTTGTGTATATACATCATATCATCACTTTGACTCGTGTACTTGTGAAAAACTTAGACTTAGGAGACAACATGCTTATGAGATGTTTATTCTTATGAGACGACATGCTTATGAGATGCTTATACCTATGAGTCTTTGAGCAGTGTAACAATAACCATACAATCCCTTATCGGACTTATTTAGATCCCTCATCGGGCTTATTTAGATCTACCAGGCGTATGCAATGCTTATGTTTATGAGTCTTTGAGCAGCGTAAAAATAATCATACACTTATTCAGATCCCTCATCTGGCTAATTCAGATCTCTCATCGGGATTATGTAATCCTTCAAGGCATATATAATGCTTATGCTTATGGTCTATGCGTGTGACTTATGAGACTCTTAACTTAACACACATGTGAGCTTGTGCATAAGTGTCGTAATTAATATTCGAATCGGTCATCCCTTAGATTCCAATCTTCCGTCAAGAAACTCCGTCAAGTTACATCTCCCTAATTAGAGAATTCTCAACATGGAAGTTTTTCCTCTAAGCTTTGGCCTTCCCGAATATTGATCACCATACAACATACTTAGGGCATAATTTAACAATCAATCACATAAATAACCTTATTATAATTCTTAGTATATTTCATAGTCAAATTCACAAATATCAATTTCAAAATTACTCATCCTCCATCACATTGGCCCATCCTCCATTTCTCAACAATTTACTAGTCATACCAACCATAAAATCCATCCACATATATTCTCATCCTCCATTTCTCATCAATCCACAACCATACAAATCTATGAAATCCATCCACATACATTCCCATCCTCCATTTCATCCTTCCATAGCTTGAACATCACATAACACTTTGGAGCTACCCGATACGTATCCTATTTGGAGCTACCCGATACATTGATACGCTGGAAAAAAAAACTCCATTGTATTGGGCCGATATAGGCCCGATACATTTGATATGGGGATTTTTCAGATAATTTTTTTTCTCCTTTCATTTACACTAGGATCCACAATACAGATCTGATATACACAACTTATTTACATTATATATTATTTAAGTAAATGATTTTACTTTTATTTACTTTAGATATTAATATGTAAATAAGGTTATCCCCCTAGTTATAATGCCCCAGCCCAACCCTACTTATCAGGAGCCACTAGTTATGATGCCCCAGCCCCAACCCTACTTATCAGGAGCTACTGGTTCTCAATCTTCGACTAACAGTTATGGACAGATCACGACTCAGCAATAGACATATGTATAAATGTACCTGAGCATGTACCACACGATGATGATTTGGACACAGTGGTGTCATCATGTCTGGACCACTTATAATGTATCACTCTATTCAATTCCTAATCCCACAATGATAGAGTATGAGCCAGCACGAAGCTCAATGCAGTATTGAGCTTCTATCATGTATTATGTATGTTATTTGTGTAGAACCCCGAAAATTTGGTTCACTGTTCAAGTGAATAGTGTCGAGGACACTAGTATTGTAAGGGCCAAAGGCCCTTATTATAAGTTGGGTTTGGTTAATGAGAGTGAGAGTTTCCCTCATAGACTAAGTGCGATGTGAGTTTCATGTTAGAATCAAGAAGTGTAAGGTGTTTTGAGAAAACATGCAAAGAGTATAAAACCATACTCAAAGCATTAAATGTATAGTGGTATGAATAATGTCGATTCAAGGGATTTGTGGCGGCCGGGGCCTCCCATGCATATGGGTTGTGCCCAATAGGTTACCTTGGTTTGGTTTAAGAATCTAGGGTCGTGAGTTATGAGAATGGAGTAAGGGTTGGATTCAAAATAGATGGGGTATGAAAATACCCTTAGTATGTATGAAGAAACCCGGAACCGAGTTCCCTGGGCTGGGAATAGTGTCATGAATAGTGTGTGGATAGTGCCCTTGTGTGGTGTGTGTAAAGGCTTAAGGCCTTTACACTTTGTTCTTGATAGCATGGTCCATTTGGTTCTAAGTAGTGTGGCGATTTAAATAAGGGTTTAAAGTGTGTATGTTGAGTCTCAAAATAAGAGTATAATAATACTCAAGTATTTAGGGTATAAAATACCATAAGTGTGAACGTAGAACCACGGGAAACCATTTCACAATGTTGTGAATAGTGCCATGGGCACAAGTCTTGTAAAGGCCGAGGGCCATTTATGTGACTTGGTTAAGGGGCATGATAAGAGTAGTCAAATTAGCTTAAGTGTTTATTGTTGGGTGTTTGGGATGAATAAATAAGAGTATGACATACTCTAAGTGGGTAAAAAGATGGGTATAAGGTACCCTAAGTGTTAATGAGTTGTGAGTGAATAGTGCTGTTACGCGAGGCATAAAGAGACCGGGGCCTCTCATGCATGTTGGGGTGTGCCCCATGATCACCTAGGTGTGTTAAAAACCTATGGATTAATGAGTCATGAGGTGTGAGTATGGTTTTGGAACCGAATGAAAAGAGTGTGAAACACTCGAAATGTTCCAAGTGTCAAGAATAGGAATGCCTTAGCATACCCTTGACTTTAAATAGTCCTACTATTCACACCACTCGTCGGAATCAAGCGATTCTTGGATTTTTGGAAAGGTAATTGAACCCTCTTTGGGGTTCATGTTGATCAATTGTCTTGGTTTTGAGTTGGTGTTAGGTTAAAAGACCGATTTCTGAAGTCGGGTCGGTTTAAAATCTGGACTAACGAAACCTAATTTCAGATCAGTCAGGTTTAGGGGCAAAATGGTCTAAGAAAAAGGAAGAATTTGAAGTTGTGAAAAACATGAAAGTTGTTCTCCTTCGAAAGACGAATCCAACGCAGGTTGAATCGTCAAAATCGGACAAGCGGGTCAAAAGTTATGGCCAAATTACGAAAATTCAAAAATGCTGAAACTTTCTGCAAAAGTTGCGATCGATCGTAGGGACCCTACGAACGATCGTAGAGGCGCTACGAACGATCGTAGAATTGCTACGATCGATCGTAAAGACCCAGAAATGCGGGAAACTTACTGGGCAACCTACGATCGATCGTAGGAAGCCTACGAACGATCGTAGGAGCGCGAATCAACTATTTTTGTGCGAAAATTTTTAGGGTTTCACCCCTTTGCCTTTAAATAGGAGATCAATTAGAGGGTCTTGGGTGAACCTAAACCTAAGGGAGTTCTTAGAAGAGGAAGAGGGAAGATCTTGGGGATTTTTAAAGGAGGGTTTTGAA
Source organism: Tetracentron sinense (assembly GCA_015143295.1). Lineage (NCBI taxonomy): Eukaryota > Viridiplantae > Streptophyta > Magnoliopsida > Trochodendrales > Trochodendraceae > Tetracentron > Tetracentron sinense. Next base: position 35,418,111 of record CM026551.1, read on the forward strand.
TTGTGGAAGAAGAGCTTCAATCAAGCTCCCACAAGTTGGATTTCTACACAAGGATTCCTTCTTCAACCTAGAAATTTACCAAAATGGGATTTGAGATTTGGGGATTTTGCAAGAAAGGCTTGGGATTGAAGATCAAGAGAAGCTTATTCAAGGAAGGATCTTCCTCATCAAGCAAGGATCCTTCCAAATCAAAGTGGTGTTCTTCCTCAAGCTTAGGATTCCAAAGCAAGGGGGTTTTCCTCAAGATTAAGAGTAAATCCTCAAGGTTAGTACACCATTCCTAGTTAACTTGGTAATAACCTAGATTTTCCCTTAAAAAGTGATTATACTTAAATTTTGTATTTCAAATTTTGAAAGGAACTAAAGTTCCCCAAAAATGCATAAGATGTTTAAGTAATGATGTGTGGATTGTGATGGATGGAAAATGGTGGAAGGGAAAGGTATACATAAGGGATGCACACTATGTGTTTGATGAAATGTTTGAATGGGAAAAACATGAACAAAATAATCTACAAGAATGTCAAATGCAAAGTGTATGATAAAATGCATATATGGACTTTAGAAATTAAGACTATGCAAATATGATTTAGGGGTTCTCCCCAACTTGGTGAACTTGGTTAGCATGCTTTATATGTTCAAGTTAAACTCCTCACATGTCTACATAAACATTGAAATGCTAAGTGCTTGATAAAAGTTGGCAATGATGAGAAAATGCTTTACATGTTTCCTTAAATTCTCACAAGTTTATAGAAATGTTAATAAAGTGCTATATGATATTTTAGTTTTATGTCTCTACGATGTTTCACATTGTTATGCACAAGCACGCATGCGTGCATGAATTGAATTCCCAAGTACAATTACATGAAGTTAAACATAAGATAAGAATAAGATATTAGGAACGATAAGAAAGGTTATACGAAGAGGAAACTCATAAGAAAGCTCACAAGTAAAGGGAATGTCAAGGAGGTTGGTAGCCCGGGGTAATGCGGGTGCTAACCTCTGGCTCACAAGAATATCTCATAAGAAAGCTCACAAGTACATGAAATGTCAAGGAGGTTGGTAGCCCAGGGTTGTGAGGGTGCTAACCTCTTGCTCACAAGAATATCTCACAAGAACTCTCACCAGTAAATGGAAATGTCAAGGAGATTGGTAGCCCAGGGTTGTGCGGGTGCTAATCTCTGGCTCACAAGAAAGGAACTGTCAAGGAGGTTGGTAGCCCGGTCAAGGGTGCTAACCTCTGGCTCATAAGAAAGGAAAGGAAAGGAAATGAAAGGAACTGTCAAGGAGGTTGGTAGCCCGGTCAAGGGTGCTAACCTCTGGCTCATAAGAAAGGAAATGAAAGGAACTGTCAAGGAGGTTGGTAGCCCCGGTTAAGGGTGCTAACATCTGGCTCATAAGAAAAGCATTAAAATTGTCAAGGGGGTTGGTAGCCCAGGGATGTGCAGGTGCTAACCCCTGGCTCATAAGAAAGGACTCATATGTTTCATAGATGTGGATTGGCTTTCATTAGAGTTGTGATTAAATAAATGATTATGGATGATGCTGTTTTAAAATGATTATGAATTATATCTTTTCAGTACTTGCATATGATGTTTTGCTCATTATTATTATTGTTAGCTAGGAGCTTGCACTCGCTGAGTATTCCATGTTCAGCCGTACTTTGATGTCGGCAGGTACACTACACGAGGATCGAGGCAGCTCAGGGGGAGCAGGAGGTTATTGGAGTGTTAGTCAGAGGTTAGGGTTGGCCTGTGGCCATGGTTGGGAAGAGAGAGAGAGAGTCATGTATTTTGGGAATTTTGGTTGGGGATATTGTACCATTTAAGTTGGAAACTCAAGTCAAGGATTTCATGTACATGTCAAAGTTTATATTCAGTTATTGTAAACAGTTGTGCTTGGAATACAGTTAAGTTATTAAAGAAATTTTCAGTTCACTATTTAGCTTGCCTTATATGCTTCTGCAAGATGGTTGTATGGTAGGTAACGGGCCCAAATATAGCCTAACTCCTAGGGGGTATTTTGGGGCGTTATAATTTGATTTGTGAATACAAGGGTCTAATGTATTTTCATATTTTTGATTTATGAATACAAGTGAGCTTCTATCACTTGGTTAAGTAAATATGGTTTGTATTTTCATACAAAATTTTCAACGAGCATGCCTTTTTTAACTTATAAATTTGTTAACTCTCATATGTATGATTATAAATGTAGTTGGAGGTTTTTATTTAGTTTGTTTTTAGCTTATATTTGTATTAAAAGAGGTTTTATGCAAGGTATCCAAGTTTTTCCTTGCGTATCCTGAATTTTTTCGCCGTATCCAACCGATATGGTAACGATACGCCGATACGTATCCTATTTTGGACTTACCGATATGGCGACCGATACCGATATTTTGAACCATGTTCATTCTTACTAAACCATATACATACATAATACACATAATCTATACTCCATTACCCACAATATTACCATAATCATGTCAATAATCTAACATTTCTAACTTATTCAATCTTGAACATGCATATATTCATAATAGAATTGAGTTAGATAATATATTGACCTTTGGGATCATTCCATTTGATACAAAACGCTCTCAATAAGGCTTGATGTTGATTTCCAAGCTTTTCTTGCAATCTCCAAGCAACTTATCCCTTCACAAGCAAGTCAACATTTAGAAACCCTAGGTTTCTCCTCTGCTTTGCCAAATTATGGTTTGAGAGACGTAGGAATCTCAAACCCCCGAAATAGAAGGCTATTTATAGACCTAGGATGATGAAAAACCCAAAAACCCCTTTCAAATCTCGGAAAATGGGCTTTAAAACCCAAATCATGCAATGGGTGGTCGACCGGCCAGGATGGGCGATTGACCGGATGGCTTAAGGGGGCTATTGTTCCCTTGTTTTGCAAAAACCCTCATACAATCGATCGACCGGGGGTGGTGGCCAATCGATCGGCTGGCTTACAACCCATTGTTTGCCCTTCTTATACAATCGGTCGACCGGGTAGGATGGCCGGTCGACCAACTGTGTTATTTTTCCTCAGTTTCTTCTTTTTTTTTCTTTTCCTTTTCTTCCATTCTCACCTTAGTTAGTTGTTTTAAACTCTCAAACCTACCATTGCATTAATTTAACACTTGAACACACACATTAACAAGTGCAAATGACCAGAATTCCCTTGAAGAGCGAAGTAATTACACGGAAAGAAATCCAGGTCCCTACAATCACCGTCAACTTCCCGCGGTGGACTTCCCGCAGAAGCAACAGGACACTGCTTCTTGAGGAAGCCCATATTCTCACTTTCCTGACTTTCCACTTTTTCGGGAAGTCGAAAAAATATTGGCAAACGAAACACACTAATGCCACCACTTTTGACTTTTCTAAACCCAGAAGTTGTAAAAGTGGAAGAAGTTTATCCAAATGGCCTCTAAGTGGAAAGTGCCAAATTTTATAACTTTTAACAAAAGAACGGACCCTTACATCCTTACATCGAATACCTCCTAAATATTTGAGAATGTGAGTTTGACTTTGACAAGGATATGGTTTACGACATGCTCATGACTCCAAATCGTCTTGGACCCTTGGTGTTAGGGCACTGCTTGCATGAGTACAGCTAGCCAAAATCAACACTACAGGAAATGAGCTAAAACATGGATACCCACAACCAAACGTTAGGAAAACAGTCTTGGATTCCGGTGGTTAGAATTGCCATGTTGACGAGATATTTGCACTATAGACGGACCATCCAAGGTGAAGGAGTGGGGTAAGACAGTCACACAGGTCAAGGGGGAGGGGAGTCATGGTGGTGGTGCCAAAAACAGAACTGGGGATCAGTAATGAAAATGCGGTCCAAGTAAGAAAGCAGAGGAGGTCGTTGAGGACACGTCCAATTCAATTAAATCAACCAGCAGGACAGAGAACGAGAGAACATAGAGAATGAAAGTGAAGGGCACCAACAGAAGATAATATCACTGTCGAGCTAACCATGATAAAGGGGAGGCTTCAGAATCTCAGATTATCTGCTAAAGCATCCCAACTTAACCTCACTATAATTTTTTAGACCAAAAAGAGAAAAACCCTCGCTATATTTTGTATGTAGAGATACACCAACCCACCTTGAATAAATCACCATTAAACCTCCTTCAATTTGCTTTTACCCTTGAATGACTGATGACATTCATAGCTGTGCATTTACTTTATTTAAATCAACCTTGTCAGTTGATTGTAACTATCTTGTCTTAAAAAAAAAGTAGATCTCGGGACCATCTCATAGATTTTTATTTTTCAGAAATGGCGTAGAATAAGACATTTATGATCATAAAATAAAAAATTTAAGATCTATGATCACCCAATTGATCAAATTATGGCCAAAGACAAGTCCTTCATGGAAGCCATCAAGTGGTGTGTGATCGTATATGGAGTGGATATGAATTATGAAATCATATATTATACAATTTGTAGCTTTATATAATATAGTATACACTATACAGTGAGAAGCATATAGAGATTAAGAGAAAATATGGCTCTTGCAACGAAAGCTGATCTGAATGATCAAACAATTAGGAAAAAATCTTTTGGAATAAAAGTAGAGCTTGGGGTCAAGTCTGTTTGCTTTCTGACCGAAAAAAGACGCTAGACTCGTCATTGGTAAGTGATTTAGTTGTGGTCTTCACAAGATACTCCACGGCATTTGTGGCTCCAAATGGCCCCCACCATCACTGCAATTCCATTTACTCACTTGCGTCCTGGACACAGCAGCCCACATGACTGCCCACCACCACCTTATCTCTAGTGCTCAACTAATGCCACAACCTTTATTTAAAACACCCAAACACATGGAACCATGCAGACACTTACATACAGCAATGCACAGAGTGATGGATAAGCCTTTTCCTCCTGCAGAAGCCATGGAAGCTGCCGAGGAACTCAACAAGAAGATAAAGAAGAGGAATTTGCGAAACTTAAACACTAGTCATAGCTTTTCGGCTAGTTTGCCAGACGATGTTCGTGGGGTTTTTGCAGATAGTATCTGTGCAGTGAAGTACTCTAAGGATCCGTTTTCGGATTTGAGGGAGTCGATAATTGAAATGATCAATGACGTGGGTGTTCGTGATTGGGATGAGATGGAGGAATTGGTTTACTGTTTTGTGGTTCTCAACTCGTCGGAGATCCATGGATTTATTGGAGATGCTTTTCTCAGCTTGTGTTGTTCTATTAAACACCTTATCTGAATTTTTTTGTTTCTGCTTAGGAGAAACAAGAGAACAAATCTAGAAAGACCATTCATTATAATGAAAATGTGGCTTGTAATTTGTATTGTACTCTGTTTAGAATCATGGCCTTTTGAATACTTATCCTGCACTCCTTTTATGCATGTTTGAAGAAAGAAATGAGAAAGACCAGAGAGGAGATTTCCCTACTCACTTTTTTAACACATTTACTCAAACCATATTAGCATTTCTAATTCTACTGAAAGCGGAAAATCTGAACATGGTTGTTTCTTTCATCCTCTTACATTGTTAGGAGAATGGGATGCCCAAGATTTTGGATAGATGTTCATTCAGGCAGGAGCAGGACTAAGAACAGTACAGAGGAACATTATAGGAGACTCCATCCTAGAAACTCCTGATGATAGTTTTACTAAAGGTGCAAGAAATTTGATGGACATTCAATTCAGATGATCAACTAGTATACAAGGATGCATATATCGTCATCCACTTTTTTTTTCGTCATCCACTTCGCTACAGAATAAATGTTCACCACTTCATCCAATCAATTTTATTAGTAAATACGATTAGCAACACATACCCAAGGCCAATTCCAGGACTTCTCCAATCCAAAGGGGTGTCCTAAAATCTGAATGGGTGCGGTCACATCTCCTGGACCATCCAAAACAAAGATCCTTCATTACCCCATACTTTAAAGGACTGAAACTGCCCTCCTCATAAAATGCCCTTCCAAAACGAAAACCTAAAATACAGGTTTAATTTTTTTGAAAAAATTATAATAATAAAAGAAAATAAAGATGAGAAAGAAAAATAACTCTCAACCTGTTCATTTTATCATTTTACATTTTTATTTCATCTCCATAGCTTCTCCATCCAACCTCCAACCAAAACCAAACTGTCACCACCGTCGGTACAGTAATTATATTGGATTGAAGAAACCCAAAGAAAATAAAATGTAATCAAATCTAGGAATTGACAAGAATCAAAAACAAGGTTTAAGTCCTCCATTCAGGTGGTTTTATAGTTTGAGAAAACCCCTATTTTCTGTTTAAACAACAGATGCTGTAGTACTACTACAACTATGGATGCCCGTTTCTGGCATCATCTCTCTAAATCATTGAGAGATGATGGAGGTGGCAGAACTCTGAACAGCATTGCTAATAGAGGAAGCTTTACTGAAATTCACAACAATTCCCTAGGGCTCTACCAAAGATGGAAAAGATGTAGGAGGGAGAAGGGATATTTGGAAGTGGAAATGAATTAAAATGACAAAATGTCATCTCTTAAAACTTTACAGTAACATCATAGGAGGCCAATCTTAGTCCATCAAGGAACCTGCACTTTCAAGCTATGTTCACAGTAAAGTCTACACATCTTCCATGTCAGCAGTGCCCAATGGTGCAGATCAACCCAATATCTCAATCTCAACCAACCTCTCCAACCACTTTAACCAACCATTAACCTATCTTAAAATCCTCATCCAATTGCTTTCAACAACCAAACTGCATTCCTTTGAAACCAAGCTGGCCCAACCTCCCCTTCCTCAATGTATCCAGCCCACCTGCAACATGTCACTGACTGCTAGGAAAATAACTACGACTCCCAATCTCATGAAAATTGGTCTTTCCCTATCAATGGAAATACAGAGTTTCCAGAGACGATTTTTTTTTTTAAAACTAAATAGAATAAAAATAGGGATTACTACCCACAAAAATTGATCAATTTGATGTTCCTGAATTGAAATATTCAGTTTCAGAAAATACGATCTTGAAATTACATTCCAGAGCATCTGGATATGCTCTTTCACATAATCCCATAATCAGAGGCATTTTGGTTATCTTACAAAAGACCAGGCTACCTTTGACATTTCAATAAGAAGGAATAAAAAATCAGTTGGGCTTTCTTCATCCAATTCACCTTCAGCCACAAGAATCTCTCAACTCACAAAAGGTCCATCTTAGCTCAATTACAGCACCTCCTGCATATGGTTATTAAGAGGGAGGAAAAAAAAGGGGGGAAGACAACCAAATCACAATGAATAGCTTACTATTGCATCCAGAAAACCCAGCATTTCAACCTGAATGGGTCCTGGAAAATATCACCACAACATTCTTCAAATGTATCAGATGGCAAGTAGAAGAAACAACAGATCCCATCAACTGCCCTTACCACTATTTCTGTGACAGTACTTACCCAGGGAACTACCCATCGGCTGTGGACGTTTTATTACTCCTATTTACAATAGCTTCATACCTTGTGACCCTAATCTTTACTGTGGTGGAGATATCAGGAGGCAGAGAGCATATTCGCTTCAGTCGGATGAGGAAATATTGGCTACCTTCTGGTCCAGTTGCCCTCCCATTCATCCTCTTAGCTCTTGCCAAGGGCCATCGGATCAACACCATATTTCCTCTTTCACGCCTTGGCCCTGCACTCCTCCAACTGGTTCACATTTCTGCCATCGCTTTCGAGAACGAAGCTGAAGAGAATGTCAAGTATGCCTTGTTTGAGGTGTCAACAGTTTCTGGAATCTTGCATGCAAGTCTATACCTGGATTCTATCATCTTGCCTTACTATACAGGTTTGGATGCCTTAGTGACATCAACTTTTTCTGGTGAGTGCATATCTTGCGTGTGCCGCAAAGAGATTTTGGTTGTGGGAGGGAGGTTAGTGGTGTACAGGGGATGGTCGGCGACTACGTTTTCTGTTGTTGGTACTTTATGTTTGAGGATTGTATGCAAATTGTCAATGGAGGGCAAAGGAAGAAGCGTATTAATCAAGTCCATGCTGGAAATTATGTGTTGGATCTTAATAGCTATGGACTGTGTCCATCTTATGATAAATTCTCCGCAGGGAGGGTCTCTGGAGAAGGGGGCTGCTTTTGGAGGTGTATTTGTTTTAATTTGCCTTCATGTCTTAAGAAAGGTGGGAACTCAGCTTACCAAACGTGGTCTGAGCATAAAAGAATGAGCAGTGTATAAATCTTACATCAGATGAAAAGTAGTATCATGAAAGGATGAAACATGAATATTGTATGTGTATTTCACCTTGGATCTGTAATTGGCCAAAAACAGAAAACTCAGAGTGCACACAAAACTTAGCATACAAAAGTACATAACTGAGCAATAAGTATCTAAAAGCCAGGGTATTGGTGTGGCATTTAAGAAGAGAGGATGGGTACATTTCGCTACTTTAGTTCTTGTACAGTAACCAAAACTCTAACCTTCAGTTGAAAAAGGTTCTTGTGTTCCAGACCAAGAAACTTGAAAGCAAATCTCCAAGCAGGTCACAAGAAAAATCTCCTGCGGCTAGTATCCATCTCCGGCTAACATTCAAAAACAAGAACGGAAAGAAAACAAACAAAAGAATCAGATACATAGAAGTCAGGTTGGTGGGGGTAAAATAAAGTGAAAATTTCCACCTATCCGATCAATATTACCAGATGAATTTGTGCAACAAAAAAACTAACTACCTTGTGAACCCACTCAAACTCCCCGCCTTTGGTATCAAATGTCCCATGTTGAAGACTGATTAACTTCAGCGTGAAACGAGGGCCACATTCCTGCATGTTTGGGGAAAAGACGGTTTTAAGAAACTTACACAGAGAAAAAACTGGGTTCCAATCCAAGAAAGTAATGGCTGAATATAGATATGATGACACAAATATATTGACAAAGGCTTACAGCTACAGGAATATGCTGATATATTAATTCCCTCATCAAGTTTGGCAAAAGTTTGAATTTTTATAGAGGAGTCCACCCGTTACAAAACATATGAAGACATCTACTAGTATATAGTGAAATACAATCTGGCAAGTTAAATAGATCAGTCAACACGGAACCTGAAGGCGTGCAACCATTTTCTCCCGAGAGATTTTCTCGCCCTTGGCATCATTGGCTATTTTACCCTTTGAGTCACTCTGTTTACTTTCTTTGTCTTCAAAAATATACCTTCTCACAAAAGAAACAAATGTTATTACACCATAAACCAGAATCTAATAGGAAGCCCTTTTAGCTTAATAGTGCAGTGCTTTGTAGACAATATAGAGAAAAACCTATGGTGGTGAAAGTAAATGTTATTACGCCATAAACCAGAATCTAATAGGAAACCCTTTTAGCTTAATAGTGTAGTGCTTTGTAGACAATATAGAGAAACACCTATGGTGGCGAAAGAATATAAAATCTCGCTGATTGTGGAATGTTACAACTCGCCGACCACGGAAATTTGGATCTTGAGGGAAAATTGACTGTATCAGCCTAGTAATGACATACAATAACAAAGAAATACGTTAGGGAAAGGAAAGCTAAAAGGGAGTCAAGATCCTATGAGAACTTGAGCATAATGACACATATTTAAAGAAGCAGTCATAGTTCAAACTCAAACAAATTCCCCAAGAATTAGAATGCAACCTCCCTACGCGATGCCCCAGGCGTGTTGTGAAGTTGGTCAACACTAGCTCAGGCTTATGAGTCGTTGGATTACCATGATTCTGCAATCATTATAAATAGAAGTAATACATACATAAGGATGGCAATATATATTTCTTTTTAAAACATAACACCATAATCCAACAAAAAAAAACATAATATCATCACAAATTACTAGTATTAAATTCCATTATCTTGCAGCACAAGAAACTCAAACTTAAAAGTCTTTACCAAAGAAAATGGCCTATTTTGTAGTTTCCTGTTTTTTTAGGTTTTTACTTTTTGTGAATCTTTGTGTCTTATTAATTATTATGTTTCCTTATTTCTTATTTTAATGAAATCCTGATTACCAATTCAAAAAAAAATTAAAGTGCTTTATATCCTTCTTTGATTTAAAATCTAATCCATAACAACAAAATGAAGTCTACTAGTTGAAACGTAGAGTTAGTCCAACATCAAAGCATTATACTTCTAAAACAAAACCCTAAATTTTGAAGAAAAAAATTATCATAGTCCTATTTCTTAATGTCTATTCTTCCTCAGTTGCGTATTTCGGTTGGTTGAAGTGGAATAGTCTTCCGGCCTAGTGAAAGTATATGCCTCCTTTGCCTCCGGCTTGTAGGCTTGTTAGCTTCGCAACCTCTGCTCTGGATGCAGATTCTTCGTGTTGTGCTTCCTCGCGTACCTCTGGTTCCTCAAGAATTTCGGATCCATCCCTTTGGTGGAAGTGTGCCTATGCTTCTTGGGCTTCTTGATCCCATTTTTGTGAGCCTTGTAAGACTGATTGTGAGCAGTATGGTTCTTCGACTTCGCCATTTATTTGAGAGACGGACGAAATAGCTCTTCCCGCAGCAGTAGGGTTTTCTTCTGTTTCTTTTGCTTCAATTCAAAACCCCTTCCATTTGGGACTTAACAGTTAACACTACTTGACATATACTTTGGTCCTAAAACGATCCATATATATCTTTAGTACTCCATTTTTACTTTATTTCTACAACAAATTTCTCTTTTTACTGCCCTTGAAATAAGAGACTTAAAAATAAGAAAGGTGGATTATTGGGATATCTAAAATAAAAAAGAATGATCATAGGAACGGCTCCCAGTTCTCAGCACACTTTATGATACATTTCATTCTTATCTCTTTATTTGAAGAAAATATAATAGTACATAGTTATCTAACATAGATTGTACACATTGTGGTGGCTTGCTGATGTAGAATGCCACCCTCACCACTATGACTGTATGAACAGCATGGGCTTTACTGGGATTCCTTTCATTGTTAATTTTAGGGTTAGCTAGTTAGGTTTTATTTAATTACATTCTCGGTGTTGTTCTAGTAGAAATCTATATTATATTAGAAATTCTTATTAAGATACAATTTCTCAATTTCTTTCAAGATTAGCTGTTTTTTTTATTAGTAAGTATTAGATATATTATAAAACAAAAAGGTTACAGCAGTTTACAAAGATGTAAGCTTATAGAATCTATCAAGCATACAAAGACAAAACAGTAAAGATATACACCAAGTACAGGGCTGCCTCCTCACAGTAATAAAATTCCCCTCACTTCTTGACCAACTGACTTGTGGAGCTCCATTCTACAATCAATAGCTGAACATAGGCTAAGATTCAAGGATATGGAGAGGAAGAATTGTCGAAGACGCGACTATTCCTCTCTTCCACATAGATGATGAAATAGCACCATGAAATATAGTCCAGATTGCTTCCTTAGCATCCACCTAAGTCGTCAATTGCCAGCGTGATAAGAAGATCAGAAGGGATAATGGAAAGACCCACTCCACACCTATCTGAGACAAGAAAGAAGCCCAAAGACAACCAGACACTACAAGAACAAATGATTTACAATCTCTTCCTCATTAAGACATAAATAACAACGGTTTGTCATGCTCCACCCTTTGTTCTTTAAATGATATGTAGTAAGAATTTTACTTAGGGCAACAGGCCAGAAGAAAAAAGATGCATTCGTTGGTACATGGCTAGTCCAGATAGCCTTATAAAGAAATGAGTGCAAATGTGCAGGGGCAATGGACCGTAAGAATGATCTCACTGAAAATCAATCATTGTTGCTTCTGGACCATATCTTAAAATCACTAATTTGGGAACGAGGGGAGGAGAAACTCAACTGAGCCAGAACCCGCTGTATATCCTCAACTTTCCAATCATTTAAATCTCTCTGCAATCTAGGACACTAGACTAGCTCGCTACGCAACCTCTCAATCCATTCAGCGATTGAAGCCTCTTTCTTTGAATAGTAGTTTTTCTTTTAAGAGTACTAATGGAGAAGAAATTTCATCTAGCATCCTTTTAGACATTCTCTAAATATCATGGTTTAAAATTTCAATACGTATCGACCGATATGGGGCCGATAGGTATCCTGTTTGGAACTACCCGATACACTGGTACGCTAAAAAAAATTTCCCCGTATCAGACCGATATAGGCCCAATATGTGGGATTTTTTTATTTTTTTTTTTTCCTTCCATTTACACTAGAATCCACAACACCGACCTTATACGCACAACTTATTTATATAAAATATTATTTAAGTAAATAATTTTAAATTAATATTATTTTCATTTATTTAAGTTATTATTATGCAAATAAGGTTATCCCCTCATTTGGATTCAATAAAAATTATCTTGATCCAAATTCCTGAAGAATAAAAAGTCAACTTTCAGTTCAAGAACAAAATCCTCTTTTTAACACCTTTTAGGTACTGGGTCAAAATTTCACATTTCAAATGATAAGGTATTTCTCAAATATCAAAATTTCATAAACTTTATTATATCAAAAATTACCAAAACCCAAAAGTTAGGTAAAAAAAGCTTCATACTTTAGTCTTAAAAAATATTTTCATCGACAGGGTCAAAAAGTCAACTAATAATGTAACAATTCAGCATGACTTACATTATACTTAAAATGTATGGTTGTAATTCAATTCATTCTTATTTAATTAATTGAATGTAAGGTTTTAATATCTAAATTATTTTTCTTATACTTAGCTAAATGACTATGAATTGTATTTTCATATCTTCTCATCTATACAGCATGCACGCCTTTTTTTAACTTATAAAATTCACAACTCTCATATGTATGGTTATAAACAAAATTGGAGACATTCATTTAGTTTGTTAATAACTTATATTTACATTAAAAGAAATTTTATGCAAGGTATCCAAGTTTTCATTACGTATCCAAGCATTTCTTAGCGTATCCCGATTTTTTCCGTCGTATCCATCCGATAGGGTCCGATATGTCGATACGTATCCTGTGTTTGGACTTACCGATACGGCAACCAATACTGATATTTTGAACCATGCTAAATATCCATGTACTTTTTATTTTGAAAGATTAATGAAGAATTGAGTTTCAGTCTTTCATGTCTGTATAAAGTATAAACATCCATGTACTTATTTTTAATGGTTGATGAAGAATTGAGTATTAGTTCCCTGGGTTCTTTCATGGTGGTGAGTCCCACTTTAACCCCTGGCCTTGATTGTTCTCATTCACCCTCAACCATTGTTATTCTTTAGTTTCGTTTTCACATGTGTAGCCTTAACCAATCAAACCTTGCCACACACCAATTTTCTAATTTGATCACCATTAAATTAGTATTAGAGGAAGTTCTTGTTCTCTTTGAGTTTGGGTAAAGGATTACTGTGACGCCCCGAACCCGCGCCTAGGGAATCAAGTTCCGAGACGCGTGTCCGTTCGTCAAATCATGCAAGCGGAAGACTTTACCCGCAAAAATGCGGGAAATTTAAACATTTATCATATGCTCCCAAAAAGCAAATAATACATGTCATCACAATAGCCATCATACAAACCATATACCTGTATTATTTACATCAAGTTTGTTTTACAAAAGTAGGCGTCTCTATCACGCCAGGTACAACTTGTACAGGCTTCCAAAATATCCAGATAGATTTTTCACTTACTGGTCAACAGCTCCAAGATCTGCTGACACAAAAAGTCAGTGAGCTATGAAGCCCAATAAAACCACAATCCTTCTAAACTATTTTCCACATAATAATACGCATCAATAATGATATAATAAGCAGTTCAATTTGCATGTTACATTAAAATAGAACAGTATATAATAAATTGTGACCCAAGGTCACTTAGGGTTACGTCACCCTAACAGAGGTTCCCGACCTCACATTACTTTCTAACTATGAGGTTCAATTATGAATGTATTATATTACCAAATTATCGTTTCGATCATCAATCATGTTTCATTTCGAGTCCTAAGACTCTATTAATTGGCCACAGCCCACAAATGTTTAGCTTAAAATCTCTAAATCATAACCATAATACATTGAGTCATTTAGACTCACACACGCTGTTCCGGCTTTCACCCGAACATGACAAAACCTTGGGTATACCAACCCAACTCACCTGGAATCCGATGATTCCATACCGAACTATGAGTCCACCAACTCAAACAAATACATCAACTCTGAGTATACCAACTCAGACCACTTCGTATCCGAAGCTTACACACACAACATGGGCATTCACCCAATAAGAACATTTTTCCATTCAATTGACTGGCCACATCTACCGTGTATTCGCCGCCATCGCCCTGGGTATCAGTTATGAAGGAACCCAGACCAACCTGCCTACCGTCATCTTCTGGCTAGTCTACGGAGGAACCCCGACATCTATACCAATGCCGACATCTCCTGACGTTCCACCAAGAAGGGACCACGATAGACACGGTGCCGACATCTTCTAACTCACCCAGAGAGGAACCCCGGACTATACACTATCTGATGTTTAGCCACTTTAAACTCCCTAGGACTCCGACATCTCCTGACTACCAGTCACGGAGGAACCACGGGCCATGCAGGATACCGCCACTCCTGACCTAGTCCAAGAGGCACCACGGACGACCTAGACAAACAGACCGACATCTCCCGACTATCAGTCACGGAGGAACCCCGGGCTTTACTGGATACCGTCTCTCTTGACCTAGTCAAAGAGGAACCACGGACTATACTTAACCATGGTTAGATTTTCTAACCACAGGTTAACCCCAGTTAACCCAAGCCTCACTTGATTAACTAAAATACTTGGGCCTCGCGCCCGTGAACTAACTCCGTTAACACATCGTCCCGTTAGGGAACGGTTTTCAAGCTATGGATGTCTCCATAGCCTTACAAGACATGCAAAACAACTTTTCGTCACCCTAGAGTGGCGATACAATTTACCCGGGACCCGATCTGGGCTCCCCAATTGACCACATAAAATCACAACATCACATAGGGGTCTCTGACCCTTTTTCATTCACGCCAAAAGATATGCATATACTTCAGATAAAATAATATAACAAAATAAGGGGAAAAAGAGAAGAAAAGAGAGGGGTTTTACTGTTTCACGCGTTTCGAGGTCTCGTAGGCAAAAACAGATGTCACCAACGCGTTCCCAACGACGATCAACCCTGGGGTAGAGCGTATGCAACTTTCTCTCTCCACTTTCTCTCTCTACCTTTTTCTCTCTCTCTACACGCAAAACGAGACGTCGGAGAGAAAATCGGACGCCGCCAACGCGTCGGGGACGTCGAAAAACCTCAAGGACCCACTTCTCTCTTCTTTCTCTTCTTTCTCTCTCCTCTTTCGCTCTCTTCCTTTCTCTCTCCTCACTCTCTCTCTAAAATCTGTTGTGGCAGAATCTCCCCCTCTGTTTACAGAACGTAAATAATGGGAAAGGCTGGCCTCCTTATATATAGATAAGGTCATGTGCTATGCACATGACCATATTTAATGATCCCGTTGACCAAGTCAACGGTTGACCCATTTGACTATTTTATTTTTTTTCTCTTATGTATACGGCCTCTGTGGTCCTACTTAAAGACATCCGATTTTGACGAAACTTTAGGTGACCGAACTTGGGACAGTCCGACACCTACTGTAAAAATTTCGGGGAAAAATACTGAGTTTTGACAGCTACACTTTAGTCCGGAAGAAAATTGTAAAACCCAATAATTTCCTGATTTCGAACACAAAACAGGCCGCCGTTTCTTCGTTTGAGATAACTAACTGCCGAGACGACAGACATTAGTCCCCACGGCCGACTGACACGCATTAGTGCCAACCGCACAGATTTCTATTAGGATCTCTAACAAATATTGGGTCCCACTTAATTTCTGGAAGTATGAAAATTTCCCATTTTTCTCAATTTTATCACACATAATGGCCCCGCGGTCCAGCGAAATGATACTTGACGGAACCGATACGGTAGGGGTGTGTCCCGGCAGTCGACCAGCACACTATGTGCGATTTTCGCCAAATGATACTGAGATTTCCTCGGTGCACTTCAACCCTGAGCAAAATCCCCTTCTTATTAATTTAACAAATAATTAACTTTCATTAAGGACCCATAAACACATTATTTTATTATATTAAAATTCCGGGTCGTTACAATTACTCCTTGTTTTGGATCCAAAACTCGTGCTACACGGTTTTCTTCCCTTGACAACAATAGCACAACTAGAATGTGGATTAACTTTGCTCGCTACGAGGTTTCTCTCATCACGGCCTCATGGCATTTGTGTCACATCACCACATTATCTATATGTGCCACGTGTCATTTCTATACCTCTTGTTTCATTCTCTTTCTTTTTTTCCACTCTCTCTGTTTCTCTTTTTTCTCCCCTCAGAACCCTCAAGTAGGGTCAGACCATGGAAGGGCCGAGGTCTTCCCTAGCCCTGCCCTAGCTCTTGGAGTGTCTGAACTGGTTAGGTCGTGGCCCTACCCTCCAGGTCCACAGCCTAAAAGAAAGATCATTAATTTTTTAAGTTAAAAACATGACGATGTATTATTATTCTTTTATACTGATATTATATAAAATAAAAGACATTTACTTTGTATTTAACTAATCTACATTGTCTTTCAATGTATCTTCATGAATCATTATGTTGTCTACGAACGGATCCAATTTTGGCAACAAACCAAGGATTCTATAGTCTCAGATTTTAAACAACCCCTAAACTAGTCAGTCAAGACCCATCCAATCTGGTGCCGAAGCTTGCAAGTTGCAATGCTCTTGCACATGGTGTCCGACTGATGGTGGGCAACTAGTGCAGGTGGAAAAGGGGACAACAGTGTTACAATGGTGTGCTTGCAATCTGGTGTAGTGTGCTTGCAATGCTCTTGCAGTGTTAGGAGGAGGCTGATGCTTCTAATGCTCTTGTAGAGAAAAAATGAGAAAGAATAAGAGAGAAATAGATAGAGAATGACAAAGAGTCAAGAGAGATGGGGTTTTGGGTATTTATAGAGGCGGTGGCAGTATTCTAGTGAAATTACTACCAATAGGTCCGTCAATGGGTATCTAAAATATCTAAATCTGTTTAGCCAGATAGTTTCTAAAGCTTATCCTCACTTAGATTGGATTTGATAATGTAATTGGATAAATTCGGATAATATATAAATATAAATTTTTTAATCGGACTCGAATATGAATATCATGTTTAGATATCCGTCGGATATTGAATCACATTTTGATAGCCATATAGTATAATCAATTCGAATACAAATATACAATTATCCACTTCGAAATTGCTCCGTTTACAGCCCTAACAACAATCCGTTAGAAGAGGGTAGGGGAGTAATTTCGTAATAACTAATTATATATACAACATTGCATATTATACGTATAGTGGAGGACCAAGCTGAGCCAAAATTTATAGGGTATTTATCTGGCCCAACCCTTGGGTAGGAGTTAGAGCCCAACTCGGCCTTCCGAGCTCATGGGTATAATAAGCCCTCGTTTTAGAGGGCCAAGCCCCCTCACCAAAGGATTGGTGTGACAGCCCAACTCTCGAGCGTTCTTTTAGCTACTTTGTCCCTCTTCTTTTCTCTCTTCTTATTAAAATCCTAGTTTTGTCTTTCCTTTACTCTCTCCCACCACCCTACAATTCATATTCTTGAAATTCTTTATCACTTATGTAATTCTTTTCTCTTTTTTCTCTCAAACATTTATCACAAGCTAAGTTGCAGACACATAAAAGTGTCAAAATTCAACATGGATGCCAAGTGTCCAATTTGGCAACACCCTAAAAATTGGATTCGAGGACTCGAGCAATATTTTAACTTTTAGTGCAAAATCCGATACATGTTAGAATCTGACCATGTCTAATACAGACACATCACGCAACTAGAAGAGTCCGCACAACATAGATCATGTGTCTTGCCATAGAGTGGAATCCCCTCTCTTCCTCTCTTGTAAGTTGTAAATGATATTTCCACCTCATCAACAACTCATTATTCTTCAAAATTGTGATCCTTGCTACCCTATTTTGCTTGATCTCTCTCTCTCTCTCTCATTAATATCTCTGTTGTGTTCTATACTTCTATATTCTCTCAAAAATTTTACTAGTTGATTATTTCAATTATTTCCATTTTCCCTAACCATTCCTCTCATTTGGGTAAGGTCTTTCCACCATGGAATAGCTTCTTGGCGGGATTTCTTTGTTGACCTTAATCAACATCTGATCGCAAGTTGTACTTTGACCGAATATTATATGCATATATATATATGATGTTTCTACATGCAAATGAGAAGTAAAATCTACGGCCCTACAATTAACCCCTCAGAAGAAGTCTGGCAAGAGTGATGGACTAGCAAGCTAGGTTTTTCGGAGCACCAAACGCAGTAATTCATGGCATTCTCACACTATGGAACAAATGGAAAACTTAGAAGGGTCAAGTATTCTTGTTCTAACCCTATTCATTGAACCTCATGGTGATGGAAACGCTGTTATCCGAAATAACAGCATTGTCAGCCAACGAAAACGAGAGAACCATCCGATTCAGATGCAAGATGGCGACAAAGAACGAAGCAATCAATCGAAAGGCAACCCCTGCCTTTTCAACTTGATAAAGTCAAGTTTTCTTAAGTCAAGGAGAATGATGCAAAATGCCAACCACTACACCATTTTGACCATATGACCAACATGGGCCCCACCAGTCTTTCTTCATTGTTAATTTCAGATTATTTACTCAGAATTTTATTTTAGTATTTTTCTTAGAGTAATTTAAACAAAAATCCTTATGAAATTGGGGTTTGGTTTAGGGCTTCCTTTTGTTCGTAGGATAGTTTATTATCAGAGGTCAAAACAAAGAATGAAGGCTGCCTCACTTCCTTCTTCTCACTCAATAAATATCCATGTAAACCTCACTTCCAAGTTTCAATGGTTAATGAAGATTTGAGTATTAGTTCCTTTAGGTTCTTCACAGTGGTTTGTCCCACTGGTTTGTGATGGTTTAGTTCACTCCAATTCGTGTGCTTGATCATTTTCATTTGTCCACAACTATTGTATATTTTATTTTTTTTGACAAGTGTAGTCTTTGTAAATCAACCCTTGCCACAAGGCAACTTGTTTAGCATCACTTGCTAAAGAGTTGAAATTAACATACCTTAATATCCTTGCGTAAAACTAGTCTCGAGAGCTTAAAATTGGCAGTAGGTCCATCAGGTAAGCCCATGATTAGGAGAGCATCTACAAAACAAGCACGGGAGTTGAAGATCAGAACACTAATAATAACAAATGTATTTTTTTAGCGCAATCCTCCCTTTGAAGTAATTACTGTTTTCTCTTCCTATTTTCATCTATTCGATAAGATATAAACAGAAGTAGAGGGGGAAAAAGAGAGGACCCATATTTATTGACAAAAGGACAAGTTGAGATTAAGAATCTAGAGAGGCAGGGGAAACAATGCCTATAAAACAAATTTTCTATCTGGTAAAGCACCGAGATTATCAGTACCTCACTTTGAACATTTTAAGACATATTACCATTACATAACCTTGAAATAACAAGCTAACAACCCAACGAAACATTCAAAGCCTGTAAAGGTATATTAGCAATTTAGTAGCAACACTAACCTGGTTCCCTACGGTTAGTGTGAACAACTATAACAGAAGTGAAGTCCTTGTTCTTTGCATATTCTACAATCTGCAAAAAGAATAATAAAATCATATTACATAACATAGCACTTGGATTTTCAAGTGACTGCTCATCTGTCATCTTAAAAAGAGGCAGCACCTTTTTCAAGTCATAGGTTCCTCTCTTGTAATAGTGAGCATTTGGGATCACTGAAAGTAGTTCTTTGATAAAATCTGGTCCTCTCTGTAAATGAAGTAACAAGTAAATAAAATATTAGCATTAGCAAATCAGCAAACGGCTCATAGAAGAGACTTCCACCAAAAACAAGATGTGCATCCAAGATCTCAAAAGAGATTTTAAAAAATGGTGGAATGGTTTCCACTCTAACAACAATAGTGTTTATAAAAGGACAAGCAAAGAAGAAACAACATACACTGGAATTGAAACGACATGTAGTAATCAGTATCTTCGGTGTGCATTCCATTTTGAGTATTGAACTAAATTCATCTGCATCATTCCCAGCGAAGAGCTGCATAAAACACAGTTAGCAGGTTACCTATGCTGTTAGTCAGTCCGAAGTTACGGCTAATTATATAACATTATTAAATTCTTATTGTGATTTAGTTGTTTTTTTAAAAAAAAACAACAATAGGAGTAACATTGTGTTGAATTCATGGAAAGAAATTTTGCAACGAAAAAAAACTCATCTTTAAACAGAATAGAATGTAACCCTTTTTATATAATTGTAATGGGGGTTGTCCAACTGTCTCTGATTGGTTTGTAACTTTATTTCATATTTTTGGTGTGTATAAAAAGAAAAGAAAAAACCAAACATAAAGCAATGAAGAAATCGAGAGGCAAACCTCTTCATCGTCGGGCATACAGACAGTCTCATCGAACTCTCTAGTGTTCTCAATTGTACGAGGGATCTTCTTCGGTGGAGGCTGCACATGAGAAAACAAGAAACCCTGAGAATTTTGAAATCACTGAAGACCAAAACCCTAAACCCTAAGCATCAATCCAATCCAAGAGAAGGGTTTGAGATTGGGGCACCTCTTCACCGAGTTCGAGAGCTCTTTTCTCAGCAGCATCGCGAGCCTTAGCCCTCTTACGCTTCTCAAGCTTCTTTTCCTGTTTGAGTTTAGCGTGAACAGCAGATCTCTTTTCTTTGTTCTTTATGAGTGATGGCAGTATCTGCTTCTTCTTACTAACGCTTTCTTTTCCTTCTTCTGCAATTCCTTCGCCGTCGCTCTTCTTTCTCTTTCCACCCATTTCGAGGACGAAGAAGACGTGCAGGGTAGGGTTTCAAATTTTATAGATAGAGGGACTCCGAAATAAGGGGAAAGTACGGAATTAGGCTCGAGTTTATGAAAAATTACGGAAACCAGCTCCCTTTTGAGGGAGTTATTTTTTCCAGCCTCCACGCGTGTGTAACGCTGAAGCGTGCGGGAGGACTTGTTACAATGTACAAAATACCCCTGTAAAACTGAACAGTTTATGGCTAACTCTCCCCATTCCATCGAATACCTTACTTACCCATTTCGAACGCAGAGGAAGAAGTAGGAAGAGGAAGAAGGAAGAGGAAGAACGAAGAAGGAAGAAGAAGGAAATTTCGGTTAAGAGGTATGGATTGAAACCCTGATCAAAACAGATGAAAATTTCGGTCACGCTTTTGTTGAAATTTTTCGCATTTCGAACTCATTATGGATTGAACTCGTTAGTTTAAGAGGAAGATAAACCCTAAGGAAATAAAACCGTAACGAAGATGAACCCTTAAACCCTGAAAGAAAAATCCCAAAAATCGGGAAATCGGTAAAGATTTACAGTCTCAAATTCGAGATAACCATCCTGAATTCGAGATGGTTATCTCGAATGCGAGATGGTTATGTCGAATTTGAGACTGTTATCTCGAATTCGAGATAACCATCTTGAATTCGAGATGGTTATTTCGAATTCGAGATGGTTATCTCGAATTCAGGCTTTTTTATTTTTTTCAAAGTAATTCTCAAACTGTATTACTAATATTAAGGAAGCCACACCCTAAAACCCCTGTAGGAAAAATCCAACGGTTGAATTCGAGGTTACAGTCTCGGATTCGAGATGGGTATCTCGAATTCGAGATAACCATCTCGAATCCGAGACTGTTATCTCGAATTCAGGACTGCTAATTTTTGAATTCCATCTTCCACTAATCAATTTTATTAATACTTGCAGAGTCAAGATGTCCACCCTTTGCTTTCATTGTTGAGTCTGTATTGTAAAGCATTGACATTGTTGAGTTTTTGCGTTGTTTTTTCTTGATGTTGCAGATAATGAATGTTTCAGTGATTTGTTGTTATGACGGAGAATGGAAGATTCTCCCTGACAGGTCCCACGTATATGAGGGTGGAAAATCGAAACTGATACAGTTGTATAGTGGAATGAGACATGAGCAACTTTTAAGCAGAGTTTATCGATTGACTAAATCCCGGTGGGAAGAAACTGAGATTAGACTGATGTCTATGTTCCCTACACACCCGACAATTCCTCCTACTGATATTGAAGATGATGAAGACTTGTTGGTATTTATTTCAGAATGTGAGCGAGCACAAACTCATAATGTACTTTTGCCAATATATGTAACTGAAGTTGCAAAGGGAGTACAACAGTGTGGTCCACCCT
Organism: Tetracentron sinense; assembly: GCA_015143295.1. Classification (NCBI taxonomy): domain Eukaryota; kingdom Viridiplantae; phylum Streptophyta; class Magnoliopsida; order Trochodendrales; family Trochodendraceae; genus Tetracentron; species Tetracentron sinense. Next base: position 35,440,331 of record CM026551.1, read on the forward strand.
CTTTGAGTTACGAAGGTGTTCCTGATCATGAGACTGCCATTCCCCATGCGAACGAGGGTGATACTTGTCATGTCCTTCAGCCTTCTACGGTCTATGTTCCCAACCCTGTCCTCCCAACCGTGCCTTGGCCCTTTGAAGACTTGACAACAGGACCAACTCAATATACTTGTTTTGTGCCTAACACATATGTAGATTATGGTGATACCAGCAGGGGCGACAACTACCATAGTGAAGATTGTGGTGTTCAAGATAATGAATGTGCTAATGTTGGTGAATGTGCTGAAGATGATGATGATGAAGAAGATGATGCTGATGATGATTATTCAGTAGAGGTAGATGAAGATGTTGTCAGAAACGATGTTGATGAGGGTCCTATCCGTGCAAATATCCGTAGCTCATCTCGGTCTGCTTTTCGGCAAGTCAGTCAAGGCCCTTCATCAAATGTGATTGAGAATGATGACTATGTGAATTTCGATCCTTCAGGGTTTGCGGCTGCACTCGACAATACGGATGATATTTCACTTGGGCAAATGTTTAAGGATAAGAGGTGCCTACAGAATGTGTTGGCAAAGTATGCAATGATAAAAAACTTCCAATACAGGGTTGTGGATTCGAATAAATCAAAGTTTGTAGTTAAGTGCCTTGGGGGTAATTGTACTTGGAGGCTACGTGCATCAAGGGTGAATGAGTCGGGTGTCTTCAAGATAAAGACTTATAATTCACATCACTCCTGTGGGTTTGTCATAACTGGGCCCGATCATCGACAAGCATCTAGTTTGGTTATTAGTGACATGGTCGTGGGACGAATCGAGGGTCACGTGGCATCTAGGCCCAAAGAGATTATTCATGATGTTTGGAAACAATATGGAGTGCAAATGAGTTACCGGAAAGCGTGGAGATCTAGAGAGATTGCAATAGAACATGTTAGAGGATCATACGACGATTCGTACGCTGACCTCCCCGCTTATTTGTACGAGTTACGCAGGACCAACCCGGGAACAATAACTGCAGTATTGAGTGACCCAGATACTGGTGCATTTGAAAGGTGTTTCGTGGCTCTTGGACCTTGTATAAGAAGTTTTCAGCTCAGTTTACGAAGAGTATTAGCCGTTGACGGGACGCATCTAAAGGGTAAGTACAAGGGGATCTTAATCATAGCAACATCACTTGATGGTGACAACCACATATGTCCAGTTGCTTATGGAATAGCTGAATCAGAGAACAATGACAGTTACAAGTGGTTTTTCAAACAATTAGCTGACTCAGTTGGGTACATGGAAGGGTTAGTCATTATAACTGATCGACACGCCAGTTTGATAAGCCAAGTCCCCATTGCATTCCCACATGCAATTCATAGTTATTGCTCATATCATATTAGCCAGAATATGCATGCAGCATTCAAGGATGAGGGACTGAAACCGTTATTTTGGTCGGCCGTAAAGACATGCATGTTCAACAAGTTCCAAGAGCTTATGTCACGTCTTGCAGGAGCAAACCCCGAGGCACATGAATGGTTAGCTGCAATTCCAAGAGAAAAATGGGCATCTGCATACTTTCCTGGGCTAAGGTATAACATTGTAACTACTAATATAGCTGAATCGATCAATAGTTTGCTGAAGGAAGCGAGAGAATATCCAGTTACAATGCTTTTAGAGGATGTGCGTCTTAAGATCCAACGAATGTTCTTTAACCGACGAAACAAAGCGATGGAAATGAATGGAAGCCTAACAACATGGGCTGAGGGTAAACTACAGAGGAGACTTTCTAAAGCACGTTATTTGGAATGTGATGGAATCGTTCGATATGAGTATTATGTGAGGGGAGAATTTAACGCTACAGTGAAGCTTCTTGAACGTACTTGCACCTGTAGGAAATTTGATGTACAGGGGTTGCCTTGTATACATGTTTTGGCTGCCTGTAATAAGTATCGACATGATCCGTATGCGTACTTTTCTCCCTACTATACATCTGATATGTATCGAGCCACCTATGAAGAGTCAATATATCCGGTACATGACAAAAAGCATTGGGATCTCCCAGATGAAGTAATAGCCGAGACCAAGCGGATGAAACCCCCTGTACAAAAAAGAAGCACGGGGAGACCGAAGAAAAACAGAATTCCTTCACAAGGCGAAGAAAGGCCTACTGTAAGATGTGGTAGATGCAAACAAAGTGGTCATAATAGACAAACATGTACTAATGTAATCCCACAAGTATGATCATTTCATAATAACAATTGAAAGTGTTTTTGTATCGAATTGTTGATTTTGTATATTCGAATATTGTTAAAATTCATCCAACCATGTACTTGAGTGGTATATAAAGGGAGACAAATGGAAACAACAGTCTCAAGACAGAACCTGTAATCTGGAACTGGAGCCTGAATTCGAGATAACCATCTAGAATTCGAGATGATTTGGATGATTTCGAGATGGTTATCTCGAATTCAGGACCTGGACCTGTATAATCTGGAACAGAATGACAAATAATGAAAGCAACAGTCTCGAATTCGAGATGGTTATCTCGAATTCGAGATAACCATCTCGAATTCGAGATAACCATTTCCAATTCGAGATGATTTCGATGATGTCGAGATGGTTATCTCGAATTTAGGACCTGGACCTGTATAATCTGAAACAGAATGAAAAATAATGAAAGCAGCAGTCTCGAATTCGAGATGGTTATCTCGAATTCGAGATAACCATCTCGAATTCGAGATAACCATTTCCAATTCGAGATGATTTGGATGATTTCGAGATGGTTATCTCGAATTTAGGACCTGGACCTGTATAATCTGAAACAGAAAGAAAAATAATGGAAGCAACAGTCCCTAGTTTACGAGATGGTTATCTCGAATTCGTGATTTTGTTAGTCTGAATTCGGGACATTCACTGTAAATGAACAGTTAATTAGCTACCTTGAGGGAATCCTTTACATCCATAATAAATCCATTACAAATCCAATACATACATCCATGTCAGGTTTGAAAACTTAAACATCCTTTCATAAAAAAATTAGTACATCCAAACAGTGAGCCCCCCTTGACATAAAGTACACATAAGACACTCCCACCCCTTGACCATGTCCCCTAAGGATTGGCAACCCCATCCATTATCTCGCAGGCTATCCGCTTCCGGAACTTCAAAACATCAACCTACAAATTTAAAATACGATGAGCATAAATAGTGAGTCAAATAAATAAAAAACCTTCAAGAGCATAAATAGTAAGTTAGAGGAAAATAAGGAATAATACCTGCTCAAACTGAATCTCCAAATCAGCACATAAGAAATCAACATATTTCATCAGGAATATTCCACAATCGCGCCTGATACACAAACAACACATTTCATTAGTATTTTATAGTATAGGAAAAAAAAGTGAGCTAAATTATAAATAAATTGCTTATTTTCATATAGACTTACGTATATCTCTGTTTTGGTAAGTGGGTGACCTCCCGTACCACCCAGTCCTTGCCTAGAGCCTCCACGTCGCCAAACATATGGAAGAAGGCGGGGATGCATTCTTTGATGGTACATAGTTCTGATGCATACATGTCTATGACATCGGTGAAGTATGAGTCCAGAATTAGGACTTGGTTTCTCGGGGGTTCCAATACCGCTAACACCCAGTGCTGGCCATGGAGAAACGGGAGGTACACTCTCTCAGCCGACCACATGGCTGGTCGCCCACTTGACCCCTCAACAATGGGTCTAAGGTTAGGGTTTATTTGGTCCTTTAACATCACTCGTGTCACAGAGTCATTTGCATTCATATATAATCTGCACACGTCTAGTTCTTGAAGTAGAAATTCCTGTGAAGACACTAAATCATTAGAATACCTTAAAGATTGAGTTACCGGTAATGAAATAATAAGAAGAGACCTTACCATGAACCAAGTAGGTCCAAAGACACATGACTGAGTGTAAAGCGCGGGATGTCTCTCACGACGTTGTGCCAACAACTCCATCCATACGTCAATATGCTATATATATAAAAGGATTAGTGTTAGATTATTAGAATTACAAAAGAGATACACAATATAACGTTAAAGATGGGAAGAGTGTTACCGTGGAATCGATCAAGCTTTTGCTAGTTGACACAACAGCGAGCATCTCCGGAGTTATTCTAACGTTATATATCGTCTGCCTACATTTCAAAAACTTCCTAAAGTAGAGAAATATGATAATTTATGCATCTACTTTTCAATTCAAAATTAGAAAAATTACCTAAAATTATTCGAATCTGCCTCCGTATTCAAAAAGGTTCGTAGGGCCTTTTTTTCAGCTATCGTAGCTTCCCTCATTGGGTCTTTAGCGGATGAAACCCCCTCGGTCATTTTTTTCTTCACTCTAGTATTCAAGTAAGGGGAGCGGAGATGCTTCGAAATGATTGTGGCTCTTAGTGGCCTTCCCTCAACTCTTGTAAGGGTTTCATCATCATCACCTTCAAAAGCCGTTATTTCAGCATCACCCACCTCCCCCCTTGAACAGGCTGTTCTTACTTCATCCCCCACCTCCCCCCCTGAACAGGTTGCCCTTATTTCATCACCCACCTCCCCCCTTGAACAGGTAGGCCTTCCCTCATCACCCACCTGCCCCCCTGAAAAGATAGTTCTTTCTTCATCAGTAGGGGGTGCATACTTTCTGCATTCTCTTTCTCTTTGTCTTTCTCTTTCTTTTCTTCTTCTTTTTCTTTCTCTTTCTCTATCTCTTTTTCTTTCCCTTTTTCTCATAGCCCTCATTTCTGATGCATAATTATCAAATCTGTCAGCCAAGCAATCCATTTTCGTGGCTAAGGCATCAAACCGTCGGCCAAAATAACGTTTCAGACGCTTGTACAAAGATGGGTGTGATTTCGCTTGTACATCGTGTACCTGAAAAAATGCTAGATATTAGGACACAATAAAAACTAAATATATGGAATAAATGGGCCTGAAGTCCAAATTACAGTCATGAATTCGAGATTACAGCCTCGGATTCGAGATGGTTATCTCGAATTCGAGATAACCATCTCGAATTCGAGATAACCATCTCGAATTCGAGATAACCATCTCGAATTCGAAGCTGTAATCTCGAATCCGAGACTGTAATCTCGATTTGAGGATAAAATTTTACAACTGTTTCGATACAATCATCTTTATTTTGGGTTTCAATTTTGTTACTTACAGTTTTTGACCTTCGCTCATGTACCGGGGGGGGACTACCCTCCTCCTCGTCATCATCACCATCATCATTCCCTCCCTCCACCTCAGCCTGCTCATCACCATCCCCCTCAAGAGTATCCTCCTCCTCACCACCCTCCTCATCTCCATCCTCCTCCTCATCGTCAGCCTCATCATCATCATCATCATCATCATCATCATCCTCCTCAGATCCCATTCGTGCAAGGACACCCCTAACAACTTCTTGCTCCTTCTCACGATCAGTGACATTCAACTTCAGAACCTCAAGCTGTGAACACAAAATTATGTTAAACTAAGCAAACAAAAAATATATAACTAAATACTAACTTTCACTTTCGTACCTCTTCTACATTAAATATCTTTTCTTCCAATGTCTTGTAGATTTTATACGTAGTATCTTTCCAACGTAAAACACGAGGGAAAATCTCAATAGTAGGCGGAGATCCGCGAGAACATAATCTCCCAAGTGCAGGAATGCACTCAAACATCCAAACCTGTCATCATTACAATTTGAAATGAAAATACAAACAGGAGTGTAATTACAACTTAAACTTATATGAAGGATATAATATACCTGAAAGGCAATACAACATCCGTTAATGTTGTATTGTGGGGTATCTATATGTGCCATTTCAATACTCTTCTTAAATATCGAGTACCCTACAGTGCCCCAAGGGTATTTGTTAAAGGCATCGAGGTCCTCTACAAGATCCAAGTAGTCAATCTCGATGTTCGAGTGTGTCTCTTTTGCAATGATCAATAACTCCACATATAGGACCAATGCAATCTTGATTGCGTCCATATCATTGTTACACGACTCCAACACCCTAAGCAGGTCGAATTTTTTTATAAGTTGTACTTCACCAAACTTACGAACCTTTAGGGAGGTAGGAGAATTGGCGGGTACTATGGCGGGAGGGACACCTATGCTAGCATTTAAACCCATTATCAGGGTGAAGTCTAACAACCTAAACCGCATCACACTATCAGCTAAATCAAAAGTAAGTGCATCCCTACGCCTCTGAAGTAGGTGGTGCAATGCCTGACCACATTGGGGATTTCTGGGCAAATCATAAAGATGCCCAAAGCAAGTCTGCTTCCATAAAGACTTTCTCTCAGGATGGGCCTCCAAGTGCGGCTTTATTTTTTCAAACCATTCTTTCATGGTACATTTCACGGAAGGTTGGGCCTTTTCCACCTCTTTCCCCTTCCCTTTGTCTTTCCCTTTGCCTTTGTCATCCCCTTTTCCTCTGTTTTTTGGCATCTTCACTCTGCAAGTATTAATAAAATTGATTAGTGGAAGATGGCATTCAAAAATTAGCAGTCCTGAATTCGAGATAACAGTCTCGGATTCGAGATGGTTATCCTGAATTCGAGATAACAGTCTCGGATTCGAGATGGTTATCTCGAATTCGAGATACCCATCTCGAATCCGAGACTGTAACCTCGAATTCAGCCGTTGGATTTTTCCTACAGGGGTTTTAGGGTGTGGCTTCCTTAATATTAGTAATACAGTTTAAGAATTACTTTGAAAAAAAAAAAAAAGCCTGAATTCGAGACTGTTATCTCGAATTCGAGATAACCATCCTGAATTCGAGATGGTTGTCCTGAATTCGAGATGGTTATCTCGAATTCGAGATAACAGTCTCGAATTCGAGATAACCATCTCGAATTCGAGACTGTTATCTCGAATTTGAGACTGTAAATCTCTACCGATTTCCCGATTTTTGGGATTTTTCTTACACGGTTTAAGGGTTCATCTTCGTTACGGTTTTATTTCCGTAGGGCTTATCTTCCTCTTAAACAATCCATAATGAGTTCGAAATGCGAAAAAATCAACAAAAGCGTTACCGAAATTTTCATCTGTTTTGATCAGGGTTTCAATCCATACCTCTTAACCGAAATTTCCTTCTTCTTCCTTCTTCGTTCTTCCTCTTCCTTCTTCCTCTTCGTTCTTCCTCTTCCTTCTTCCTCTGCGTTCGAAATGGGTAAGTTCGAAATGGGTAAATTCGAAATGGGTAAGTAAGGTATTCGATGGAATGGGGAGAGTTAGCCATAAACTGTTCAGTTTTACAGGGGTATTTTGGACATTGTAACAAGTCCTCCCGCACGCTTCAGCGTTACACACGCGTGGAGGCTGGAAAAAATAACTCCCTCAAAAGAGAGCTTGTTTCCGTAATTGTTCAAAAAATCGAGCCTAATTCCGTACTTTCCCCCCGAAATAAAAGGAAACGACCCGAATAGGTAAGACTTAAGAGGAGGGCCCAGGGCAAGAGAAAAAGGAGATCGTTTTGTTTTGTGTGCAAGATCGTTCTGTTTTGTCTGTGCAATCTTGCACACACATCGCCTCAGGATCGTCTCTGGCGAAGCCAGAGAGGTAGTCTCGGGCTACCATACATCATGCCACATGTGGCTTGAAAAGGGTGGAGGTCATTTCATTTTCTTCCCATTATTTTGACTTCTCCCTTCCCCTTTTATCTCACCAATTCCACTAACGTGTGAAGAAGTTAAAATCATGGGACATCATGATGATTTCTCCGCCACATGTTTCCTATATTATGGTGGTTGTCCAGAGGAGCCTTTTTGGCTTCCCTAGTGAGAATCCGAGGCCACACACATCTTGTGTGCCTCAAACCAAACAGCGCCATGTGTCCCTAAACATCCATGCACGCATTAAGTTGGATTGACATCGTCAACCCACCCATTCCGTTTCTAATGAACTATAAAGAAAATACTGTAAAGCCAAACAGAGAAGGTTTCTATTCTTTCTTTTTTCCTCTTCTCTGATTTTGCTCTCTTCCCTTCTTATGCTTTCACCCTTCCATCTTCAAAGTTCTGCGTTAGAGACGTTGGAGAGGTAGTGACACTAAAGCCCTGCTACCCACAAAGGCTTTTGAAACGGACTTCAATTTCTAGTGTCTCAGGTCCTACCCTGATTATTCAAGAAACGGAGGAAAACCCATGAAATTTCCTCCCATGAAAGAAGATGTTGCCCAGATAATGACCCTAGAAGGGGGGTGATTACGGCCTATGCAAATTTAAAAACTAATTTTTCATTTTCTTTTGCGGAATTAAAATATCAAAGGGAATACAACTAAGCAGTTATAAAATATATGCAGTGAATAGAATAAGGTAAAGAGTTATAAAGAACAAATACAAATATATTTTTCTCGAGATTCGGCAACCTGCCTACGTCCCCGCCTTTCAGCTTCCAGCTTCAAAGATTCATTACGATTTTACTCGTACAAATTTCTTTCCGGGTGAAGCCCAAATTGCTTACAATCTCTCTTACAGGTCGAGGACCAAACCCTTACAATCTCTCTTTCAAGTCGAGACAAAACCTTTACAATCTCTCTTCCAGGTCGATATCAAACATTTCCTTATAAAAGCACAATCCTCTCTTGACTTTTTCGAATCTACAACTTCAGTTGCAAGAATCTACCGATTCTTAATTTTTCTTTACAAATGTAGATTTAGATTTACAATCTGAAACAAAACTCCTGAAATGAGCTAGATAAGAGTTAAATAACACTCTAATGAAATCTCTCAAATAATGAAATTGAATAGCTCAAATGAGAGTTTTTGGGATTTCTAAACTGTGATCGATGTAGAAACCAATGTCACTGATTGAGTAGATGATGAGAGTTAATGTATTGATCAAGATACTTATTTTGTTCATTTATGAACTCCTTTTTCATCTAATATGATCGTTGGTAAAACATTAAATGCGAAAAAGGCCATTGAAAACTAGCAATTACAGCGTTTTCAAAGTATCACATGATTTCGTCGACGAAATTGGGTTCCCTAATTCATTTCGCAATCAATATCAAAAATAGTGAAGATAGTGAATTTATTGTCACCATTTCGTAGCCGAATTCAAGGCTGCCCTGTGAATTCGTCAACGAAATCTAAGTAAAAACTTTGATTTCACTCTGGATCAAGATCTTAAAGATGAGAATGAATTCCTAGGTCTTTTGATATTCCTTTAACATGATTTTTATAATTTCCTAGGGCCTTAGATGATGTCCAATAAAGTCTTAAGCTCGTATGGTCAATCTAAATATTTGAGCATTCAACTAACCATACTTTGAGAACTTCTTACAAAAGTCCCAGACATTCTCATAAAATTAAAATTAAACTAATATGACTTCTTGAGAGTTGGTCTTCAACTTGATATTGAGTCTTTAGATTCTTTGACTCTTAGATCTTTCTTTCTTATTTGGTGATTTGACTTGAACTTTGAATATGATCTTCAATCTTCATTCTTTAGTTGAGTTCAATGGCTTGAATTGAATATTCTTTTTTGTTGACTTGGACTTGGTTGAATGACTTGCTCAATTCAATTCATTTGATTTTATTTGAATGATTTTCATTCTTTTCTACCTTGAAAGATGTGCTCATATTCTCATTATCTGTATTTATTAAACATTTAGAAGAATCATTAGTACTACAATTGTCATTTCATTATTATGTTATTATCAAAATTATTAAGGATACTTAAGGTTGTAACCTTAAGGCTAACAATGTTTCTCTTTTTGATGATGACATAATAATGTAATGAAATGAAATTAAACTCTCTCTCAATATATATTTTCAATAAAAATTTTGAAGTTAGTTCCCCCTAGACATAGCACTCAAGTATAACAGAGCATGTTTATTTCATTTTGTATTGTTTAGACATATTACTTCAAGGTCATGATATCAAAAATATATATAATTATGAATGTCGAACATTTTAAGGTATATGAAGTCAAAATTGTAGCAATTTTGGATATCTTTCAAGCATTCAAGTTATTTAAGCAAATATTGAATCATGATATGAAATGAGACATTTGTGGTGAAAATATCATCTTTCATTCACAAAATATGGAAATACTTCCTCCATACATTTGATTCGTACTTCCAAGACAAAAAAATGTTCAAAAAACAATTTGAATTTCTCTAAGAAAATACATTGAGAAAATTATATTTCATTTCCTTTTTTTCCCCTTGGCATCATCAAAAATATACATTACATAAAAAAAATGAAGTACTACAACATCTCATTGTCTTGCTTCTCTTTGAGCTTTTGCAGAAAAACTTTAACCTTTTGGACCTCACTATTACTGGAGTCACTGGAGTCTGGGGAAGTAATTATGAGAGGTTTTGATCCAGATGTTTTTTCGTCTGCAGACTCTTCAAAAATCTTAGATGATGACTTTGGAATTTCGAGCTTCTTGATTTCAACCACATGCTGAGTTTTGATCTTCACTACTTCAAGAGCCAAATTTGTCATCTGAATAGCCATTTGGTGAATGATAGGGGCTTGGCTTCCTACTAATGAAGCTTCCTGCTAATCAGCTGAATCAGTTCTTCCTTTCACATGTGAGATGTCATCACTAAGCTTTCCTTTCTATCAAGGAAAGAAAAGAGTCTACCCTATTCTTCACCACATCCCCTGCTATACAGATCTCCTCTAGTCTAGGATCAATTACCTCAGTTCTTACTTTCATCTCATTCTAAATTCCTTCTACTCTAATCTCGAGAGAACTCAATCTCTCTCGAACTTCAGTCTGAAAACTATCATACTGGAGCTCATGGAGTCTATCTTCCCCATTGGCAGATTCATAAAATCTTCATCAAATGCAGATCTCCTGGGGGACAAAGTAGATGGTATAGCCTCATCTCTGAAGTGTGGGTCCTCTCTCTCTAGTGAAGATTCCTTTGGCTGATCTGGAGATGGAGGAGAAAGAGGCTCTGCTACTACTGCTGAAGATGATGGAATGTCTGAAGGCATACCAGTAGAAGATGAAGGACTAGGAGCTACTGGAGGAATAGAAGGAGTAGAAGATGATTGAGTAGAATTCATTCCTTCAAGACGTTATCCCATACATAGCCCATTCTTAAAATGGTAGTCTTGTTGTATATGGTGGAATCATCAGGATTTACTTTATCAAGGTAGGAAGAGAAAAGAATTTTGAAAAATTTAAAGAGTGTGGTTAGTGCTTGAACATAGGGAAGACACCCTGATTTCCTTCTCTTAGCATCATCCATATAGTGCACAATAATGAAAGAAAGGTCAACGGGTTGGGAAGAGAGTATACACCACATTAAGAAGATATCAAAATATGTAAGATATTCTCTACCACCTGCTCTAGGTACAATGTTATACGTGATGATGTGATGGAGAAGTCTAGAAGTGAGGGTTAGTTCTTGGACTTTAGGTTGAAAAGGTTCAGAGATGTCTTGATTTGTACATATGAGTTTAAGTGCTTCAATGACATCAAACTCATCGTGCTTGGTCCATTGGCCATTCACAAAGGATTGAATAGACCCTTGAGGAATTTTAAAATTAGATTGAAGTTCATCTCTATGAAATGAGATTTCTTTTCTATAAAGGAAGGAATAAATAGTTTGAGAAGATTAGTCAAAGTTGAAGTGAGTGTAGAATATCCGAACAAGTTCGGGATACATAACTTTATTTGAAGAAACATGAATCTCATTTAAGGGTTTTAAACAGAGTTTGAATGACTCCTAAACCGTATAGCTCTAATTGGGCAAAGTTAACAATCTTACCGTAGAGTGGAGAGCAGAATAGGAACTTCTCCTTGTATCTCGTCTCATATTTGATTGCTTTGAACTTCTGAATAGTTGATGTGGAGGATGAAGTGACTTCTTTTCTTTTAGAGGTGCGAACTTTCTTCTTCGGAGGTTCCATGTTTGCAGTATTTGTTCGAGAAGACATTTTCAAATGGGTTGGATGATTCTTGGTCAAGAGAATGATTTTGGATTGAATGAAAGCTCACTGAATGGATTTTGATCGAAGGATCAATGGAATAGTGAAAAGGGAGGAAAAACCTAGTTTAAGGTTTGTGAGCGCGGGTTTCGGGGAAACCTTAGTTTGATATCACGGGATGAATTTAGAGTCGCCACCTATTCATTCAAAATGGAAAAGTCCTCGGAATTTGGATAAGGTCTTGGTCTGCGATCCGAGATCAGGGTAAGAGGTTCGGTTAAATCCGGAGAAGAGGTTAGGCACTCGACACTTCTACTTTTCAGTGGTTCTTTACTCGCTATGGTTAAGCCAAATTAAGCCCAAATTTAATCAAATGATCAAGTGTTTAAGATAATGCTAATCGTAAGAAAGAAAAGCTAAGCTAGGGTCGAACCTAGCTTGGGTTGCCTACATACTCACATTGGGGTGAGATCAGACCAAGCGTAGTTCTAGCACATAAGCCCGTGCCAAGGCTAAGGGTGTGTGTGTGCACCAAGGGTGTCTAATGGGCTTACTCTGGTATACTAGGGTTTGGTTGACCAGGGTTGGTCAAAGTGTATGATTCAGGCCCGGTAGGCCTCAGATAAATTCAGTAGACTAGGGTTGAGCCTGATAGGCCAAGAGAGAAGCCCGGTAGGCTAAGGCAAAATTTGACCATGGTTAGGATTGCTAACCAGGGTTAAAAAGGTGGTTAATCATGATTAGGAGTGCTAACCATGGTTCAAAAGTCTAATATCAATGTTTTTGGTCTTTTTAAATTTTTTTTGATTTTTTTGAGATTTTTTCTAGTAGTTAAGAATGCTTAACCATGGTTAAAGGGGAAGGTCACCATGGTTAAGGGTCTTAACCAAGGTTAAATAGTTGAACGAGACCATTTTTGAGATTCTCAGATTATTTTGGAAATTTTGAGTATTTTTTCAGATTTTTTCTTCTCAATGGCTATTTAACCATAGTTAAAAGTTAACCAAACATAGTGTTTAACCATGGTTAAGGGCTCTCACCACAACAAAAACGATCACAGAGGATATTTCTGGATTACAGGAAATATTTGTGATTTTTATTATTTTTTCAGAATTTTTTGAGTTCATGGACTTCTTAACCATGGTTAAGGGTTAACCACGGGTGGATTTAACCATGGTTAAGTGTCCGGTTGGGTCAAGAGTGGGCACAGGGTCCATGGCAGAGCCTAGACTGGCCTTCTACCCAGTTTGAGCCCTCACAAAAGTCTGAAATTGTAAAAAAACCTAAAATTTCATCACATTTTGAACCATAGTTAACGAGGGAACCACGGGAAATCGAGACCACCAGCGTATAGCCTGAAGTCCAGAGAACAATTTGAGCCTTTTTTGGGCACAAGGGGAAGTCGGTTGAGGGCCCCATAGAGACCTAAAGTCGCCTAGATCAACACCACATAAAATGATAGATTTTAAGAAAAAAAACCAAACAGATTTTTGGCCACTATTCGCGGCGATTTAAACGCAGTTTGACTATATTCCTTGGGAATCCTAGACCACCGTTGCGAAACTTGTAGTTTATGGAACAATTTGGGCATTTGTTAGGCCCAATAGGAGGTCGGGTGTGAGCCCCACAAAGGCCCCAAAGCCACCTACGTTGGCTGTTTTGCACACTGTCGACCCCACTTTGGGGTCGATTTAACCACGGTTAACGTGTGAGTAATGGGCTGAAATTGCACAGGAGGTAGCCCGAAGTGTGGAGAGTCTAACCATAGGCCTGGTTTCGATCAGGGTCTGATCTTACCATGGTTAAACCGTGGTTACAGGTGGGTGGCCGAAACTGAAATTTGCACAATTTTTTTGTTTGAAATTTTTTTTTTTGCATGCTTGGGTGTTAAAACCAGGGAAAAACCAAGGGGTTCCTCATAGATTGAGGACCCCCCAGACCCTGTGGAGGGGGGTGGCACCTGTTTTGCCTCAAGGGAAGACCCCTCTATCTATGAAGAAGTTGAAAGGGGGGTGCCCTGTCCTTGACCAATGATAGCTATTGAAAAACAAAATGGGTCCCTTACAATGGTAATGAAATAATGGATACAAAGAAAGAAGGGGGGGATGTGTACCCTCAGTTTTTGGAGACCACAGGCGTGGTGCTGCTGGTAGCGCCACTGGGAGCTGATGCAAGGGGAGGTAGGGCCTGGTGGAAGTCCAACGGGGTCTAGGGATTCTGCCTAAGGCTTTGGCACACTCAAAAGGGGGTGGAGCTCTCCCTTTCTCTCTAGTTTTTTTTCTCAAAAAGGGGTTCTCCTCCATTTTTTCTTCAGACCATGACTGCAAGGGTGTTAAATAGAGGATGGGGGAAGGTGGATAAGGTTTGGAGGATCAACCCTAGGCGTGGGGGACAAGGCAGGAGGGGCCAGGTGGTCAGCGGAGCAAGGGGAAGCAACTGGTACCGCATGGTCCAGCGGTAGGGACGATGAATAGTGTTTTGGTTTTGAAATTTTTTTCCCCCGGTTTGGGCCTAATGTAGAACCCCAGATATTTATGACATATATTAAAGCCTTAAGATGTTTTTTTTTTTAGTTTATGAGTGTTGGGATGAAGGATTAAGAGTACAAAATACTCTTAAGTATTAATGAAGGTTATGCCTTAGTATGACCCTCAAATTTAAGAAGCTTTAGTTTTATCACTGCTCATCATAATCAAGTGATTCTTGAATATTTGAAAAGGTTTTTAAACCTTCTTCAAGGTTTATGTTGATCACTTTTCCAGATTTTGAGTCGGGGTCGAGTCAAAAGTCCGAATTCCAAAGTCAGGACTGTTGAAAATCTGGACTGTCGAAATCCATTTTCGGACCAGTTGAGTTTAGAGCCATTTTTTATAAAGTAAAACTCAAAATTAGGAGTTTTACAACACATAAAAGTTGTTTCCCTTCGAAAGAAGAATCCAACACAAGTTGAATCCTCAAAATCATACCACCGAGTCAAAAGTTATGGCCGATTTACCAAAGCGGGTTTTTGCAAAAGAACTCGCTCGAGCGAGATCCAAATCCGCTCGAGCGAGATCGGCAGAAAATGGGTTTTTGAGGCTAGTGAGCAACCCGCTCGAGTGAGATTGAGGCCCGCTTGAGCGAGATCACCCAGAAACTTTTTTTTTTTGGTTTTTCATAAACATAACACTATATATACCCCATTTTCGAGGGTCCAAGGTTCCTAAAACTTAGAGATGAACTTTTTGAGAGGAAAAGAGAGGAAGGAGAGGAAAGGTTTGGGGATTTCCAAGAGGGGTCTTGTGGAGATCAAAGAGAGTCCAAATCAAGCTTGGATCATCCTCTTAAGAAATGATTTTCTTCCTCAAGTTGGGATTCTTGTTCAAGGGTTTCTTCAAACTAAGAAGGGACCCTCACAAGGTTAGTACACCCTTACTAACTAGCTTAGTAATAACTAGGGTCTTTCCTTTAAAAATGATGATTTCTTCTTGTGTTCTTTCCTTCTCTTGAAATGTATTAATTTTTCTAATTATAAATAAGATAACAATGTGAATGTTATGAGACGGAAGAATGGATGGTGGATGTAGCGATTGGATGCCGTGGAATGTGATGTATGTAGTGTGATGGATAAATGGTGGAAGGGCATTTCATACATAATAAACACACTCTTGTATTGTTGAAAGATATGCACCAAGGAACTTGAATATAAGAACCATGAATGTGTTGCTTGCTAAGTGTTCGACAAAATGCCTAAACAAGAATATTTGGGTTTAATGGAGATTATGAAAAATACGGATCATGTAATTCTTTTTTTAACCCTAAATTTGATATAATATTGTCACCATTGCTCACATATCACATGATTATAAGTAGGGTTCATATGTTATGTGTTTTCCCCTTTTTATCAATTATGCTAGTACGATTGCCACAAATTGTCGCACACAAACACGCATGCATCCATAAACCGATGTTTTCAAAGTACATGTATTTCAATGACAACAACAAAAGTGATTCACGAATCGAATGATAAAGCCGGACATCGGGCCGGTCAAGGGTAGGGCATATCTCCGGATATGTCATACCTGGTATAGCACCCCGGACTTTTCTATACTTAATGAATACCATTTTCGTAGCTAATTGGCCTTCCTCATAGTCTAATTAATAAATAAGAGAGAAATCGGAAATTTCGAAACGTTTGAAATGTGCATTTTCGAAAGACGAACCCAACGCAAGTTGAATCTTCGAAATCCGACGAGCGAGTCAAAGATATGGTCAAAACAGTCCAGACCTACAGAGCACCAATCGCTCGGTCCAGTCAGCGATCGATCGGTCCAAAACCGATCGATCGGTAGCTATCGCACGGTCAAAGATTTTTTATGGGGAAATTTTTCAGAGAGTAGTTTTTTGACCAGTCGCTCGGTCAGAGTACCGATCGCTCGGTAGGCAACCGATCGATCGGTCATAACTACCGATCGCTCGGTCCCCGTGTTTTGCAGAAATTTTTGTAAGGGCATTTTCGTCTTTCGGGCGTTAAACGCTTACCCATAAGGGCTTGCCAGAGCCTTTAGGGCTCCATTTACCATCCTTAGAGTATTTGAGAGATAGGAGAGAAGAGAAAAGGGTTTCCTAAACCTAGGTTGCTCTTGGAGAAGAAATCAAAGGGGTTGAGACCCTAGAGCATGCCCAAGATCGTTTGGCTTCAATTTCAAGGCTTGAGCTCGTGTGGGGTGCATTCTCCAAGCTAGGACATCCATCTCACGTGCGTTTCGAAAAGGGTTTCTTCCCCACACCAAGGCTCTTTCAAGCAAAGGCTTCCTCCCCTCAAGTTGAAGCTTCAATCAAGGTTCCTACCAAGATCAAGCCTTGATCTAGGTTAGTACACCCTACTAACTTACCCTAACAATAAATCTAAGTTTTCTTTATGAAATGTGATTTAAGCTATTATGTTTGCTTTCTTGTGAAATGTTTCATCCCTAATAAATATAAACAAGATAAAGAAATGGTATGGATGCTTGGATGGATGTTGGATGTGGCGATTGGATGCCGAATGGGTGATGTATGGTATGTGTGGGTTGTGGATTGGAAAATGGAGGATGGGCATTACACAAATAATAAACTTACCTTGTGTGATTGAATGTAAAATATGCACTAAAAAGGAGAAAATGAACAATGAGGAAACTTGCATGCTAAGTGTTTGACAAAATACCTAAACTATGAAATAATGACTTGAATGAAGAAAATGGAAATAGGCCTCATGTATGTACTCTTATGAATGATGAATTGATCAAGTAATGTGCAAATTTCTTAAGTGCTCCTATGCTTATATGATGAATCGAATTATGATGTCATATCTCTCTTGTTATCCTCATTCCACGATGGTCATTATTGACACATACACGAGCACGCATGTTAGCATGAACTGCGATTTCAATTGCATATGCATATAATAACAACAAGAAAATATTGAATATCAAGGAGGTTGGTAGCCCAGGGACATTCGGGTACTAACCTCTGGCTCACAAGTGCATTGCATATCAAGGAGGTTGGCAGCCCAGGGGGGATTCGGGTGTTAGCCTCTGGCTCACAAGAAAATATTGCATATCAAGGAGGTTGGTAGCTCAGGGACATTCGGGTACTAACCTCTGGCTCACAAGTGCATTGCATATCAAGGAGGTTGGCAGCCTAGGGGGATTCGGGTGCTAGCCTCTGGCTCACAAGAAAACATTACATATCAAGGAGGTTGGTAGCCCAGGGACATTCGGGTACTAACCTCTGGCTCACAAGTGCATTGCATATCAAGGAGGTTGGCAGCCCAGGGAGATTCGGGTGCTAGCCTCTGGCTCACAAGTTACAAGATGATGACAAGACATTCATGCATGCACGCATACATGATTTCCATGGAGCATACCGAGACATGACCTGAGTTTCCAAGCATGAGTTTTATCGGCCCTTTTGCATCCTTGCACGTACATCAAGATGATAATATTGCTCCATGGTTAATATTGTTTAATTCTATGATTTTACTATTGCCTTGAACTGATGATTGGTATTGTATTACTCTTCGCGTATTTATTATTGTTATGGTTAGCTAGTAGCTTGTACTCGCTCAGTATTCCATGCTCAGCTGTACTTTCATGTCGGCAGGTACTGAGGGAGCCCTCGATCCGGAGCCTTGGGTCGAGGAAGAGTATATCGAGGAGAGAGAGCCATCTATCCCACTGCAGTCTCAGGCGGACCGAGACCTTGACGTGTGGCCATACCTCGACTACTGTTGAGGGGATAGTACGAGAGGGTCTTTTATGTATTTTGACATTTTGATAGGTGGGTTTGTCCACCTTAGACTTAGACATGTTTTGTATATATGTTAACTTGGAATACTAGTTTGGAAATCTTAGAAGAAAAAAAAAAAAAAAGGTTAGAAAAGAAAAAAGTTAGTTTACGCTTCCGCATTTATGTTTAGCTTCCGCGCTCTGATTATCATTGTTTTAGTACTGTAATTATCGTATTTATGACAGGATGGTTTAGCAGGTACGTTTAGTCACGCCTAAAGTATCCCTAAACTCCTAGGGTGTATTTTGGGGCGCGACACCTGGCTCGCATGTAAAAAGGCAGGTGGATAAAGTCGGACATCGGGCCAGTCAAGGGTAGGGCATATTGCAAGATATGTCATACCTGGCTCACAAGAAAACAAGTTGATCAAGCTAGACATAGGGCCGGTCAAGGATGTTAGTGTACCCCTCTTTCGATATCTATATATATGTATTCTTATTCACGGGTCACTAACATCTGGCTCACAAGAAAACTAGGCAAGTCAAGTCAAGTCATGGCAAGTCAAGCAAGAACACAAGACACGTGATTCCAAGCAAGATATGATACATATGTGATTCTTACGAACGAGACCCAAGACCACACATTGTTTTCAAGTATGACAAGCAAGATTGAAAACACATGAACACACACCCAAACAACTGTTTTCAAAACAAGACAAGACATGATTTTGAAGTATGACTTTATCGGGTTTTCGCATTCATGCATGCATATGATGATCTTATATTGCTTTACTGATTGTGCAAATCAATGTTCTCTTGTACATGTTATTACTACTGTTTAGCTAGTAGCTTGTACTCGCTGAGTATTCCATACTCAGCCGGACTTTCATGTCGGCAGGTACTCGGTTTGACATCTGCGCTCCCGATCCTTGGATCGAGAAGGATTATGGTGAGGAGGAGCCTCACGTGGATCCTATGGTAGAGCCTCAAGTGGAGGCGAGAGACTCAGATAGATGGTTGTTCCTGGACGAGTGCTTAGAGAGAGAGAGAGTTATGATTTTGTATTTTGATAGGTGGGCATGTCCACCTTTGCTTTGATGTTTGTGATTGTATATGTAAACTTGAGATACAGATTACCTTATTTTGAAAAGAAAAAGTTGATAATGAGCTTCCACACTTTTTATGAGCTTCCGCACTCTAATCATTGTCATTATTGGATTAGTTCACCTTGTTCATTACAGGATGGTTTGACAGGTTAAGTATAGTCACAACCAAAGTATCCCTTAACTCCTAAGAGGTATTTTGGGGCGTGACAGAAGTGGTATCAGAGCTCTATGCATTAGAGTCCCTAGGGTCACTTAGTATTGATACTATAATTGAACAAGGCATTAGGGTTACCTCAAAAGAATTGTATTCCAAGTATGGACTAACGAGTTAGTCCTAGTCAAAATAGGTTGAACTCCAACCAAACTTAGAGTCCTACACTAGGAACACGGATTGTATGTCATGCCATTGATGTGTATATTATGTGTGCATTGTTCTATGCTTAGTGAATATGTATTGATTGAAATGTGAAATGGTTACTAAATGTGTATCCAAGTTAGACTCTTGTGTATTGTCGTTCTCAGGATCCAATCATGAGACGCAATGCCCGGGGTCGCGAACACCACACGAAGGGCAATGGAGGTGATGCTCTATCGGGTGATGAACAACCCGATTTCACCCAAGCTTTTGCATCAATAGCCGAGACTTTGGCTATGCTAGCGGCAAGACAACCTACTCCTCCTCCTACCGACACGCTTGTAGCTGCCCTTTCAAATAGAGCACAAGCTGGAATAGAACCCTTTCAGAGGATGAGGCCTCTGGCATTTTGTGGGAGCATTGATCCGCTAGTGGCCAAAGTATGGATCAGGCAATTAGAAAAGATATTTTCAGTCCTATCTCCTACTGAAGCGGAAAGGATCACTTGGGCCACCTTTATGCTTGAAGGTGAGGCCGATCATTGGTGGAGGTCCGCACTTAGGACCCGAAAGTTGACCTGGCAAGGCCAAGAATGGACATGGGGAGAATTCTTGGACGTGTTTTATAAGAAGTACTTCCCTATAGGAGCAAGGGAGAAGAAGAAACTAGAATTCATTTCCTTGGAACAAGGTAATATGTCAGTGGTGGCCTATGAAGCCAAGTTCTCGGAGCTATCCAGGTTTGCTCCGCACATGATAGCAACAGAGGTTATGAAAGCCCGAAAATTTGAGAAGGGGTTGAAGGCCTACCTCAAGGACCGAGTTTCGATGTTCCGGCATGAGACATATGCCGAGGTAGTGGACAAAACACTATTAGCAGAGGCTAATTCTTAAGAATTCTTAAAGAGAAGAGGAATGGAGAAGGGCCAATCTAGTGGCTCATCAGAGAAGAGAGCTAGGACTATATCATACCAGTCCACAGGACCATCTCAGTCACAGAGGACGTATTCTATATCCCAGGCTCCTCGCCCTTTTGCTCGACCGGCACCACGCCCGGCTACTACTCAGCTTCCTCGCCTTGTATTACCTCAGGCCACGTGATATACGCCCTCCGCATATTCGTATGAGCCTTGTACTTATTGCGAAAAGAGGCATTTGGCCAGCGATTGTAGGAAGGTGACCGGGAGTTGTTTTCATTGTGGTAACCAAGGCCACATGATTAGAGATTGTCCCCGCCGACACTTGTCGGCTTTGTTGGACATATATGCCCTCGAAAGCCAATAAGAGACTTTTCTATGTTGATTAGATAAGCATCATATTCACACAACCAACTATAAAGGATATTTATATTAATTACTGTCTCATATGATGAAGACATAAAGTTCCATAGGTAACATTGTAGGAAAATCATGCAAAGGTTGCGAGGAGATATGATTTTCCGGTTTCTTGTAAACCTAATATTGTTCGAAGCCTCTAGAGTACTGGTTGGGCGCCGTACTTCATCATGGCTTGCACATGTGTAGTTCTATGAGATAGTGTGATGAATCTCATTCACAGAGAGTGGTGACTCTTGACTAACATGTGAGTATATGTAGCAAGTACATAATACTGAACGGGGTCACTAGTGGATACCCTATGAAATACACTGTCAGATTGTATTAGGGTTATCCATTTGACAATTTGTCCTTAGACCTGAGAGGTTAACATCTTCTTAGACATTTGTCTATATGGCTTTGATGTGCCAATCGGCAATGTCCAATACACAGGACTAACTCAGGGTACGTTGGGTCATGTACACTACGTTTGGAGAAGTGTGTAAACACTCAATAAGGAATCCACAACTCCTTAATTGGAAATAATGATATCAAGGTGATACTTGTTGAACTGAACTGTTAAATCCCGTACTGGTGCTTTTCGGTAAAATGGTCTTTATCGAAGTTGATATTTTTAATATGGAAAAGTATATATAAATATATATGTCAGTTCTTTTCTAATGTTTCTTCAAAAGTATTTTGGAGGTTCAGTTCATTGAAAAAGTAATCATGAGAAAGGGTTCTATTCATAAGCTAGGGACTAAGACAGTGGAATTGTTCCAATCCCAGAAGCTTACAAGTGATATCGGAATGTGGAATGATTTATTTGTAAATATATTGTGAGATGGTACTTACAAGCAATTCTCTAATTTCTGGAGGTTAATCACATTATGTTAATGGACATTAATTGTGATTGGTGGAAGTCCAGGGATATATATAAAATTCTATGATCCTAATGGAGTTTTAGGAAAGGTGTATCCTAGTAACAATGCTTCAACCAAAAAGGTGAAGTACTTGGTCCCATAACCGGAAATAGGAGATCCCTTTAGATCCCACACACAAGGACCTTCTTAAAGTATTTAATTTAATTTATTATTAAATTAATTAATTTCTCTAAGTAATCACTATATGGTATAGTGAAGCTCTAAAAGGTGGAATCACATTAGATGTGAAAAACCAAATGGGTAGGACCCATTGGGAATTATTATAAAAGAATAATTCGAGTGATCAAGAGGGTTTTGGAAACCCTTTAGGCGTGTGGAGTGGGACCCACCTAGGGTGGGACGCCCACTTCATGGAGGAAATAATAATTGTTATTATTTATTTAATTAGTTTCTAATAACTAATATCCTTATTGGATAAGGTTAGTTAGTTAGAGTTAGTTACTAATTAAAGATTCCTTGTTGGACAAGGATTTCTATTAGTTTCTTGCTAATCAAGGAATCCTAATTGGATTAGGATAAGGATAAGATTAGTTGGACACTAATGGATAAGGTTAGTTTCTATTAATGATTAATCCTAATTGGATTACGAGAAATCAAGAATTAGAAACAAATTGAGGAATCCTTATTGGATAAGGATTAGGAAACTTTGGTTGCAAGCAACCAATGAAGCCTATAAAAGGGGTGGACGTCCAAGGCTTTGGATATAAGAAAATTTTCCAGAATTTTCCAGATTTGGAAACTTCTCCCCTCTCCTCAAACCTCACCCCCTCCCCTCTCTCTCCTTGAGGTGTACGGTCACTCTCATCTCTCTCTTCTTTTGTCTTCTTGATTGGATATTGAGAAAAAGAAAGAATTCATCTTGTTCATCAAGAAAGGTTCTTGATCAATAAAGATTATTCAAGATTCCTAGAGCTGGAAATTTGGAAGGGCCATTAGCTTCTATTAGAGAAAGCTTTAAAGGAAAAAGAAGGTTCGTGTGAATCGACAGGAGACTTGACACTTGTGAAGTTTTGCGAGTACTATTCTAACGTGGATTTGACTTAACAATTTCAAAGTCGCAAAGGTGAATGTTATTCTAACCTTCATTGAATAAAATCAATTAGAATCTTAGTCAGATCTTGAGATTCGATGTATGCCCCCCAAGAACTGTGTTTCTAAAATTAAAAAGAGGCATACTTTCAGGCTCAGTCTCAGGGGAGCAGGCCCCCAGTTAGGCCATCATCTCAGCAGAGTTCTTCACAGGCCTCGAGGCCCTCACAGTCTACACGACCACCTCGTCAAGCAACTTAGGGCTGAGTCTTTGCCCTTTTAGATCGGGATGCACGTGCATCGGATGATGTCGTGCAAGGTACGCAACAATACCGAAATTCAAATTATAATTATTAACTATTATATGATGCGATTGGTTGTATATGTACAGTATAATACGTATACATTATGTATGTCCTTACTTAAAATACCTTAATGTTAGTTATTTAATTTTACAGGAGTTTTGTTAGTAAATGAGTGTTTAGCCCGAGTGTTGATCGACACAGGATCCACTCACTCCTTTGTCTCACCCAGTTTTGCGAAGGGCTTCTCAGAAGAATCTAGTCCGTTGGAGTGGGAGTTAACCATTTTGACTCTGCTTGGCAAGTCAGTTGACACTGACCGGATATTCAAGGATTGTGTAGTGCAAGTGGGGCAGAATGAATTGTTAGCCGATCTTATCATCTTGGACTTCCAAGACTTGGATTTTGATGTCATTCTTGGAATGGATTGGCTAGTAACTCACCACAGATATGTGGCGTGTTTTGAGAAGGTGGTGCACTTTAAGCCGGAAGGAGTAAAGCCGTTTCATTTGTGAGGATTGCAAAGAAGGGATATTGCTCGCTTTACGGCACTAAGCTTAGCGAATCCAGAGGCACAAAACTCATCAACCATCTCGGTTG
The DNA here is from genome assembly GCA_015143295.1 of Tetracentron sinense. Taxonomy (NCBI): domain Eukaryota; kingdom Viridiplantae; phylum Streptophyta; class Magnoliopsida; order Trochodendrales; family Trochodendraceae; genus Tetracentron; species Tetracentron sinense. The sequence continues at coordinate 35,464,125 of CM026551.1, forward strand.
TGAGTGAGTTCTTAGATGTGTTTCCGGAGGAACTTCCCGGATTACCTCCTAATCGAGAGATCGAGTTCGCTATAGAGCTTGCTCCGGGTACAGCCCCAATTTCAAGAGCACCGTATAGAATGGCCCCAATAGAACTGGAGGAATTGAAGAAGCAAATTGAGGAATTGCAACAACTTGGTTTTATCAGACCAAGTGTGTCGCCATGGGGAGCTCCAAGCCTATTTGCGAAAAAGAAGGATGGGTCGATGAGGATGTGCATTCGACTATCGACAGTTGAATAAAGTCACTATCAAGAATCGTTATCTGTTGTCAAGGATAAACGACTTGTTTGATCAACTGAAGGGAGCTAGATATTTCTCCAAGATTGACCTTAGAGTGGGTTATCACCAGTTGAAAATCAACACATAAGATATTTCAAAAACGGCTTTTAGGACTCGGTATGGGCACTACGAGTTCCTTGTTATGCCTTTTGGTTTGACGAAAGCACCAGCGGTGTTCATGGATTTGATGAACCGGGTGTTCAGACCCTATCTTGACAAATGTGTTGTGGTGTTTATAGATGATATATTGGTATATTCCCCGACACGGTAAGAGCATGATCGAGATCTTCGTCTTACTCTTGAGACACTTCGAGAGCACAAGTTGTATGCTAAGCTAAGTGCGAATTTTAGTTGGAGAAGGTGGCTTTCCTTGGCCATGTGGTGTCTGCAGAAGGCATTTTAGTAGATCTAGTCAAGGTAGAAGCAGTATTGAATTGGGAAAGACTTAGAAGCGTCACCGAGATTCGGAGTTTCCTCGGGTTGGCAGGCTATTACCGGAGATTTGTAGAGGGATTCTCCAATTTAGCTGCACCGCTCACTTATCTCACGAGGAAAAATGTCAAGCTTAGTTGGAGCGACAAATGTGAGATTAACTTCCAAGAGTTGAAGAAGCGGCTCACTATGGCTCCCGTCCTCATAGTGTCATCCAGGAGTGGCGGTTTCATAGTGTACAGTGACGCCTCCCACGTGGGGTTGGGATGTGTGCTTATACAGCATGGTAAGGTCATTGTCTATGCCTTAAGGCAGTTGAAAGATCATGAGAAAAACTAGCCTACACACGACCTAGAGCTTGCCGCCATGGTGTTTGCATTGAAGATGTGGTGACACTATCTCTACAGGGAACAGTTCGATGTATTCATAGATCATAAAAGCCTTAAGTATCTGTTTTCCCAGAAGGAGTTGAACTTGAGGCAACGGCGATGGATGGAGTTCTTTAAGGATTATGAATGCTCTATTCAATACCATCTAGGCAAGGCGAATGTGGTGGCCGATGCACTTAGTAGCAAGCCTACTGCACTCTTGGCTCACATGATGGTGCAAGAGTAGAGGTTGTTGGAAGATGCATCTAACCTCAACATCAGTTTTAGTCTCTCTACCATTGGACCGGTAATGGCTAACGTCACCGTTAGGCCTTACATCCTGGGCATGATCCAAGAATTATAAGGAAAGGATGCCGAGCTACTTGCTTACCGGGACAAGTCAATTAACATTGGTAGTAAGGATTTCGCAGTGAGGGATGATGGGATTATCACCTTCATGGGAAGAATGTGCATCCCATCCGATGAGAAGCTTAAAAGAGAAATCTTGTATAAAGCTCACCGGTCCAAGTACACTGTTCACCCCGGGGGTAACAAAATGTATGGGAACTTGAAGGGACACTTTTGGTGGTGGAACATGAAGAGAGAAGTGGCCGAGTACGTGTCCCGATGCTTAGTATGTTAGCAAGTCAAGGCCGAGCACATAAGACCGACGGGCCTATTGCAGTCCCTCCCTATTTCCGAGTGGAAATGAGAGCATATCTCTATGGACTTCATTATGGGGTTGCCACGGACAGCCAAGAACTCTGATGCTATTTGGGTTGTGGTTGACAGACTAACTCAATCAGCTCATTTCTTGCCATACCGGACTACCTTCAATTCAAATCAGTTAGCGGCATTGTACATCAAGGAAATAGTCCGGCTGCACGGAGTGCCAGTGAGCATTGTTTCGGACCGGGATCCAAGATTCACATCCAGGTTCTAGAAGAGCTTTCAGAGCGCCATGGGTTCCGGACTAGACTTTAGCACCGCTTTTCATCCACAGACGGATGGGCAAACCAGAACGGGTGAACCAAGTGATAGAGGACATGCTTCGGGCATGTATGCTAGACTTTAAATGTAGTTGGGAAGATCACCTGTCATTGGTGGAGTTTGCCTACAATAACAGCTATAAGGTGAGCATCAAAATGACGCCTTTTGAAGCTTTGTACGGGAGGAGTTGTAGATCCCCTTTGTATTGGGATGAAGTCGAGGAAAGGAAAGTATTGGGCCCCAAGTTGATTGAGCAATTTGTAAATAAGGTCAAGATTATCAGGGAGAGATTGAGGACGGCTCAGGATAGGCAGAAGAGCTATGCCGATACCCGTAGACGAGATCTTGAGTTCCGTGTTGGCGATTTATGAAGGTTTCGCCAACAAAGGGTGTTATGAGGTTTGGAAAAAGAGGAAAGCTCAACCCGAGGTATGTGGGTCCGTTTGAAATTATCACCCGAGTTGGTGAAGTTGTATATCGGGTTGCTCCACCTACTCATATGGCCGCAGTCCACAACGAGTTCCATGTGTCCATGCTTTATATCCCGGATCCTTCACATGTTATGAATATTGATCCGTTGGAAATCCAGGAGGATCTTACCTTGGTGGAAGAGCCGGTTCAAATTTTGGACCGTAGAGATCAAGTTTTGCGCAACAGGGTTATTCCCTTGGTTCTTATTCGATGGCAATATCACTCTAGGGAAGAAGCTAGATGGGAGCGCGAAGCGGAAGTGAGGGAAAAGTATCCCAATTTATTTGTGTAATGGATGCTAATGTTAATTTTGTTCTTCATCACCTCTATATATCGTTCTAAATTTTGAGGACGAAATTTCTGTAAGAGGGGGAGAATGTAGAACCCTGGATATTTATGACATATATTAAAGCCTTAAGATGTTTTTTTTAAAGTTTATGAGTGTTGGGATGAAGAATTAAGAGTACAAAATACTCTTAAGTATTAATGAAGGTTATGCCTTAGCATGACCCTCAACTTTAAGAAGCTTTAGTTTTATCACCGCTCATCGGAATCAAGTGATTCTTGAATATTTGGAAAGGGTTTTAAACCCTCTTCAAGGTTTATGTTGATCGATTTTCCATATTTTGAGTCGGGGTCGAGTCAAAAGTCCAAATTCCAAAGTCGGGACTGTTGAAAATCTGGACTGTCGAAATCCATTTTCGGACCAATTGAGTTTAGAGCCATTTTTGATAAAGTAAAACTCAAATTATGAGTTTTACAAAACATAAAAGTTGTTCCCCTTAGAAATACAAATCCAATGCAAGTTGAATCATAAAAATCGGACCACCGAGTCAAAAGTTATGACTGATTTACCAAAACGGGTTTTTGCAGAAGAACTCGCTCGAGCGAGATCCAAATCCGCTCGAGCGAGATCGGCAAAAAATGAGTTTTTGAGGCCAGTGAGCAACCCGCTCGAGCGAGATTGAGGCCCGCTCGAGCGAGATCACTCAGAAACGTTTTTTTTTTTTTTTTCATAAACCTAACACTATATATACCCCATTTTCGAGGGTCCAAGGTTCCTAACATTTAGAGAGGGACTTTTTGAGAGGAAAAGAGAGGAAGGAGAGGAAAGGTTTGGGGATTTCCAAGAGGGGTCTTGTAGAAATCAAAGAGAGTCCAAATCAAGCTTGGATCATCCTCTTAAGTAAGAGTTTTCTTCCTCAAGTTGGGATTCTTGTTCAAGGGTTTCTTCAAATTAAGAAGGGACCCTCACAAGGTTAGTACACCCTTACTAACTAGCTTAGTAATAACTAGGGTTTTTCCTTTAAAAATGATGATTTCTTCTTGTGTTCTTTCCTTCTCTTGAAATTGTATGAATTTCCCTAATTATAAACAAGATAAGAATGTGAATGGTATGAGATGGAAGAATTGATGGTGGATGTAGCGATTGGATGCTGTGGAATGTGATGTATTGTGATGGATAAATGGTGGAAGGGCATTTCATACATAATAAACACACTCTTGTATTGTTGAAAGATATGCACCAAGGAACTTGAATATAAGAACCATGAATGTGTTGCTTGCTAAGTGTTTGACAAAATGCCTAAACAAGAATAAATAGGTTTAATGGAGATTATGAAAAATACGGATCATGTAATTCTTTTTCTAACCCTAAATTTGATATAATATTGTCACCATTGCTCACATATCACGTGATTATAAGTAGGGTTCATATGTTATGTGTTTTCCCCTTTTTATCAATTATGCTAGTACGATTGCGACAAATTATCGCACACAAACACTCATGCATCTCTGAACTGATGTTTTTAAAGTACACGTATTTCAATGACAACAACAAAAGTGATTCACGAATCGAATAATAAAGCCGGACATCGGGCCGATCAAGGGTAGGGCATATCTCCGGATATGTCATTCCTAGCTCGCAAGTAAACAAGCAGGTGGATAAAGTCGGACATCAGGCCGGTCAAGGGTAGAGCATATTGCAAGATATGTCATACCTAGCTCACAAGAAAACAAGTTGATCAAGCCGGACATAGGGTCGGTCAAGGATGTTAGTGTACCCCTCTTTCGATATCTATATATATGTATTCTTATTCACGGGGCACTAACATCTGGCTCACAGGAAAACTAGGCAAGTCAAGTCAAGTCATGGCAAGTCAAGCAAGAACACAAGACACGTGATTCCAAGCAAGATATGATACATATGAGATTCTTACGAACGAGACCCAATACCACACATTATTTTCAAGTATGACAAACAAGATTGAAAACACATGAACACACACCCAAACAACTGTTTTCAAAACAAGACAAGACATGATTTTGAAGTATGACTTTATCGGGTTTTCACATTCATGCATGCATATGATAATCTTATATTGCTTTACTGATTGTGCGAATCAATGTTCTCTTGTACATGTTATTACTACTATTTAGCTAGTAGCTTGTACTCGCTGAGTATTCCATACTTAGTCGGACTTTCATGTCGGTAGGTACTCGGTTTGACATCTGCGCTCCCGATCCTTGGATCGAGGAAGATTATGGTGAGGAGGAGCCTCACGTCGAACCTATGGTAGAGCCTCAAGTGGAGGCGAGAGACTTAGATTGATTGCTATACCCGGACGAGTGCTGAGAGAGAGAGAGAGAGAGAGTTATGATTTTGTATTTTGATAGGTGGACATGTCCACCTTTGCTTTGATGTTTGTGATTGTATATGTAAACTTAGGATACAGATTACCTTATTTTGAAAAGAAAAAGTTGATCATGAGCTTCCACACTTTTTATGAGCTTCCGCACTCTGATTATTGTCATTATTGGATTAGTTGACCTTGTTCATTGCAGGATGGTTTGACAGGTTAAGTATTGCCAAGACCAAAGTATCCCTTAACTCCTAGGAGGTATTTTGGGGCGTGACACCTAATTTCTTTCGCATGGGCCAACACCCTTGTTGGCCCAAACAAGGGTGGGACCTAAAATTTGAAAAAAAAAAAATTCTTTTTTTAATTTCTCATTTGTTTTTTTTTTAGGTGGGTCCCACCCTAAAACCCTAAAAGGTCATAGGCTTTTTTTGCTTTCTTTTTTTGTTTGGATTGCAATGCTAAATGGGCCTTGAGCCCAATTTTTTTTAGCTTAAGGTATACCTAGGGTTTAGGACTAGGGTTTGGCCTAACGCTAGGTTTAGGGTTTATCTAGGGTTAGGCCTAGTGTTTAGTTAGGGTCAGCCTAGGGTTAGACTAGGGCTTAAGGTTTTTATTTGAAATGGGCCTTGAGCCCATAGGGTTTTGGCCTAGGTTTAGACTAGGGCTAAGCTAGGGTTAGGCCTAGGGTTAGTCCTAGGGTTTAGCTAGAGTTTAGGGTTTACCTAGGGTTAGGCTAGGGTTTAGGGTCTACCTAGGGCTAGGCTAGGGTTTAGGGTCTAGCTAGGGTTTAGGGTTTATCTAGGGATAGGCTTGGACTAGGGTCTACCTAGGGCTACTAGGGTTTGGCTAGGGTAACCCTGGTTAACGGAGGTTAACCATGGTGAAACAGAGTGTAAAAATTGAATGCTTACAAGGGTTATGATAAATGATTTGAAAAAATTCGGATTTAGGGATTTTATTTATACTCATAATCATTTTCGTCGCTAAAATGGGCTTGGCCCATCAATTTCGTCGTCGAAATGAAGACAAGAAACTTACTATTTTCTGGAAGAAATAACTTCATTGCCGAAATTGAATTGTAAATTCAGTTTGGTTGCCGAATGGGATACAAGAAGCATTCTGTTTCCTTTAAACCTAAGATTCGTCGTTGAAATTCAGATGATGATCTAATTTCATTGCCGAAATTAGTGTAAATACTGATAAAAAATTTTATTTTTCATTTTAAAACAAATTTTCTCTTATTCATTGATTAATCATAGTATCCAAAAATTGTATAAATTATCCAAAACATTCAAATTCCATAATCAAATAATTTTAATTAAATTCTAAATATTAAGACATAGAATTTCATTAATGAGTAACTTTGGCATGAGAGTGATCATTTAAGTTCATTCTGACTGGTCATTCCCAATTCTCTTTTCAATGAATTAAATCTTTCATATTGTAGGAGTTTTGTAAATATGTCAGCAAGTTGGTTGTTTGTATCTACTACTCCGATATAGTATCTCGATTTGCCACATTATCTCTTATGAAGTGATATCTTATTTCAATGTGTTTTGTACTTGAGTGTTAAATAGAATTTTTGGTAATGCATATTGCACTTGTGTTATCATATTTAATTGGAATTTGATTATATCTTGGAGTTAGATGACAATGCATTTTTGAATGCAGATATACTGCTGCTGTTCTCGACCTTATCAATGTTTCACTGAATCGCTAAATGAAGTCCCTTAGAGACTGCGAGGGCTTTATTCTTAAAACGAAGAGGGAATCCACGCTTGCCTTCCTCTTCTTGTTGACAATAAACTGATCAATGAAGGCTAACCTCAGTCTTGCCATATTCCTTATTGATCCAGAAGGGAGGTTACAAAACCACCTCGCAGTTGCTTTTATAAGACTGTTCGGGAAAGCCTTGCAAAGGAGGTTATCATCAGGATTGTGAAGAGCCATAGCATGCTTGAAGTTGAACAGATGATCAACATGATCCATCCTGCCGTCAAACATGATGAAGTTCGATGTCATGAACTTCGAGGGGGTATAGGATTGAATGATCTCATATGAGAAGGGAGAGGTTCCAGCATCCAACTTTGCTTGCCGAGCAAACTGGTCAAAAGTGTTTTTGCATGTACCTCCGACATGGGCACTGATCATAGCCTCCATGTCCCTGGGGTCATCCACGCCCTCTAGTTCTCGTAACGTGTTTGAGCATTCGACTCTCAGACATCAAGAGCCCATGACTCCTCACGAGGGGTGCTGGACATCTCACAGATCATCACCAGTGCACGACTCTCACAACTCGGCACGAGCAAAATGATTCCGTGGTTCAAACATATTCAAGCTCTCGCGGTTCAGCATGAGCATACTGAAAAAGATGATAACAAGGTCTAAATGCATCATGAGGAGGAGAGAGAAGTACGAACCTTCTATCAAGGTTGTTGTGCAACGGCAGGGATGCCTGCCGTGCCCCTAGAACTCTTGGAGGGTGATCGGTGCTAAATGTTATACATAAAAGCACCTCAAACTTAACTTGTTAATCATTTAGAGTAATTATTTGTATTATCTTATGCTATTTGGTAGTTTCAATTTGTTTCAGGTTCATGCGCGAAAAAGAGCTTAAAATTAAAGGTTTTAAGAACATTAAAGGCTTAGAAGGATCTCAGGAAGAAAAGTAAAAGAATGGAGCAAAAGAGCAGAATAAATGGGGAGTTTCTACCATGGGCGATCGATCGCCCTTCTGTGCGTTTGGAAAATTTAAAGCTGCGATTTAACTATTCTTTAAGACCCAAATTCGTAGGAAAAAGAGAAAATAAGAGTTGCACTCAAATTAGAAGTCCTTATTTTATAAGGACTCTATCTTTCTCTTTTTCCCTATAAAATGAGCGATTCTTTGTAGAGATTCAATAATTAGAGAATTTTGTAGAGATTTTTGGATCTGAATAAGAGAAGATTTGGAGATCAAGAAAGCTATGAAGAGAAGTGCTGCAGCTTTGTCTGTGAAGATATTGGATTCCTCCCTCGCGATGAACTAACCGGTCTAATGTCAACTGTTGTTGCTGCAACAAAGCAATGATTTGGTTGGTCTGAGACATATCTCCTTCAAGAGTTGGCCTTGACATTTGCCAAACTTCTAAGACAGTTGGCATAGCCACGTCTTCGGCAAAAGGAATTTGAGTTATGTCTGACATGATAAACAAAGTGTATGAAAGGTGGTGGGGTCGTTTATGAGTTTCCCACTGACAGCGCCAATTTTTGTGATGAGATTTCTTGGATTGTCCACGAATCACTTGCTCATTGAATTCAAGTTGACTGGTAGAAGGATGCAGGTAGGTTCACAACACGTCTTTGTTGATGCGGGGGGGGGGCTCCCCCTGACAAAGTCTTCCAATGAGCAAGTTAGTATATGTTGAAGATGATGTGCAAATAACAAACTTCGAAAGAGAGAGAGAGAGAGAATTAAGGACTTTGAACTTTCAAGTGTGGTTTGCTCAGTGATGGGGGGTTCAACTGGTCGAGATTCAATAGTCTTTTAGTAGTGGGAGGTCTCGGGTATGTATAGGCTTGAGTTCAGATGTCTCATCATGCCCATCTATGCCCATGCAACTTGCTTTATGATCATTACAAAATATATAAGACATATCTTCATGCATACATGTCACATGTGTGAGCCTACTATTTCTAAGGTCGGTCTTGAGTCGAAAGCAGGCTGAGATGACTGACATTAAATGTTAAGACACTGTTTTTCACCAAACAACAGAGTAAATAGACCGCCTCTTGATTATTTCGTCCTTCAAGGCGATTCTGTTCTTGATGTGAATATTGACGACGATATCTGATATTGTCCTTCAGACAACGATATTTGGCATCGTCCTAAAAAACACGAGCTCATCAATGGAGTACGGAAACCTCATTCGTCCTTTTGGGGACGAGGATTCTACTCGCTCTTGTAACACTTGCTCAATTACGAATTTTATTCATTACAATATGTAGAGAGAGAAAGAGAAGTGCTAGCCCAGTCTCAAAATTTAAATTTTTTCTGGAGTCTGACGGTGGTAACAACATATGGCATTGCTACCCCTCTGTGAGATTAAAAAAAACAAAAATTGCAAACAACAAAAATTAGAGTAGTGATAGGCTACCCATGATATCCATTTCCAAACCTAAGGTACCACCTCATTGGTAGATGTCCCCCCTCTTAAATACTCACAAATTATGGTGAGTATTTAAGATGGTAGATGTTGGTGAGTATTTAAGAGGGGGACATCCACCAATGAAGTGGTACCTTAAGTTTAGAAATAGATATCATGGGTAAATGAACTATTTCCCAAAATAATTATGGTTGCATCTCGAGACAACGGGGAGATGTAACGACTCTAGCAGCTACCTGAGATTTATTTTTTTGGGTCAACACAAAAACACACACTCTGTACTCAACACAGTCCCCCATCTTGCTCATTAATTAGCAACTACTTGAATTCGGTCATTTATACTTGTTAGTGGATATGTGGGACATGGGGCACTCCAACTCCTTGTGCCGTGATCGTGAAGACTCCTGAGATCTAATCTTTACGACTTACGAGGAGAAGCTCACCCACACGGCCGTAAAGTAAGGTGTCTTTGGGGACAAAACCCCATTTGGCTGTATAAGCTAGAATGACCGACCCCACATTAACACTCCTTTAATCCTGGTTAAGTTTGATTAAATTAAAACTAAGGGCCGTTTAGATATATTTTCATTTTTCTGTTTTCATTTTCTTTTTTCAATGACTTTTTATTTTCAATTTTTTAAAATAGGAAACACGTTTAACATTATTAACTGATACTGTTTTAAAAAAGGAAAATAACAAAACACTTTTGATAAATATTATTAAATAATTTCAATTCATGAAAATAGTAGTGGTGGGTGTAGTATGCTGTTGGTGGTTTGTTGTGGTGGTGATGGTGGGTGGGTTGTGATGGTGGTGGTAGTGGTGGGTGGTTGTGTGGAGGTGTGTAGGGGTGGTGAGTGGTGGTGGTGGTTGGTGAAGTAGTGGTGGTTGTGGGTGGATGGTGGTGGTGGGTGATATTATGGTGGTGGTGTTGTAGTGGATGGTGGTGGTGGGTAGTAATGTGGTGATGGATCCATGTTTTCTATTTTTGTTTTCAAAAACGGAGGTAACATAAAATTTATGTTACCTTGATTTTCAAAAATTTTGTACTTTCAGAAAGTAGAAACAGGTTTACCAAACATATTATTTATAAAATTTTGTTTTAAAAATAGAAAATAGAAAATGAAAATGCAACCAAATGGAGGCTAAGATTTTAGTTTTTTTTTTTTTTAACCATGATTGGATTGCTTAACCATACGAGTGAGGAATCTTAACCATGTAGGTAAATATTCAAAATTGGGGCATGAACCGATGAGGACTGGCCATTCCATTATAAATTGGGAACCCGGTACGTTAACTATTTTCCCTATAATAAATGTAGATGTAGTTAGGTTGTGGTCTGGTTTGGGTTTTTCAGGTTCTCTTCATCTACCCCTTCGTTATCCCACTTTATATAGACAGAGAGAGAACAGAACTTAAGCAACGAATTTTTTAGCCTTTTTTTTTTTGGGGTAAAAATACGAGAGAGAGAGAGAGAGCAATCTCACATCGTTGTGTACTTACTCTGGGGGGAGGGAGGGGCTTGGTTCGTTGAGGAATTAAAGCTATCAGTCGGGGATGGGGGATTCGGCGTCGGGTGAAAATATTGCGCAAGAGGTTTCTGGAGTGATCGAGCTTGCCAAGGAGTTGCAGGACTCTGCTGCATCGCTCATCTCGAAGACGTCCAGTGAAGAACAATCTCTCCGCCAGCGAGCCCTCGCGCTCGATTCTCATGTTCACAAACTCCGTTCCTCGCTTGACTCTGCACTTAAGAGAGGGAACATAGATCGGAAGGAAGCTGACAAGGTTTGGTTTTTCATACCTTCCTAATCTTCATGCAGTGGAATTTTCTTGGAATCTTCCCTGTCTAGGGTTAATGTAATTGCAACTTCATGCATGAATCGGATTTGGATTTGGGTGTTTTAGCCAATTGAATTGTTTTTGGGTTGGATTCAATTGATTTCGGATTGCTTGATTTACTGTTCTGCGACGATGATTTTTTATCTCCAGCTGGACGAAGAATTAGACAGAGCTAGATGCATCCTAACTGATGGAGACACTGCTTCCTTTCTTCCAAACAAAGCTCATGGTGCTTTTGCCATTCCCTAATTCTACAGCTGTTTCTTAATTTCTTAATTTAATGGCCTTCTCTTCTAGGAAATGCTACTAATATTGTGTGTATCTTTACTTTATTCTTACGGGTTTGGTTAGTTGGGTGTGTAATTCGTGAATCATAAACAGGTGGCTTTCTGAAGATGTTTCTTGGTCCAATCAATGTACGTGCGACTAGGAAAGACATCCAATTGAAAGTAAAAGAGGAGTACAACAGTTACAGAGTATGTCTCTTACGCTCTTCCTCTTTCCTTTTGTATTCTTCAATTCTAAATTGGTTGTCTCCACATTCGTAGCTTCCATTCCAGTGATAAGAGAATGTGGAATAGATAAAATCCCATTGCTGCTATTTTATTTTCAGGGCAATTGTATTTGATGCCGATGTTAGCAGGGGCGCTGTGGCCCCCCAAATTTTTTTTTTAAACTTCTTATGTTATAGGTATATAGTGTTTTTAAAATACATAATATCAAAATTTTGTATATAGTGGCCCCCCAAACAAAATTTGTACTTTTTAAAAAAATGTATAATATAAAGGGATTGATTATTTACGTGTTTGTTTGAACCTTTTAACCCTAGTTAAGACTTATTAACTCAAGGGTTAAATTATTTTCTAAAAACCAAGGGTAGATGTATAAACCCTAGGGGTGAGTGAATCTTAGCCACAATTAATGAGTGTTAAAAGGGGAACATGTCAAGCAGGGGAGGTGCACGTGTTCCACCCAGTGGAATGTGCACGAGAAAAAACAATCTCCATAATATAAAAATATAGTTAATTTTATTTATGAAATGGTTCTATCAAAAGGGAGTACCTTTGTTTTTCTTGTTACTGGACCTTTATTGGAATGCAACATTTACGGGTTTTATGACCACAATGGGTTGCTAGCTCTGCCCCTGGATGTTAGCATATTGAAATTATGGGTTGCTGTTTATTGGTTTGGAGTATGGACTCATAGTCGGAACTGATTAGTCTCTGTTTGAGAATTGCGTGGTGAAATTCAAATTTGATTGTAAAATGTTTGGGGACCTCTAGGCACTTGAAGTACTCTATGGCCTTGCTGGTATTTTTACTGAATTCTATCTCGATAAAAGTGTAACCAGATCCTGGAAGAGTGGAGTGCTAGAAAGGTGGTTTTCACATGTTGTATTGTCATCACGGGAAGTGTAATTTCTTGAGTAGCAGAAATCCGGAGATGTCTTAATGCCTTGTACTTGAGAGAATGGACTGCAGCTATGAGAACATACATTTTTCTAGCACGGTCAGATTCTTAGTGACCTTTACTTCACCACAAAATCATCTCATATAATCCTGTATACTAAGTCAAAATCTATCTCATGGAGTAAGTCGTTGCTTTATTTGAGATAATTATTTGAAGACTATGAATTGATGCATCTAGTATGTCCGAAGGCTGATATACACAGGCTAAGCATTTCATTTTAGGGGAAAGCATCAGAGTGATTGTAGTGGCCTGAGTTATAATTCATTTTTTTTTATCGATAATTAGCAGGTATAGTATTCATTGAAACAAAAGATACAAAGTGCAGCATGAGAAGAGCTTACAAGCATATAAACTCACTACCAAAGAGAAAAAAAATTAAAGGCCTTAGACTGATGATGTATTCAGTCTAAACACTGCACAAGCATAATAAGAGGGCTCAAACCATTACTGTTCCCACACTCTCTCTTGTTCCCAAAATGGAGTACCATTCAAGAGCTAGCAAACTAACATGATAACATAACCGTGCTGAGGAAGAGGGAGAGTCCTCAAAGACTCTTTTGTTTTGTTCTTTCCATATCGACCACAAAACGGCTCCTGGAAGAACCGACCAAAAAACCTCCTGAGCCCTATCCTCACTACCTAAAACCCAGCCTGATAAGAAATTTTGGAAGGGAGAGGGAAAGACCTAGTCCACACCTACTCGAGAGAGTTCAGTGGGGGCCCAAATTTAATTTATTTATTTTGTAGTCGCTATTATTGCAAAGGACAATGTCTGCACTCTCTGCATTGCACTAATGTCATGTAGGTACGTTCATTTTTGTTTATGAAATCCTGTAATCTTCACATACAAGGAACATGTTTTCCTTTTAGTTTTTGATGAGTAGCAATTGAGATTTTATTCCAAAAAGGGGAGGATACAAGAGGGGGAAGAGGAATGAAATTCTGCCAGGGTCAATGACACATCAGGGAGAGAATAGGGATAGAAGAAAAAACAAAAAGACACCTATCATAAACGAAAAACATATCTAATAAGCATTGTTTAAAACATCGGTATTGCGTGCCGTATCGGTAAGTCCAAAATAAGATACGTATCGGCGTATCGGACCATATCAGATGGATACGGCTGAAAGAATTAGGATATGCTACGAAACTCGTGAATACGCAAGGAAAAACTTGGATACCTTGCATAAAACTTCTTTTAATGCATATATAAGCTAAAAACAAACTAAATGAAGGCCTCCAACTACATTTATAACCATACATATGAGAGTTCAGAATTTTATAAGTTAAAAAAGGCGTGCGTATTGATAAACAGATATGAAAATACAAACCATAGTCACTTTGCCAAGTATAGGAAATACAATTTAGACATTAAAGTCAAACCTTAAATGAGTTAAATAAGAATGTATCGAATTATTATAACCTTGAATGTAAGTCTTTTTATGACATTTATGCTGAACTATTACACTCTTAGTTGACATATTGACCCTGTAAATGAAAATATTTTTGACGACTCCGATCAAAAAAAATATTTTTGAAAACTAAAATATGATTTTTTTGCCAGACTTTTGAGTTTTAACAATGTTTTGATATAGTAGAATTTATGAAATTCTAATATTTGAGAAGTACCTTACCATTTGAAAGTTCCAAAATTTTGACCTAATCCCTAAAAGATGCTAAAAAGAGGATTTTGTTCTTGAACTGGAAAGTTGGTTTTTTATTCTTCAGAAATTTGGATCTAGGATCATTTTTATTGAATTCAAATGGTGGGTATAACCTTATTTACATATAGATATCTTAAATAAATGATAGTCAAATTTAAAACCATTTACTGAAGTGAAATTTTATGTAAATAAGTTGTGCATATCAGGTTAGTACTGTGGATCCTAGTGTAAATGGAAGAAGAGAAAAAGAATTAACTGAAAAATCTCCAGTTACGGGCGATTGGTCCCGTATCGGCCCCATACAGGGAATATTTTTTTTTGACGTACCATTATACTAAGGTAGCTCCAAACCTGATACGTATGGGCGATACGTACCAGAATTCTAAACCATGCTAACAAGACCATCATTCCCAATTCCATTTGATAAAATATTGGCCAAATCCTTTGTTGATTTGGGAATCCAAGAGAATTATATGTTCTTTTGGGTCACCATGTCACAAATCTCTCTATTCTCTAATGGTGTAAGCATATCTCCAAGGGCTTCTCTCAAGGACCACTTCCCGGGTAATGGTGTTCCTTGAGCTCCTTGAATGACTAGGGAAGGCCGAAAGGGAGACCAGGAGGCCTATAGTGGAAGCCTGGAAGGAACCTTGCCTCAAAGAAACCATATTGAATCTTGGCATGATTCAAAGACATTTCACCCATTGGCTTTGGGAACCAAAGCAAGATTCTTCCTTCACTATCACTGATCATCCCTCCTATACTGTCCAAACTTGAGTAACCCAAAGAGCTCTCATAAAAAATCAGCTTGGCTACTGCTTGAGGGAGGCTGTCGCGACCCAAAATACCCCCTAGGAGTTAGGGATACTTTAGTTCGTGACCACCGTATCATACATCCCGTATGACACATAAGGCATACATAAGTCATAACAACCTGTCAGAGTACACAAGTTATAACACATAGCGGAAACAAAGCGGAAACAATTTATAATAAAATACTCTTATCGTTAGGTTCAAGTTTGAACCAACATAAGATATCTAAAAGATGGAGTGGACAAGTCACACTCTCAACATACACAAAATATCAGTATCCTCTCTCATTCTCTCAACAGAAATCAAAATCGGGCCGCCTATCCAACGATCCATCATCCTGGTAATGGTCCATAGAGGGCTCCGGATCGTAGTATTCTTCCTCTATCCAATGCTCCGTACCACATATACCGTAAGGAACACGTGCACCTGCCGAAGTCAATAATCGGCTGAGCATGAAATACTCAGTCACATACAAACTACTATCTAACAGTGAATAATATCATGAACATGCAAAAGCTTAGAGTATAGCATAAGTGAAGTAGTTTCCCAAAACCCTTTTCTTAATAGTATTCATGTGAAATCAAAACCAAGTAAATCTTGTGAGGTCATTTGATAATCATGTTCTTGTGAGTTCTTGTGAATTCTTGCGAGAGTTGAGATTCCTTGTGAGCATGCAAGATTTGATTATGCATGATTTCTTGTGCACTTGTGAACTTGTGAGCTTGCGAGACATGACTACTTGTGAGTCCATGTATAGTGGGATTCCTTGTGAGCTTTGAAATGATCTTAAAACACCAATCCAAAGTTTGGCCTTGTCACTTACCAACCCATAGTTTGGCCTTATCAATTCTTGTGAACTTGTGAGAATTCTTCTACAAAAACCTTACTTATGAACTTTTATGAAATACCTTTCTTGTGAAAAATCATCGAATCATGCGAGACTAGTAAACATAGAGTGCATATAGTACTTGTGAACATCATGATAAACTTAGAAAGCTTGTAAACATATAATCATATTCATAGAATTTCAATAGTAGTGATAGTTTATATCCAATGTACAAATCATCATCCAATCAACCCAAGAACATACTTTAAACATGATTTTCTTAAAAGGAATAGCACATGGTAGGTAGTAGAGTGTATCTACCTTTTACAAGAACTCCTTTGAAGCTATAAAAGCTTTGAGAAAGCTTATGGAATCCACTCCAAACTTGAGAAAGCTCGAAAAAGTGAAGATCGGGCTTCGGAAGCAAGAACAAGCTTCACCTAGCGATCCTTGACGAAGCACAAGCAAAACCCTTTGCAAGAAACCCTAACTTCTCTCTCTTTTCTCTCTAAATCTTCTCTAAGGGTGTTGTAAACCCTAAGCCACGAAATTGGCTTGTATTTATAGCCAAATGAGGGTCCCCCATACCCTTAAAAGATCTCAAAAAGTCGGTTTGAGCACAAAAAGGAAGGAGGGGTCGACCGGAGGTGTGACCGGTCGACCGGTGGTGTTTGGGGCCCTCTGGAATAAACCCCCATACAAAAAAGTGCGAGAGCGGTCGACCGCTGGTCTGACCGATCGACCGGTAGTAGAGGGGTCGATCGCTGGTGTCCCGCTCAGGCTGCCCGGTTTGTCTGCCTTGGCATTTCGGCCATAAATTTTGACTCAGTGATCGGATTTTGACGATTCAACTTGCGTTGGATTCTACATTCAAAGGGGAACAACTTTCATGTTTTGCACAAAGCCTAATTCTGAGTTTTAAAGGGTCGAAATGAGCCCACAAGTGGACTGGTCCAAACTGTTCCAGGAATTCTCAGCAGACCAGGACCCGGAAATCCCTCATTTGACAACTTCTAGTCCAAATATCAAAAAATGATAAACATGAACTTTAAAGAGGGGTTCAATATCTTTCTAATGGTTCAAGAATCACTCGATTCCAATAAGCTATGACCCAACTAGAGCTCCCCAAGTTGATGTTATGGTAAGACATCCACCCTCTTTGACACTTAGAGTATTTTATATTCTTGTGTTTGGTTCCCAAACACACATATGACATACCTTATGTTTCACATGCCAAAAATCATTGACACTTGAGTATTTTATACTCTTGTGTTTGGTTCCCAAACACACATACGGCATACCTTATGTTTCACACGCCAAAAATCAGTACCATAACACTCATTTAAAATGAAATTCCTTATTCCCATTTAACCACCAAGTTCACATGGACGACCTTGGCCTTACATATACTATCCACTGGTACTATTCACATATTATTCACAACACTATTCACAGACTATGAAAGCAAGATCCGGGGTTCTACATCCTCCCCCTCTTATAGAAATTTCGTCCCCGAAATTAGGACGATATAAAAAGTTACAGAAGAACAAAATACATGAAAACCAACAATGAAAACTATACAAACAAATGAGGGTACTTTTCCCTCACTTCGACCTCACGCTCCCACGTAGCCTCCTCTGCAGAATGATGCTGCCACTTCACGAGGACGAGTGGAATAGTCTTGGTGTGCAAGTCTTGGTCTCGACGAACTAAGTTCTAAGCCAGTTGCTCCACTAGAGTGAGATCCTCTCGAATCTCCATAGGATCAAGATCAATGACATGTGAAGGGTCCGACACATATTTCCGAAGCATAGAAATATGAAAGACATTGTGGACCGCCGCCATGTGAGGAGGTAAAGCCACTCTGTAAGCGACCTCTCTGGTTCGTGTGATCACCTCAAAAGGTCCCACATACCTCGGGCTAAGCTTCCCCCTCTTGCCGAACCTCATGATTCCCCGACTCGGAGAAATCTTCACAAAGACTCGATCCTCGACCTGGAATTCCAAGTCTCTGCGGCGAGTGTCAGCATAACTCTTTTGTCGATCCTGGGCTTTCTTCAACCTCTCCCAAATGATCTTGACCCTATTTGCGGTCTGCTCGATCAACTCAAGACCCAATACCTTTCTCTCACCAACCTCGTCCCAGTAAAGAGGAGCTCCGCAACTTCTCTCATACAAGGCCTCGAAATGTGCCATCTGGATGCTCGCCTGGTAACTGTTGTTGTAGGCGAATTCAACCAAAGGCAAATGATCCTCCCAACTGCCTTGAAAGTCTAACATGAAGCTCTGAGCATGTCCTCAATCACCTGGTTCACCCTCTCGGTCTGCCCATCAGTCTGAGGAATAAAGGTGGTGCTGAAATCTAACCGAGAACCCATAGCACTCTGAAAGCCCTTTCTGAATCTGGAAGTAAATCTCGGGTACCGATCAGAAACAATGGTAACTGGTAAGTACCTCGTGCAGTCGAAGCACCTCCTTGGTGTACAAGACTACAAGCTGGCTCAGCTGTACGTAGTCCAATAGGGTAGGAAATATGCAGACTTTGTCAACCGATCAGCTACAACCCAGATAGCATTGGAGCCCTTTGCCGTCCTTGGCAAGCCAACTATGAAGTCCATCGAGATATTCTCCCATTTCCATTCCGGAATAGGGAGGGACTGTAGAAGACCTGTTGGCCTCTGAGGCTCTGCCTTCACCTGCTGGCACACCAAGCAACGAGCCACGTACTCTGCTACTTCCCTCTTCATGTTTCGCCACTAGTAATGCCTCTTGAGATTCTGGTACATCTTAGTACCTCCAGGATATACCGTGTACTTGGATCGATGAGCCTCGTCCGAGGTCTCACTCCTCAACACGGCGTCGGCGGGAACACACAACCTGCCTTTGAATGTGACGGCACCATCACCATTCAAAGCAAACTCCTGACTGCCACTACTAACCGACTTGTCTCGGTAAGCAAGCAACTCTGTATCCGAACTCTGCAACTCTTTAATCCGAACCAGGATATAAAGCTTGACCGTAAGATTAGCCACGACTGGCTCAAAAGTAGGCGTGCTCAAGCTAATATCGAGGTTCGCCATTTCCTCCAACATCTTCCACTCAAGAACCATCATGTGAGCCAAGTGTCCCGAAGACTTCCTGTTAATGGCGTCAGCTACTACATTTGCCTTACTCGGGTGGTACTGGATCGATAGATCATAGTCCTTTATGAATTCCACCCATCGATGCTGCCTCAGATTTAGCTCATTCTGGGAAAACATATACTTCAAGCTCTTGTGATTCGTGAACATATCGAATTGTTTCCCATAAAGATAGTGACGTCAAATCTTTAGCGCAAAGACAACTGCAGCAAGCTCTAGATCGTGCGTAGGATAGTTCTTCTCATGCTCTTTCAACTGCCGGGAAGCATAGGCAATGGCTTTCCCATGCTGCATTAGAACACATCCTAATCCGATAAGTAACGCATCACTGTAAACTACAAAACCACCGCTCCCAGATGGGACTGTGAGAACAGGGGCTGTAGTAAGCATCTTCTTCAACTCCATGAAGCTTGCCTCACACTTCTCGCTCCAAGTAAACTTAGCATTCTTCCTCATAAGATAGGTAAGCTGAGCCGCTAAGCTGGAGAATCCTTCCACAAATCTCTTGTAGTACCCTGCCAGGTCGAGAAAACTGCGAATCTCGGTAACACTATTCGGCCTCTCCCAGTTCATCACTGCCTCTATCTTCGCAGAGTCGACTGAGATACTCTTGGCAGATACCACGTGGCCAAGGAACGCCACCTTCTCCAACCAGGACTTACACTTACTTAACTTAGCATATAGGCTATGCTCTCGAAGAGTTTGCAACGTAAGGCGGAGGTCTCTCGCATGATTATCCCGTGTTTTGGAATACATGAGGATATCATCGACGAACACGATCACACATCGATCGAGAGATGATCTGAATACCTGGTTCATCAAGTCCATGAAAGCAGTCGGCGCATTTGTCAAACCAAAAGGCATGACCAGGATCTCGTAGTGCCCATACCGAGTCCTAAAGGCAGTCTTGGGAACGTTTTCAACCTTGATCTTTAACTGATGGTACTCAAATCGAAGATCAATCTTTGAGAAGAACCTCGCTCCCTTTAGCTGGTCAAACAAGTCGTCTATCCGAGGCAATGGATAACGATTCTTGATTGTGACTTTGTTCAGCTGCCTGTAGTTAATGCACATCCGCATCGACTCATCCTTCTTCTTCACGAAGAGCACAGGAGCTCCCCATGGTGAAACACTCGACCGAATGAAGCCAAGGCCCTACTATTCCTCCAATTGCTCATTCAACTCCTTAAGCTCAATAGGGGCCATCCTATATGGTGCCCTAGAAATCGGAGCAGTGACAGGAATAAGCTCAATAGTGAACTCGATCTCTTGATCCGGAGGCAATCCCGGTAAAACCTCTGGGAACACGTCCAGGTACTCACTCACTACCGGAATGGCTGAGGAGTCTCGCACCTCCAAATTCGAGAGACTAAGGGCTGCAAAGCGAGCTGCAAAGCGAGCGGTGTCTCTCCTCCGTATCCCTCAGAAGTGGAATGGTTTCACACCCTCCGGCCTGAAGTTCACCCTCTTCTCAAAACATGCTACATGCCCATGGTGAGTCGAGAGCCAATCCATCCCGAGGATGACATCAAAGTCCAAGTCTTGGAACTCAAGGATGATTAGATCAACTGACAACTCATGCTGCTCAACTTGCACGATACACTTTATTTGCATTAACTGACTTGCCGAGCGGAGTTGAAATAGACAACTCCTGGGGTAATCGACTTGACTCTTGAGTAAAGCCCTTGGCGAAGCTAGGCGAGACAAATGAATGTGTTGATCGAGTGTCAATCAACACCCGTGCTAAACACTCGCTAATGAGCAAGGCGCCTGAATATTTAAACTAACTTACGTCAATAAATTTCACAAGACACATATTATATAGGTAACATGTTTGTACAAGCATGTATATACAGCATATACAATCAACATCTCATAAACTTAAAAGATTTGACTTGAGCGTACCTTGCACATCATCTGATGCATGTGCATCCTGTTCGGTCATGGCGAAAACCCGTCCCTGATTCACTTGGCGAGGTGACTGGGTGGGCCGTGGAGGTCTAGAAGCCTGTGAAGACCCCTGCTGTGCTGTCGGCCTAAGTGGAGGTCGGACTCCCTGAGGCGCGGCCTGCAACTGCCTCTTCGGGCAATCTCTGATCACGTGGCCCTGCTCGCCACAATGGAAGCAACCACCCGAGAGTTTACAACACTCTCCTGCCTTGTGTCTCTTTCCACATGTGGCACACTCATCAAAGGAAAACGACGCCGAGGAAGATGGCGGTGCATACCTAGGGGCCTGTGAAATGATAGAGCGCGGTGCCTGTGGGGCAAAAGGAGGCTTTTGAGCCTGTATAGGCTGAGAAGTCTGGAATGGAGTAGTCCTGGCCCTCTTCTCAAGCGGTGCTAAGCCACTGGACTATCCCCTGGACATGCCTCTTCCGAAGCTACTGTCTCTCTTCTTGAGAAACTCCGCAGAATTCCTCTCGGCGATCTTCGCCTTTCCCATAATATCCTTCCAGGTCTTAACTTGGAACATAGAAACCTGGTCTTGGATAAAAGACCGCAACCCATCCTCAAACTTTCTAACTCGCATACTCTTAGTAGCGATCAGATGTGGAGCAAATCTCGAAAGTCCGAGAACTTCGCCTCATACTCGGCTACGCTCGTCTCTCCCTGCTCGAGGAGCACAAATTCTCTCACCTTCTGTTCCCTGATAAATCTAAGGAAGTATTGCTCATAGAATACATCTAAGAACTATCCCCATATCCAGGGTAGCCCTGCCTTAGCAACATCACTCTGCCTTTGGGCAACTCTGCACCAATGTTCGGATTCACCTTTCGTCATGAAGGAAGCCTACTCGATTCGCTGCTCATCTGTACAATGGAGTGCTCTGAAGATCTTCTCTAGCTGCATGATCCACGTCTCTGCAACTAGGGGATCCAGAGTCCCATAAAAAGTAGGAGGCCGCAGTCTCCGAAAAGCCTCTAGTCCTGAGGTGTGATGCATCGGAGGAGGTGCAGGTGCAACAATAGCAAGAGTATCAACCCTGTCTGCAAGCCTAGTCATAGCTGTTGCCATAGCTCCAAGGATCTGAATCAAGTCAGGCTGCTCATCACCCATAGGAACATCTCCTCCGTTTCCTTGGGTCTGATACCCTCTACCTCGAATGCCACGCCTCATGATTGAATCCTGAGGACAATAGTGACATGTCAAGCTTTTGAATACTACAGTTCAATGAGCACTTACTGATTTATATAATCATCGAATACATCGGAGTATACACATAAAAGCATAAACATACTATTGTGTCCTAGCGAAGTTACTTTCTCACGGTCTCGTATATCGAAGTTCATCTAAGTTCCAAGTTCAACTCAAGGAACACCCTAGCCCTAAAATCTACTTCCGCTTAGAGGACAACCGAGCCCAAGGGAACTAATCTCTAGGCTTTGATACCTAGTCTGTCGCGACCCAAAATACCCCCTAGGAGTTAGGGATAATTTAGTTTGTGACCGTCGTATCATACATCCCGTATGACACATAAGACATACATAACAACCTGTCAGAATACACAAGTTATAACACATAGCAGAAACAATTTATAATAAAATACCGCTATCGTTAGGTTCAAGTTTGAACCAACATGACATATCAAAAAGATGGAGTGGACAAGTCCCACTCTCAACATACACAAAATATCAGTATCCTCTCTCATTCTCTCAACAGAAATCAAAATCGGGCCGCCTATCTAGCGATCCATCATCCTGGTAATGGTCCATAGAGGGCTCCAGATCGTAGTATTCTTCCTCAATCCAAGGCTTCATACCACAGACATCGAAAGGAACACGTGCGCCTGCTGAAGTCAATAATCGGCTGAGCATGGAATACTCAGTCACATACAAACTACTATCTAACAGTGAATAATATCATGAACATGCAAAAGCTTAGAGTATAGCATAAGTGAAAGTAGTTTCCCAAAACCCTTTTCTTAATAGTATTCGTGTGAAATCAAAACCAAGTAAATCTTGTGAGGTCATTTGATAATCATGTTCTTGTGAGTTCTTGTGAATTCTTGCGAGAGTTGGGATTCCTTGTGAACATGCGAGATCTGAGTATGCATGATTTCTTGTGAACTTGTGAGACATGACTACTTGTGAGTCCATGTATAGTGGGATTCCTTGTGAGCTTTGAAACGATTTTAGAACACCAATCCAAAGTTTGGTCTTGTCACTTCCCAACCCATAGTTTGGCCTTATCAATTCTTGTGAACTTGTCTGAATTCTTTTACAAAAACCTTGCTTATGAACTTTTATGAAATATCTTTCTTGTGAGAAATCATAGAATCATGCGAGACTTGTAAACATAGAGTGCATATAGTACTTGTGAACATCATGATAAACTTAGAAAGCTTGTAAACATATAATCATATTCATAGAATTTCAATAGTAGTGATAGTTTACATTCAATGTACAAATCATCATCCAATCAACCCAAGAACATACTTTAAACATGGTTTTCTTAAAAGGAATAGCACATTGTAGGTAGTAGAGTGTATCTACCTTTTACAAGAACTCCTTTGAAGCTATAAAAGCTTTGAGAAAACTTATGGAATCCACTTTAAGCTTGAGAAAGCTCGAGGAAGTGAAGATCGGGCTTCAGAAGCAAGAACAAGCTTCACCTAGCGATCTTGATGAAGCACAAGCAAAACCCTTTGCAAGAAACCCTAACTTCTCTCTCTTTTCTCTCAAAATCTTCTCTAAGGGTGTTGTAAACCCTAAGCCACGAAATTGGCTTTTATTTATAGCCAAATGAGGGTCCCCCATACCCTTAAAAGATCTCAAAAGAGTCGGTTTCAGCACAAAAAGGAAGGAGGGGTCGACCGGAGGTGTGACCGGTCGATCGGTGGTGTTTGGGGCTCTCTGGAATAAACCCCCATACAAAAAAGTGCGAGAGCAGTTGACCGCTAGTCTGACCGGTAGTGGAGGGGTCGACCATTGGTCTCCCGCTCAGGCTGTCCGGTTTGTCTGCCTTGGCGTTTCGGCCATAACTTTTGAGTCGGTGATCGGATTTTGACGATTCAACTTGCGTTGGATTCTACATTCAAAGGGGAACAACTTTCATGTTTTGCACAAAGCCCAATTCTGAGTTTTAAAGGGTCGAAATGAGTCCTACAAGTGGACTGGTCCAAACTGTTCCAGGAATTCTCAGCAGACCAGGATCTGGAAATCCCACATTTGACTTAACTTGTAGTCCAAATATCAAAAAGCGATAAACATGAACTTTAAAGAGGGGTTCGATATCTTTCTAATGGTAAGACATCCACTCTCTTTGACACTTAGAGTATTTTATACTCTTGTGTTTGGTTCCCAAACACACATACGGCATACCTTATGTTTCACACGCCAAAAATCAGTACCATAACACTCATTTTTTTTGAAATACCTCATTCCCATTTAACCCACCAAGTTCACAGGGACGACCTTGGTCATACATATACTATTGACTGGTACTATTCACAGCACTATTCACAGGCTATGAAAGCAAGATCTGGGGTTCTACAGAGGCCTCCAAGCAATATATTTAAAAGCACTGTGAGGCATAGACATGGCAACCGATATCCACGCCCTAATAAATTCTTAGCTCTTTACTCCTTTGAAAGGAGGGGTAACAACCCAAGGCGCTTCCTGGGATATAATCCTGTCTATAATATAAGATAAGCTATCATAAGGAACATGTTTCCAAGACAGAAGAATTGATATTTCCTTGAATTAATAATGCCTATAGAAATATATAACAGCAAATATACACATACACATACATATATGTCCTTTTTCTGTGGATTTTTGAAGAAAAGCCAACACTATAGTGGGATGTTATCTAAAGTCCCCAAGGTTTGCTACTTTGCTATATATCTTGAAAATTTTGATGGAGCTGATTCTTGTAAATGTTGTAGACCATATCAGCGAATTATGCTGGTCTTCCTGTTGTTTTCCTACATTCTCTTAAGTGGATAATGAGATAGCCTTATCATTTATTTCCATTGTAAATTGAAACATGCCATACATGTGCAACTGTGATTCATAAATCATGTATGTTTTCAATCTCCTAATGTGTTGTAACTGTTGATGTTCCTCATCAAAATCTGAGCTATTTATGCATATTGTTGTACTATCGTTCAAAGAAGATTTTAATTTTCTAAAAAGCTTGTATGTTTGCATGCCACTGTGCTTGTCTTGCTGCTTGATTACTGTTTAAGATTTTTGTTTCCATTTTTTATTTTCATTTTTTGGATATGATTTGAGATTGTCAAAGTAAAATTGTTTCAAGCTTAACTAGCAGTACTATCTCTTGTGAGCAGGATAGGACTGCCTTTCTGTTTCTTCTTTTCCCTTCAGCATTACTTATTTTAAGGTCTTGGGTCTGGGATGGATGCTTGCCAGCATTACCAGTTCAGCTATACCAGGTATCCAAAATCTTCTAACAAGTATTTTTCCCCAAATTAAATCTTCTGTTTAATTTGTTAGTTTAATGCAAGGTTTATTTGGGAAATTAATAGTTTAATACTGTACATGTCCCTTTCAGGCCTGGCTGTTGTTTCTGTACACTGGGTTGGCTTTGCGAGAGAACATATTGAGAGTTAATGGAAGTGATATTCGTCCTTGGTAATGTATATGATCACTTATGCCGTTGAATTTTGTTGAACTTAAATTGCTATGATGCCTATCATATTATTTTTTCTTCTTCATCAGGACAATCATTTATTCTGCGTTCCCTTTCTCAGCTTTGAGAATGTATTTCTTCTAGTCTCATGCATGAAACTAGAAATCAGTGTTTTAAAACCCGAAAACTCGACTCGACTCGGAAACTTGCCGAGTAGAGTCAACTCGGAAACTCAGGCAAAACTAGTCCGAGTAATGACACCTAAAACTCGGACATATATAATATTTTTCTAATAATATATATGGTATAAATTCAAAATTAATGATAAACCATGCCTAAAATAAGATATATAATTTAATATATATTAAACATCCCCCTTTTGTTTTGTATTTATACTTAAAAATGAGTGGGGTGTGTCAAAAAAAAGAAAAAAAACATAATTTAGTCAATTAGGGAAGCAGTTTACTCGATTTTTAGTTTTAAAAAAAAAGTGCAAAAACTCGGACGAGTCGGGGGCGAGTTTCTGTCATAACCGAGTTTTCCTTGAAACTCGACTCGAAACTTGGCCGAGCCGAGTCGACTCGGCCGAGTTTCGAGTCGACTCGGCGAGTTTTAAAACTATGCTAGAAATAATAAATTGAGTAATGCACATAATTATTTGAACTTCTAGGATGTATGAAATCTAACATTTTGACTACGATTCTATGGGCAATCAAAATTTTTTAAACCACAAAATATCAATGATTCATGACCAAGAGGCAAAGTGACTTGCTGAATTTAGATGCTAACAAATTCATATAAACTTGATTATGCACAAAACTAGTTGTAAATTCATGATCATGAAATGTAAAGTTATGACTTATGAGCAAGATTCTGAGAAGTTATGAGCAGTGAGTTTAAACAACAAGTCCAGTCCAGGAAATATCAAGTACATTTCTGCATACATAATGTCCCATCAAAAGCAAAACGAATCAACTTACTAATAGTAACGAATA
Organism: Tetracentron sinense; assembly: GCA_015143295.1. Taxonomy (NCBI): domain Eukaryota; kingdom Viridiplantae; phylum Streptophyta; class Magnoliopsida; order Trochodendrales; family Trochodendraceae; genus Tetracentron; species Tetracentron sinense. Next base: position 35,490,837 of record CM026551.1, read on the forward strand.
AGCAAATTAACATACTAGCAATTTTAAGTTAATAAGTACAAAATAAGCAAGTCAACATCTGTAAATTACAATGAAATTAAGTTCCAATTCTCATCCCCTTTACCAAGGTTGAATCCTTTGTAACGGTTGACATTGAATTCTAAAGATCACAAGCATTCATTTCTTGCATTTTCTCTGAACTTACAGATTTGGAATACGATCGAGTATGTGAAAATGCCAAAAAGATGAATGGATTTTCTAGGCAAGGGTTTTGGAGACCCCTTCGTAGTGACATAAAGGGATTTCTCCCTCGAAGAATGTTTTGAAACTGCTCCATGTACCTGAAAAGGTTTGAAAGTTGTAGAAAAAAGTGTTTTTTCAACTCATGTTTTTGCGCCCTGTTGAGGTTTAAGCCTCTTGCAAGGCATGATTCTAAGGCAGAGGTGTAAGAATTGTCCAATTAAATGTAACTCCTACAACTCTTGAATTTTTATGGGGTTTAAGCCTTAAAGGGCGATTTTTTTCGCCTTTCCTTGAGGTAGAAGCTTTTTAAGACCATAGTTGTGGTAAAATTTGTTTCTTGACCTCAAGTGAAGACAATGGATGTCATCATCCATATCATCATTGTCATTCTTGATTCTAATTAATGGGAGTCCTGTGGGATACTTCTGGAGCTCAAGGAGATTAAGACAAGATGACTCCCTGTCATCATTTTTGTTCATCATAGTGTTGGAAGCATTGAGTAGGATAATATCCAAAGCGGATGGTGTGGCTTTCAAGGGATTTTTAGTGGGTTAGGAGAACATAAGAATTTCCCATCTCCAGTTTCTGACGATAGTATGATTTTTTGAGGGCTTCATGGTGGCAACTAGCCCATGTCAGATGCCAACTTAGGTGTTTCGAAGCAATTTCATGATAAAAAGTCGATTTAGAAGAGAGCGAAATGATCAGCGTAAGTGAGATTCCGAACATTGAGACTTTAGCTGCCTATCTAGGGTGTAAGGTGGGTTCTCTTCTTTCGGTCTATCTAGGGTTGCCTCTTGGATCTAGCGTGAATCTAAGGCTTCATGGTCCCCTGTTGTTGACATATTCTCTTGTAGATTGGCAGGGTGTAAATTGAATTTCCTCTTGAAAGAAGGAAAATTGACCCTGATAGAAAAGCACCCTATGAAGTCTCCTAACCTATTACCTATCCGTCCTAATTATTCCACTATCGATTGCTGCGCCATTGGAACTGTTGCAAAGGGATTTCCTTTGGAATGAAAAAAGGGGATACATATCACCTGGTGTCGTGGGATCGAGCTTGTAGTTCTTTTGAGGGGAGGGGGGGGGGGTGCTTAAACCTTAAACCTTTAGTCGACAATCGACATAAATAAGGTGTTGTTAGGCAAATGGGTTTGGAGATTTGGGAAAGATAGGGAAAGCTTAAAGGTGATAGTTTCCAAGTATAGGGAATCCTCTGGTTAGGAGCCTAGGGAGGTTAGGGGTTTGCATGGAGTGGGATTGTTTAAAGGGATAATGGCAATTGCGAACTTGGTATCAGCTTTCATCAGATTTAGGGTGGGAAAAGGGTCAGAAGTTCGATTTTAGAATGATCTATGGTGTGGTTTGTTGCGAATTTAGAATGATTAGTGGTCAGAAGCTCGATAAGGATAGTCCCGCTTCAGAGTGTTTCAAAGTGTGGAACAAGGAGGTAACACAGTGTCCAAAATTGAGACGGGATTCAAACAATTGGAAGATCGACGATTTCCTACGCCTCTTGCAAAGTCTTGGTTCTTCCCTGCCTCGTATTCAAAACAGGGACGCTAGGATACGATCTAGAGGCTACAATGATCGTTTTTCAGTGAGATCTCTCCTACAATCGTTTGCGCGCCCATTTCTTCATAGTTCTGTTTGGAATTCTAAATTTCCAATATTCCGTTGAATGTATCTTTCTTCCTTTGGACCGTGACTTTAACTAAGATTCTTACTTGTAACAATTTGAAAAAAAAGAGGATAGAGGATGGCCTAGGCTTACTTTTCTCTTCAAAAAGAAGAAGGGAACAGAACACAACAATTGTTTCTTGTGCGGCTGTGCCTAGTGTTACAAATCTCCCGATAAATACCTAATTTCTCATGAGAAATACCGAGAAAAACATTTAAGGTTTAAAAACCCATTTTTATCGCAATATTTTAAAGATCTCACGATAAATAGTTTTTCTCTTTCTATCATGTAAATATCGCATGCTTTAGTCGGTATTTAGCCAATGTTTTGAAAATCTCGCGACAAATATTCAATATTGTTGGTTTGATGAATTTATAAATTTATGTTATTTATTACTATTTTTAATTGTTTTTAATCATATCCGAGATTGGGGCATGTGACAATTAATGGTTACTCCAGAACTTCCTTAGGCACAAGCTTTTTTCACTTCTCTAGTGGGAGGTGCACGTCTCATATGATTGGGGCATGTGACAATTAAAAAAGAAACGCTTTGACTTTTCTATGGGTTAATACAAGTATAACTCTCCTTAGGTATTGAAAAAAGGATAAAGCTTCTGAGACCCCCTTAGTGTCGAGACCACCGAGGCCGTGCTCTAAGAGCATGAGATTTCAGGTGGGGCCTACCATGTGAAATGGGCCCCACCTGAATCCCATGCTCTTAGAGCATGGTCTCGGTGGTCTCGGCCCTAAAGGGGTCGCAGTAGCAAAGTCCTTAAAAAAAAATATACAAAGTAAATGGTTTCTCCTATTTCATCAAAACGAAGAGGAAAAAGAGAAGTTTTGGAATTTTGGACTCATGAAGAATTGAGTTGTTTGCTAAGCGTTTTCTCTTTCTATTGTCATGTGTTGAAACAATGTTTTATTTTGGACATCTTTACTAGTTAAAAATCTATATTTGTGATTCTCCTAATTACCCCCACAAAAAGTGTTATATATATATATATATTTTAAAAGACATTGTTTTCCCCAATCTTTTAATTTTATTTACTTTTTTTGTGTGTGAAAAACTGTGGTTTATTTTAAGCTCATTATTTTCCTTTCAACAATTTTTGTCTTAAGTAGTTGTTTCTTGTTATTTTTATTTTTATTTCTCAGTTTTCTCTTTTCTCTGTTGTTTGTTTGTTTTCGTTCTCTTTTTCTTACTCAGTATCTTGATTTATCTAGTTCTTTTTTTTTTATTCATTCTCTTTTTTGTTTTGATTTTTTTTTTTGCATTTTTTTAGGTGTCAACATTTTTCTTCATTTTCTATGTTCTTGATATGTTATTATGTTTTTTTTTTCATTATGTGTATATGCTCATCATCATTTGGTTAGATGGATTATAATTTTGGTTATGGATTGATTGATTATTCTTTATGATAAACCAATTATTTATTGATTCTGCTTCCTTTCAAATCAATGACTAGAAATTTCATCAAATTGCATAATTTGCAATGCTTTATTAATATTTATAATAACTACTGCTTGTTAGCATAGGAAATAGTTTAATTTTCTATGATAATAAAAATCTCCCCGCGCGAATCAAACTCCTGACTTTGACCTATGAAGCTAATGAATTTCCTCTATGCTATGAAAGAAGCCCTGAGGCTTTGCCTGGATATGCATTTTCGGATTTAATTATATGTTTGATTCATGAAAGATATGAAATTTAAATTATATATATATATATATATATATATACCAATGTTCAAAAACTCGAAAACTCGACTCTACTCAACTCGGAAGTTAGCCCGGTCAAGTAACTCGGAAGACTAAAAAAAAACTCGACTTGGCCAACTCGAAAATATATATAATTATATATGTGTGTACTATTAAACTCTAGATAAAAAAATAAAATAAAAATCTAATATTTCAACAAGAGTATCATCAAATAACTAACATCAATGATAAATATGAAACAACCCCAAACTAAGTTACTAAAGCGCCACTACCACAAACAAACAAGATAAGCGTCTCTAACAATTTGTGGCAATAAGAATTTCAATTTTTTTTCCAGCTAAACTAGACAAACAAATTCTTCTGGAGCCTTTTTCTCCAAGACTAGGTTATTTTATGTTTTTGTTATTGTCAAAGAGAAAATGATCCGTTGTTGATCTGGTAATAGTGAGCAGGGTAGGCCTACCCTGTTCCGGCCTACCTATTTTGGGGTTTATTGTAGACCATGCTATGATGGTTATGGAAGGCGGCCACCGTTGTGACGCCTGTGAAAAAAGGGGTAATACAAGTCGTCGTGATTACTTTAGTGAAGAAGATCCATCATGCATGCTCATGTAATAAGGGTCTTCACCATTTCAAAATCTCAAAAATAAATAAATATATTGCAGCAGTGTTCCAAAACAAATGGCGTACATTGACACTCTCAGCAAGTTCTGAAACCCTAAACCCTTGAAATCGACGAAATGAGCCCAACTTAGCCCGACTCGTCCGAGTTTTCTTTGATTATTCAAAACTGAGTTTTTCAAGCGAGTTGACTCGGACGAGTTTCGAGTCAACTCGCCGAGTTTTAGTACTATGATATATACTATATTTTAGTACTATCATAGTACTATATTTTATGATTTTATTTATGTGTCAAAAATGTAAGAGCCATGAGGCTTGGGTAGGCAAGTGAAACGCCTTGCCTCATGTCTTAGCATTTCAAAAAATTCGACAAAGAGTATAGAATGCAACTTTGATAAGAACACGAAATTAGGCGAGGCGGTAGTTAAGAGTGATGGCCAGGATGTACTGTAGAGCAACTAGTTCCGGTATCTCGCCTTAGTTTTTTATCAGAAGATGGAGAGCAAGGTGGATGTTTCCATAGAATTAGGGTTGGGTGACTAAAGGAGGTGCTTGGAGTGTTATGTGACCGACTCATTCCAATCATGCCAAAAGGAAGATTTTATGAGACAAGTGTAGGTCTAGCTATGCTGTATGGAGCAAATTGTTAGGCGACTAAGAAGCAGCATATTCATGGAATGAGTGTAGCCGTGATAAGGATGTTGAGATGGCTGAGTGGAAAGACTAGGAAATAAAAAATAAAAAATGAGTGTAGTTGAGAGAATTTGGGAGTAGTCCCAATAGGTGATAATATAATGAAGAATCGATTGAGATGATTTGGACATGTTCAACGAATATAAATGATGGTTAACGGTAAGGAGTGAGTTGGTGCAAGTTAAACTTAAAGGCTCTAAAAGTTGAGGGAAAAGTCTAAAAATGACATGGATGGACATAATGAGAAAATATATGATAAGACATACTCTAATCGAGGATATAGCTCTTGATAGACTAGAATGGTGGAACAAGGTTTGTGGCCAAAGAAGAAGAAGAAGGAACTGGCCTCAGCTGGTTCTAAATACATCGATCCACATGACCATGACCATTTTTTGTCTTCCTTCTCAAAGTCTTGACAAAGTAATGAGAGGAAACTTAATTTAGGTGGACAGTGGTTACTTAAAGCTAATATATTCCAATGGAGTCTATACCATACTGGGTTTGGATAGGTAGGGTTTAGATTTAGTATTTTATGGATTAGGATTTTTGAAGAAAGAGAAGAGAGAGAAAATAGGGAAAGATTAGGGAGGTTAAGTATCTCTCTTTAACACCTTTATTATATACTAAAGAGAAAAATGAAGTACCCAAAATACCATTATTATAGTACATAAATAGTATTCTAACACTCCCCTCAAGTTGGTGCATATATATTGATCATGCCCAACTTGCCAACAATACTACTAAATGAAAAACTACTAAGCCCCTTAGTTAAAACATCTACCAACTGATCTCCAGACTTCACAAATGGAGTACAAATGTAACCCGCATTTAGCTTCTCACAAGGCTGATTTACACAAATCATACCTAATAAGACTCACCAATCTTCAATCCACCAAAAACACACCAAATTAGGGTTCCACAATCCTATCTCCACTCAACATGATCAAGGAAAGGGTTTCAATCTTAAAAAACAGCACCACAATATCTCAAATCCATTTAGCAACACAAGTATCAAATGAAATATAGAAAAAAAAGAAACTCACAAAATATGCCTAGAAACAGCAAAAAAGGGTAAAGTTGAGGGTGAAAAAACTTCACCGACACCTCAAATCTCCTCCGGTCTTTACGAAACTTGTTTCAAACATTTAGGGTGCGTTTGGATTAATGGGATTGTAAGATGGAATTGTTAATTCCGTTCTACAATTCTAATTCTATTGTTTGAGGTGCATTAAAAAAGAGTGGAATTGGAATTTACCTATTCTCTACGGAATTGAATCGTAGATTTCCTAAGCTAAATAAGTGGAATTGAATTCCTTAGTGGGAGGTTTTTATTGGCAATTCCATAGGACCGTGGAATTGGAAAAAGGAGAGAAGCCCGATCAAAACTCTCGTCTCCCCATCTCGCTTCTTCTCTTCAACACATGCGAAGGAGAAGCTGAGATGGACAGCCACCACCTACCGGTCTCTTTCATTCATCCCTTTCACGGTTTTCTCCCTCACATTCTTCTCCCTGCCATGATTGTTGTGCTCCTCACTCCCTATCTTTGATCTCTCTCTTTTACGTTCCTCTCCCTTCATGATCCCTGTGCTCCCTGCTCCCTGTCTTGATCTCTCTTTCTCTCACATTCCTCTCCTCCATGTCACGGTCTCCTTCCCTCCCGTTTTACCCATTTGGGCAGGATGCCTTGATTTTTAATACACTAATAATGTTACTATTTTTCAAATAGTAGAAAACATTCCAGGTTTTTTCTCTGGAAAATTTTGAGTTGCAAAATTTAACTGGTAAATTTCTATCTCATGCACCTGCAAAAGTTTGAAGGTTTTGCTCTTCCATGTCATATAAAGTGTACCAGATCAGTGCTTTATATTTTGTCCCTTATCTATTAGTCATCTTTATAGCACTAGGAGTCTAGGAGGTAGGTCGAGTACCCAGTCTTCTCAACCAATGTAACTTATTTCTTTCCTGTAAATGAGTGGGTAGAGTAAAACTTTCTCTCCCATTTAAACATCATTGAATAAAAATTCTTTATTTTTCATCTTTGAAATTGCAAAATCTAGAACAATTTTATTATTTAATTTATCTACAATGGTTCTATACTTCTATATTCCTCTATCATATGAGTCATTGTAGCAATTATTTCAAATAATCTCAGTATCTTGGATAGGGAATTGAAAAGTAAAACAGAAGAACATGCATTTCATTTTTGCCTTCAATAAATGGTTTATAGATAAGGAAAAGCTTATGAGACCACACGATCTCATACCTACTCGAGACCACACACCACAACCTGGGATTTAGGGTTTTGGTTAAAAATTTTGACTTGGTTTTTTTTATAAAAAAAATCACCAAAACCCTAAAATCTCGAGTTTTGGTGTGCGTCTCGACTAGGTCTGAGACCGCACAATCTCAAAAGCTTTTTCCTTATATATCTATATATTCCTTGTACACACATATATGGATGGATTGGTGTGGTGATGAAGCTATTGTGGACTTAATTATTATCACATGGGACTTGTGGATTTGTGTTTATTAATGCATAGTAGTTTAAAGATATTTTCTTATATTTTTTATTCATCCAAACAGTGGATTAAAAAATCAGTAGTTCAATTCCATGAATTTAGAATTGCATCCAAATGATAGAATTCTGAATTCGATGGAATTTAATTCAGTAGTCTTTAATACCATGGAGTTCAATTCTTTGGGTAATTTCCAATTCCATAAATCCAAAAGCACCCTTAGTAATTTTCATACGGTCAATTTATACCAGGTTGGCCTTCCAAAAACTTCTCAATAGATCACACCATTCAGTTGTTTGCAAACTGTTATTTTTTTGTTCTTCAAAAATTTCAAAGAAAATCAGAAAAAACGCACCTACAAGTCCCGAAAAATTCACCATAATGCTCTATAAGTGATGATCTATCAACAAATAACAAAACAAAACAAAAAAATTTCTGACAAACCTATCATTGTGTCTGTACCGCTGACATCAGCATTGTGATGGTGAACTCAAACCTTTGCTTCAACTCCCTTTTGTGGATCCTTTGCTCTGATACCAAGTTGGTTAAGATAGGTAGGGTTTTAAGGTTTAGATTTAGTGTTTTATGGATTAGGGTTTTGGAGAAAGAGAAGAAGAAAGCGATTAAAGAAAGATTAGAGAGAATAGGGATCTCTCTCCAACACCTTTATTATATACTAAAGAGATATACATGAAGTACCCAGAATAACGCTATTGCAGTACATATGTAGTATTCTAACATACTTGTCTAATGACTCTAATCTTAATGAATTAGTCTCAATATCCCCTCTATATCATGATATCCCACGATGATCATACTCAAACCTAGACACTTATATAGGGATCTTGAAACTCTAACAATGTCCCCTACTAAACAACTACAATTATGATTGAGCATCCAACAACTTAATGCAGTACCTCCAACACAACTAAGAAAACCAGTTTCTAATAATCACCAACAAAGTAGTAATCTCAGACACTTTATTTTTTTTATTTATTATTATTATTTTTTGGTTTGGAAGGGGGGGAGGGGAGGTGTGATGGTGCTGACAAATCCTCTAGAGACCATTCAGATTACCAGTTTTTATCTTCCCCCTCAAAGTCTTCACAAACTGATGAGAGAAAATTCTGCCATTTTGGTCAACAGTGGAGATTTGAAAGGTACTGTATTCCAATGGAGTCAATATCATACCCGTGTCTCTTTAATGGACGAGTTTCAACTTTCAATGATCCCTACATACCATGATCTGGAACTTTGATCATACTCGAACACAGACACTTATATGGGGATCTTGAAACTCTAATGACATGCCCTAATAAACAACTGACGGTTGAGCATCCAACATGCTTATCACAGTGCCTTTCCATGACTCAAAAACCAGTTAGTAATAATCCCAACACAGTAAAAATCAGAAATACTTTTTCTTGTGGGCTTTTTTTGGGGACTGGGGTGCGGGTTACGGATTCATATTCAATGAAGTTGATGCATTGTCTGGAGGACGGTGATTCTGGAGGCTTTAGTTCTTCACTATTAGAAAAAGCAATTCCCAAACCATCTGTCTATAAATTCATTCCTTATTGATAAAGAACCCTGGCTGAAGCTTACAGTAATACAATATTTGGAAGTGGATGCAGATGTGAAACGTTTCATAATTATATTTTCACCCCTTGCATGTGAGAACACATAGATAATTTCTGTTTACTTCCAAATGCTAAATGTGGACTTCTCCAATCATTGGATGTATTCTGTTAGTATTGTCATTATCACTTTTTTCTTGTTGCTTAGGGTTTATGAGATGGGCCAAGGGAAGGGTTTTAAATTTTTTTTTTTTGGGGGGGAAGGAAGTTGTCACTCCGTTTGGAGGTTTTCATCTTGGGGTTCTTCAAGGGGAGACCTTTTTGTTTGTTATCGGTTGGTGTTCAGATATGGGTGGTGTGCCAATTAAACAAATGCTATTCAGAGACTCAAGGCACTGTTGTGAGAGATACAGTTGTTCTACGGCTAAACTTGTCTATGTGAGAAGCAGTTCAGAGCACTCAAAATTCATGAAGAACAGGAAGACACCATGATTCAACTCTTATATACTGGTAAAGTTGTATATATAGGTCACAAAACCCAGTCCATAATGAATCTGAAAAGGAATTTTAGTAATGCTTCACATATCAAAGATTTTGGATCCATAAGAGTTGTTGATCAGATGTCACGTTGCTTGATATAAAAAATGAGGATCTTCATCTCATAATGGAAGCAAGCTCATTATCTACTGCAGCATAAATGAATCTTGGGTGCAAAACCTAAACTAACCAGCTGGTTTTCTGTATTTATGCCCATCTCTCCACACCGGGGGGGGGGGGAGGATATTAACCATAGCGGACATGAGCGATGCCAACTTATTCGCAAACAAATATTCCCTGAGATTTTGATTTTGGGGCCTGCTTTTCCACACCCAATTTAAGGGGCGTGATGTGAGTCAATCACAAAAAAGCTGGTGCCTGTTATAGTGGTATTCCACAACTGGTGGAGGAAGCATAAACATGCAGGTTAACATGCCCCAGCAAAACTTTCTGATCAGAGTGCTTACTGGACAATCAATCAAAAGTTAATCCTTTCAACCATTACAGACTTTGCGCAGTTGTGAGGGAGTATGTCAGTTATAATGCTCAACACATAGAAAAGCTTTTATGATTTTGTGGTACCTTAGGCCATCACTCAAATATATGGATCTCATCAACAATGTTGAGTTTCTGCAATCTCAGATGTTAGCTGAATAGGTTCACTTATTGACTTACTGATAAACAATTTACTTTAGGTTACTTCACTTTACGAGAGGCAGCTGGGTTAGTGGAAGAGTAAAAAGCAGTTTGGAAGATAGCCAAATACAAAACTGGAGTCCAAAGCTATTGCACATGCCAGCTGTTAGTTGACCTTCCTAAAAATTTCTTGCTTGGGATCTTCGAATCCCAATAGGCATGCAGCACAACAACTAAAAGCCATGCATTCCTCTAATCTGTGGTCTGCTAGAGGAGAAAACCAAAGAGATAGATGCCACTCTACGAGAAGTGCAGTCATGAAGAAATTAAAACTTCCATAACCCATATCACATAACTGAAGGTCCTTTGCCAATATGTTTACTGTAGCTCTTGGAAGAAGCGGATGTTGGGAGGATTGGCCCAATTGGTGATATGATTGATATATGTGTGACAACTTGAGGAAGAGTACTTTAAATTAAGAACTGTTTAGATTGGGCCAATTGATGATGATCGATGTATGTGTGACAGAACTGATTTTCCATTGCTTTATTTGCCTGGGTCTTTTTCTTTCACCATTCATCATCAATCATGTTTTTTAAATTATGAAGACAAGGCATGGAATAGGATTCTGCAATTTCCCTGAAACTGTTTTGCCTTTTCATTTTTTATATGTGAACCTACTTACAAGGAGAAAAGATGGAGAGATAATCTGTATTAATTTGTGTCATGTGTTCTTCACCTTGAAAAAGGATGCTTGATGACAGAGAAGATTTTCAATCAAAATCTGTGGTAGGATACAGCTCAGAGTGATAAACTGTTTCATGCTATATTTTGTTAGAAAATCAGGCATTTGTACTCTTTATCATGTAGAAGATATATCTATGAGGCTTATGCGAATTTTATCAATTTCTCGCATACATGAATGTGATATATCTTCTCCAATTTCAATAACTGTTTAGACCGTTTATTTTATGCCGATACAGGGCTTGTTGTCTCTTGATCTTGGTGAAGGATTGCTTTTTAAATACCATTGGAAATAGGTTATACTTTCTAACTTTTTGTTTCAAGAGGGAGATACGTCTTGTATCTCCTTAGACAATTGATGGATCGTATCTAAAAGGTCTACGACTGAGGCTATCTTCTTATGCAATTGATGGAGAAGAATAAAGATTTCTATATGGTACTTACTAACTTAGAAAATCATATGATAGTTCATAGAGAATTAATCTGGTGGGTGTTGGGAAAGAAAGGAGTTCCAAAAAAATATATTAATATCATTAAGGACATGTTTGAGGAAGTAGTAACTACCGGTGGGAACAATTAGTGGCAAGATGAACGAGTTTCCTGTAACAATTTGACAAGCTATGAGTCCATATCTTTTTAGATTGGTTATGGATGAATTGATGGCTCATATTCAAGAGAAGGTCCATTGGTGTATGTTATTTGCAGATGTTGTGGTATTAATGAATGAAACTAAAAAGGGGGTAAATGTAAAACTAGAACTGTGGAGGAATACCTTAGAATCTAAGGATCCCAAAATAAGTCAAACCAAGACATATATATGAAATGTAACTTTAGTAAAAACGCAAATAAGGTGCAGATGGTTGTTAAGATAGACGACAAAGATACCTATATTCATAATGATGGTAATTTAGAAGAGGATATTCTCATAGAATTAGAACTGGATGGCAAGTGTGGAGAAGTGCTTCCGAAGTGCTATGCGACCGACGTATCCCAATCAAACTAAAGGAAAATTTTTATAACACAATGATAAGACCAACTATCTGTATAGAGCATAATATTGGGCTACTAAGAAACAACATATTGCTAGAATTAGTGTAGCTAAAATTATTTGCTTGTTTTTATGAGTGTGGATCCCTCTTCAGCATCCACACTCAAGAATATCCTTGATAAGTTTGGTGATGCAGCAGACCTCTTTCCCAATAAGGATAAGAGTCAGCTTTTCTTTGCTGGAACAACCTTTAATACCAAGCAGACTATCTCTGCGATCTTGGGGTTCAAGGAAGGTAAGCTTCCTATCAAGTACCTCGGGCTGCTCATGTTCTCGTCTCAATTATCAGCTACCAACGGCCAGCCACTATTTGATAAAGTTAGAGACCGCATGGTTTCTTGGAAAGGGTCCCTCCTCTCTTATGCGGGTCGCTTGGAACTCCTCAAATGGTTATCGGTAATCTTCACGTCTATTGGTCCGGATGTTTTCTCCTCCCTGCGAGTGTTTTCAAAAGGGTTGAGCAGCTCTGTGCTAACTTCCTTTGGTCTAGCCTAAACGTTCAAAGGAAAATTCCCCCAGTGGGTTGGAAGTCAGTGTGCAAACCTCTATCTGAAGGAGGTCTAGGCCTGAGATGGTTAAAGGACTGGAATACTGTGGCTCTTCTGCGTCATGTTTGGCAAATAGTGTCTAACTCTCCTTCTTTATGGTCGCGATGGGTCAAGAATTACCTTATCAAAGAGATTCATTTTTGGAAATTAAAGGAACTGTTGGACTGCTCTTGGTCTTGGAGAAAGCTGCTCCAGTTGAAAAGAGTGGCCCACCCCCTCATCTTTCACATAATAGGGGATGGCTCTAAGACTAATATCTGGTTTGACAACTGGTTAGATATGGGGGTTCTTGATGAACTATATGGTGATTGCATGATATACGACTCTGGTCTTGGCTCCATGGCCCGTGTGGAATCCTTAATATCCGATGGCAGGTGGCAGCTCCCTTCCCCGACCTCGTGGGACCTCATTCAAGTTTGGATTGAGGCCTCTAAAGTTCAATTAAGGCGCTCCGATTGACAAAGTTATTTGGAAACCAAACTCCAATGGCCTATATTCACTCAAGTCTTCTTGGAATGCTTTGCGATCCCACTCTCTTCGAATAGAATGGGCTAACATTCTCTGGTTTCCACTTAATATCAAGCGACACAGCTTCATATCTTGGCTCGCTTTATCTGGTAGATTGCAAACCCAAGATAGACTCGGCCAGCATTCGGTCCTGACTCGTTCTTGGTGTTTCTGTTTGAACTCCAACAAAAGCAATGAGCATCTATTTTTTGCGTGCCGATTTTCCTAAGCCATCTAGAAACATATTCTCAGTAAGCTTCGATACAACCCTCGTCAAGTTCTGTCCTGGAGGGCGGAAGTGTAGTGGATAGTTCGTGAAACATCAAAAGGAGATATTATGGCGTCGGTTAAGAAGCTATGCTTCAATGCTACTATTTACCATATTTGGTTGGAAAGAAACTCGAGAATTTTCGAAAACCAATTCCTACCGGTAGAGAACATATGCCAGAAGATCATACGAGATACCTCCCTTCGCCTCAGAAGTCACTCCTTAGATATTCTGGATTCTCCAGAGAACAGAGATTTTTTTCATTGCTGGAATGCCCCTATCTCTTGGATCCATGAGTGTGTCCAATGGTGTTCATGGTCCCCTCCTCTAGCTGGTTCCACGCTTGCTAATACTGATGGCTCCTTAAGGGTTTCTGAATTCGGGATGGGCGGAATCTTCCGAGATCACTTAGGCCAGCCTCTTCTGGCCTTTGGGATCTGCAATCAGAATGACGAGCTGGGCAGCTACAGAACCAGCCTTTATGTTGAATTGCTAGCTATAAAGAAAGCTTGTGAGATTGCCAAAGACTACAATTTTGAGAGGCTCCAAATAGTTTCCGACTCGAAAGGGGCAGTAGATATCCTCATCAATAAGGCTGAGATGCCTTGGCAAGTTGGGTTACTGGTAGACAACATTCATGAGGATTTCCTTCATTCTTGGAGAGAAGCTAATAGGGCAGCATATTTTTTAGTTTCATTTTGTAATTTGGATAGTGAAGTTATCCTTAGCTCCAGTGATTTTCTTGGCCCTCTTAGGAATTTTATTAGAGAGGATGCGATGGGGTGTAAATATCGTAGAATGTAATTTGGTTTCCTTTTTATGAATCTGGTCGGGATCTACCTAACCCCAAGCTTACCTTCCAAAAAAAAAAATGAGTGCATTCGAGAAAATATAAGAGTAGCTCCAATAGGTGATAAAATAAGGGAGAGTCAATTGAGGTAATTTAGATACATTCAACAAAGACTAGGGTTGTCAATTTGGCCCTTCGGTGAGTCGGCCCGACTAGCAAAAATAAGCGCTTTTTGTCTCGAAATCCGAGGGCCGGGTTGGACTTAAAATTTATAATGCCTGCATACCTGAGGACCAGGCCTAATAAAGGCCATGTGGAGCCCAGCCTCATGCTTACATAACGTATTAATAGATTTAATGTAGCTAAAATGAGTATGCTAAAATGAATTAATGGGAAGGCAAGGATAAATAATATCATAAATGAGTGCATTCGAGCAAATCTGATAAGTGATGAAATAAGGGAGAGTTGATTGAGATTATTTAGACACGAGGGCTCTCAATTTGGCCCTCCGGTGAGCCGGCCCAACCTGCAAAAACGAGGCCTTTTTTGTCTCAAAACCCAATGGCCGGGTTGGACTTGATTTTATAATGCTTGCCTACTTGAGGACCGGGGCCTGGTAAAGACCATGTAGAGCCCAGCTTAGCCTTCATGCTTATACATTTGATATATATATATATATTTATGTAATAGTATAAACGGTTTGTAAGTGGGGGTATGGTTATAATTTCAACCACCCTTACTAATATAAAATACATTATGTGCAGCTTGGATCATTAGATATATCTATTTATATTAGGTGCAAATTTTACTTTATTATCCTCTTATAGGTAAAAAAATTACGGTATTACCTAAAATTTTAGTATAAGTTTATAATGGTATAAAGGTTATTCTTATCATATAAAATACATTATGTACTATTAATCTTTATTAGTATAAAGTAAATATACTTAATTAAGCAATATATACTATATACTATAGAAATAGGGATGCCACATTTGGCATCCCTCTTTGGTCTTCGTTTTCCATTTTTGATGCCATGTCATCTTATTAGCATTGTAACCATAATATCCTCTCTTGTTTCCAAGAAAGCTGCTTTCTCTCTCATTTCATTTCATTTCCCGTCATTTTTGCTTCCCAAGATACCTTTTTATCTTCTTTTTCATCTTTGTAATGTCATGTCATTTTGTTGGCATGTGTAACACCTCTCTTCATATTAGTTTCCAAGGAGAAATTAGTTTCCAAGAAATCATCTATTTCCCTCCACTTTCATTCAAGTTTCTATTTTCCCAAAAATCCTAACCCCCCAAGTTCCCAACATTCTCAAAGGGCCTCATTCTCTCTCTCCCCCCCTCCTCTTTCTCTCTATTCAACCTGGAAGTAAAAAAATTTTAATAGTGCGTACCTTCCCCAAAAAAACGATGATACAGTTACCAACCAAGTACTGTGGTTGTTGCATGCCTCAACTAATCGAAGCAAGGATCAACAACAGGGTAGAGGAAGGCTCAAGCACCATGAGCACTCCTCAACATCAAAAGAGCTCCAGGCTCCATGTACTAAGCCAGGTGATCGACGATTCAGAGCATTTCCCCCTATTGCTCTTTCCATTTTTTTTTACCTCTTAAAAGAAGCAAACAAAGATGTCGATCATTCCCAGCATCTTTGGTGGCCAATGAAGCAAAGCTTTTTTTTTATTCCTTTTCCCTATATGTGTAGGATCCATTCTACTCCTCATCCTGGATTTTCAGAAGATAGAGCCATATTCGTCAATACCCGCATAGAGTGGAAGGAAACCCCAGAAGTCGACATCTTCAAAGCCAAATTTCATGGGCTAAAGGAGGAGGAAGTGAAAGTAGAAGTTTTTTTTTTTGAAGGCAGTGAAAGTAGAAGTTGAAGAAGGCAGGGTCCTCGAAATCAGAGGGAGGAGCAAAGAAAAAGAAGAGAAGATGGCATCGGGTTGAGCGCAGCATTGGCAACTTCCTCCGCAGATTCCGTGACGTTTAGGAAGCATTTTTTTTTCTCGATCATGTGACACCTTCTCGATGGATAAACGATGCCTTATTTCTTTTATGAGAGAGTGAGACTCGCTGCTGGTGGGATCATGATCGGGACCGTATTTCAGAAATACCATGTAACTTTATTGGTGTACCTACTCCACACCCAAAATGTCAAGTGTTTTGATCTCATTGTATACCCATTCAACACCTGCATTTCTGAAATACGGGTGTTTAATTTGATCTCTTTGTTGTGAAAATGTCAAGTGTTTTACTCCTCCCTCCACTGATTTTAATACCACCATCTTACCTCATGTGGGTGTTGAATGGGTATACCAAGT
Organism: Tetracentron sinense; assembly: GCA_015143295.1. Classification (NCBI taxonomy): domain Eukaryota; kingdom Viridiplantae; phylum Streptophyta; class Magnoliopsida; order Trochodendrales; family Trochodendraceae; genus Tetracentron; species Tetracentron sinense. The sequence continues at coordinate 35,507,277 of CM026551.1, forward strand.
GTCATCGCAGCATTGGCAACATCCTCCGCAGCGATTATAGACTATCATCTTCTCTCATCAAGCTATGTATATGATAATCACTACCATCAAACCCGTGAGTAATTTTCGCAACATCAAAAAAATTCCTGATTTTCTGACATATCTTGCCTCCTTTAACACATAATTTATTTATTATAAATGAAATAAGGAAGCTGGTTGTGGTTCATCAAAAAGTCCACATTTCAGTTGGGATGATTGTCTATAATAGTTGTTATGGATTGACATGACTCACCTAAGACTATAATACATTATTGTTATAAGGTGGTCCCCAAACTTAATTGTTTTGTTAATGAAACCTTCAAAACATGATATTTTCTTACTTAAATCTTTTACACTTATCCTTTTTTAATGTAATTTTCAGTCCGCACGGAGTTTTCGCTAGTATTTACATATTTTAGTAGGCTATATATATATATATATAGAAATTTGTGTGTTACCTAAAATTTTAGTATAAGTTTATAATTGTGTAAAAGGTATTCTTATCATGAAAACTACATTATGTACTATTAATCTTTAGTAGTATGAAATAAATATACTTATCTTAGTAATTAAATGAAGTATATTTAAATATTTTAGTAGGTTATATATATATATATATATATATAATCGAGCCAAGTAGTCACGTCCTTTTGGAGTGGTTGAGTGGGTTTACCCTAATGACACCTTAGCGATAACCTTAGGTTTGACCGTGTGTGTGTGTTTATTTATTTATTTTTTTAAAAAACAAGAGAGCTCGAGCTCTTTAAGTTGTTCACGAGCAGGATGGTTCATTAACCAGCCCTACTAACATCCCTAATGAAGACCACTAAGGGCTCGTATGGTAGGTCTTGTTTATTTCATACATGTGACGACCCAAAACCCCCCTAGGAGTTATGAGACTTTGGCATCGTGAGTTAACTTTACAATCATCCTGTGAGAGAGAGAACAAGGCATACAAAAATGAAACTAAAAATATCTTTCTTCTAGATACAGTCTTCCAAGTATAATGCTTATAATAACTGAAACTACATATACATAATATCCCTCGCTTGAGTTATCAACTCAACCGATACAAAAATCCCAAAATGAAAACCCAAAATACATGTCTCTCTCACTCAAATTCAACAATAAGGCCACATGTCAAGGCCCTATCATTTGTATGATAAATTGATAATCCCAAGCAAGCTCCTGCTCTCCATGAACCTCCTCGACCCATGGCTCTGGAGCACGACCATCCAACATGTACCCTACCGAAATAGCAGTTGGTTGAGTATTGAATACTCAGCGTATACAATTTACTAGCTAACCATGTTAGGAATATCAATCATAACATACTTGTATATATATAGAATAAGGCAGTTCCAAAGTAAAACTAAGCAATACCAACAATACTGAAATCAAAGTGCGGAAGCTATGATTCTTTTTAAAAACTATCCTGTGCCTACTTTTTGAAGTCATACTTACGTCAATACTTTTCAAATCCTATTTCAATTTCACATACACTTACTTTTCAAAATCACATGTTATTCTAACTTTTCTTTTTTATACCATAATTTCATCTTTTGCATCATGCTTTTTCTCTTTACACATAACATATATCACACATGCATTATTCCTTTACAAGTACCGCATTTCACACATGCATCATCTCTTTACAAGTACATTATTTCACATATGCATTTCTCTTTACAATCATTCACATGCATTACCAATACTATCATTGAACGGATCACACTAGCACCATTCACACATATACATCATGCATACTCTGCACTTTCTTTTATTTCTTTCATTTCTTTTACTCTACTTGACTAGTGCCCGGACTATAATGGAACGGAACACACTAGCACCTTTACACTTGCTTAATAATGCCTAGACTATGATGGAACGGAACACATTAGTATCTTATCTTTTCTTGACTAGTGCCTAGACTATGGTGGAATGGAACACACAAACTACTTCACTTGCTTAACTAATGCCCGAACTATGATGGAACGGAACACATTAGCATCTTTCACTTTGCGTAACTAATGCCTGGACTATGATGGAATGGAATACATTAGCATCTTATCATTACTTGACTAGTGCCCGGACTATGGTGGAACGGAACACACTAGCTATTTCACTTGTGACTAGTGCCCGGACTATAATGGAACGGAACACATTAGCTTCTTTACTTGTGAGCCTTAACTAGTGCCCGGACTATGATGGAACGAACACTAGCTTCTTTCATTTTCTTAACTAATGCCCGGACTATGATTGAATGGAACACATTAGCCCCTTTCACATGTATAACTAGTGCCCGAACTATGATGGAACGGAACACACTAGCACTAACTTGCTTAACTAATACCCGGACTATGATGGAACGGAACACATTAGCATCTTGTTGCACATAAAACATAACACATACTTCGATGGACAACCCATGCTTTTGGCAATTCCTTTTTGAACACATACTTTACTTTGAAAATCCTTCTTTGCTAAACCTTTGTTTAAACCAAAACAATACTTTGAGCGGAATCATACTTAAACGGAAATCACCTTTCAAACAAAAATCATGCTTTAACGGAAATCATATGTTGGATGGAAATCATTAAACAAAACTCCTCTTTCAATATTTGTACTCAATGAAAACCGATCATATGAACGTGAGTGATCATGCGTACCCTTGGTGTGCAATTAGGGAAAGCGAGGATATCATTTAAACAATTAATTCATATCACACTTTACAATGTAAGGCCATAGGCCATTGGATTTACCGTAAACCATTCATCAATCCTAATATCTATAATTTATTTCATCACATAGCCAACTAGTAGAGTGTTCTACTCTCCTTCCATCAAAACCCATCCCTTCATCTTACTTAACATAAAGGAATCCTAACAAAGCCATTTAGGAGAGTGTATTCACACTCTCTTTATCAAAACCCATTCCTTTTTATCTTCCTTAATAAAACCATACATTGCATGAATGAATAATAACAAAGCTAGTTAGTAGATTGTTCTACCTTTAGTGGTCAATTACCCGAGATCTAGCGCTTGAGCAAAGAGAAGGTCGAATTCTCGCGATCTAATGCTTGAGAAAACACATTGGAAGAGAGATCCAAGCTTGAGAGAGGAGATCCAACCTCGAGGAAGATGATCCACGCTTGAGGAAGAAGATCCAAACCTTGGAAGCATGGATTTGAGCTTTTCTTTGATCTCCAACAAAACCCCCTTTAGAAACCCTAGCTTGCTCTCTTTTCCTCCCACAATCTCTCTTAGGTTTAGTGTCCCCCTAAAACCCACGAAAATGGTGTGTATTTATAGGTCAAGGGTGTTTAAAACCCTAACCCATCATTAAAAATCGCGGAAAAGGGGAAAATCCCCAAATTACTAAAGGGCGGTCGACCGGCCTTTGCAAAAACCCTACTGTTTGCCCATTTCTGAGCATTTTCGAGACAGGCGGTCGACCGGCCTATGATCACAACACACTGTGGCTCATTTTGGGCCACATTCAAGACAGTCGGTTGACTAGCCATGAGGGGCGGTCAAACCGGCCACCTGCAGAACTTGGCTATTTTCCCCATTTTTTTTCCATTTTTCACACTTAAGAGTTTTTCCACTCTTCTCTTAGCTCACTTAGAGTGTCTCCAATCTTTTACCTTAGCTTTAACGTTCCCACAACACATATACTTTGGTTGTAATTCTTTCATTCATTCATCCCTCACTAAATTACATAGAAGACCCTTTTTGGCCTAAAATCACTATTCACTAACAGTATTCACTGACTATGAACTTGAATTCCAGGGTTCTACAATACAAATCTGACTAAAATAGATCTATGACAAAAAGATCTATAAGAAATGGATCTGTACATAGTAAAATCGTTTGACATCGCACAATAATAGACAAAGATTTTTTGTAAAACTGTGTTTGGTAACATCATCTTATTGTAGAGATAGTTGATGTCATTTTTAAATAATAATAATAATAATTGTAGGGGCAATTGATGTCATTTCTAAATAATAATAATAATAAAGTATTTATATCTTTACTATTATAATGAGAGGAGGGATATGAGCATTGGTTGAAGTTTTCTCTCCAATATTATACTTAAATCCTAAAATCTTACAATTAATCTATCTCCTCATGTAATGCCAGGCACGTATCTCTCAACTTCTCCAATATTTTCTCTCTCTGCTATATGGTTCTAACTACCCATCCCATATCTTCTCTCTCTCTAGTCTTTCCTATATGGCATAGTAACAAAGTTCTCGAATAATTCCTGAACTATTCATTTTTCAAGGGGTAACATTTAAAAAGGCTTATTTTTCCCGAACTAACGAATAATTCCCGAATTGACGAATTATTCACGAATAATTCCCGAATGAAGGAATTATTCTGAATTTATGCCAAATAAAGATTTTTCACAAATTATTTGTTCATGCTTATTTGGAATTCTAAAATAAGAATGAGGGCAGAATAGACTTTCCATCCACAATATAATTATTACTAAAACCCTGAGCCTTATTTCACACTGAGAAATCTTCATTTGATTGAAGTCGTCAACTGTTTAAAGGAGAAAACTCTATTCGAGTAGGTTATTTTAGTGTTTTGATTACATTCGATTGAATTGAGAGAAAAAAGATGATTTTGTATACTGGTTAGTTTGTTGAATTTCGACCAAATTGAGAGAAAATATGATTTGTGCTATTTATTCCGAGCTATTTCTATATTTTTCTAAATAACTATGTTATGCCAAATAAATAAACTCATATATTGCTTTTCTGATTTTATTCATATTATTATTTTTCCCTCTTCTATACATTTTTAAATTGCTTATATAATCTAATTTACAAATACAAGCATGTAATCTAGATTATTCTTTTCTCTTAAATTACATAAGCTTGCTTAAGCCTTATGTAATTTTTTTCTTGAGTTTGCGAGGTTACATAATGCTTGTTTTTTAGAAATTGGGATAGATGTCAAACATGGTAAGAGATGTCAATACATCCAGATTGGTAGATGGATTAGTTGGTATCACGTTCTTATTTTTTATAATTATTAATTTTTATTTTTCCGAACTTATCCCGAATTTGCCAATTTTTTCCCTTTTTTTTTTCGAGCTTAACCCTTGCTGAATAATTCCCGAATCCGAACTTTGTTACTATGCTGTACGGTTCTAACTACCCCTTCCCCATAATCTTATCTCTCCTACAATATCATTTAATGCCCATAAAACCCAACAGGTCATGTCATTCTGTGTACATAGAAGTAGTTACTTAAAAGGGTATTATAGTAATACCAATCATAACTACCTACAATACCTTTACACACCACGATTCCTAACTTCATCAGCCTTTTCAAAACGTTGCAACCTTTGTGTCTCTACAAACTCTCTACGGATCTGCTTTTATATAAACCCTCATTCGTTTGTATTATGTACCTTTAGCATCACCAATGTAGCCTGTACAAGACTAAGGAATATGCTAATGCCGGAGGAGCATTTGGAAAAGATTTCGAAGACAGACAAGGGATTTGCAGGTGCCCCTGAGCGCGCAGGTCCATTTTACCCATGCGATTTTGATTTTTGCCCATGTTTTCCTTTTTTAAGACTGCGGTTGCTCCATATGCAAATGGGAGGAAGAAACGCATACATGAAGAAAACAAATTTCTTGAAGTATATTTTGGTTTGAATCAGACTTTTGTTGGTTTCTGTAGCATTTTCAGATTTTTTTTTCAACTTTGCCCCGTCATTTTTGACCCATCTTTTATAATTTCAAAATTGTCTGCTGCTATGCATTCTTTGGTGTAATCGCTGGAGAAGATGACTTGAGCTTTGATTTCGGTGGGAAGCATGCCACTTTGACTTAGGCTGGCGACTTTGAAAGAAAAACTAAAAAAAAATGGTAAATGGACTCCATGTTCTCTTCAATAAAAATCCAACTAGAATAAAATATTATTTTTTTCACAAAAGGGTGTTGTGAAAAGTCATTTATTTATTTTATTGGACTAATAGCCTGCCAACAGGGTTGTTTCTAATTCAATTTCATGAATGAAATGGAGACAGTAGATTTATTTCTTCCATTTTGATTAAGATAAAGTTATTTTTTAATTCTTTTTTTTTAATTACAATTTAATGTTTTATCTTTTTTTGATTGTGAATGGGATCACTTAATAAGAGTATTACAAAGAGACAGATCACTTTTATTCCTTAAAACAATGAAATCAATTCAGATTTAAAAAAAAAAATGTTAGTTGACATCATTTATCGAGGTTTAGGTTAGTAGTGTAGGTTAGGTGTTAGATTAGTACATGACTACATGGGCAATTTATACTTAAATATAAATCCATACTCAAACTAAACTTCCAAACAAATAAAAAAAGATACTTATGATTACATTGGGCAATTCTTTATCTCCATAATTTTTAACTTTGGAGTTGATAGATGAAGCTGCCCGTGATAAGTAGTGCTTCAGCCATGGTCCAATATTGTTTTGTTTTGCATAGATGTGATCATAACGACTGTATCTGCATCATTAGTTGAACCTGGTGTGGCCCACTCTTGTTTAGGTGGGGCAAACCATAGTTCAAAAACCCGAAAACTCGACTCGACTCGAAAGTTAGCTGGGTTGAGTAACTCGGATAACTCGAAAAAAAACTCGACTCGGTCTAACTCGGAATATATATGTAATAACTTGAAAAACTTGTGTTAAAAGAACTCAAAGTACGTTGGTTTTACCACCTCAAACCTATAAACTAGGTTTAACAGAACCCATAGTAGGTTGTCTTTGTAGACCCAAAGAAACATGATGCAAAAATAGTGACGTTCGAGTTTAGGTTTAAAAAAATTTTAAAAATACTCTTCTATGACTCGACTTTGTCCAGTAAGTCGAAAAACTCGGGTCAACTCGACCGAGTCACCTGAGTAACTCGGCAAATAGTGCCTTCTTCGAGTTTTGAGGCGACTTGACTCGAAATTCAGGCGAGTCGAGTAACTCGGCCTGGTTACTCGGGTGACTCGCCGAGTTTTCAAACTATGGGCCAAACCATTATGCACAATATCATGATATTCACTATCAACGCACATACCTCTCTTATTCTCATCCTCTCCCATGTTTTGCCCCCAAGACAATTTGGGTAATAGAGATCCGGGACCAAGAACGTGAGGTTGAAGACATGGACATCTGGTGTTTGGTTGCAATGACAACCCTATATCAATAATGTTTTATATTCAGAATGTTACAAAATAGTTGAAGATAGGGGTGTCAGTTGGGCTTATAATCGGTTAGTTACTGCCCTTGAACTATGGTTATTAAGTTTTAACTCCTATAGTTAAATTTTTATTATTATTATTTTTTTAATAAAAAACAAGCCTGTGTGTGTTCGACTACTACCCTTGAACTAGGTTATTAAGTTTTAAATCCTATGGTTAAAGCTTTATTAAATTATTTTTTATTTTAAAAAAATGATCGGCTCCTTTTGGTTTTTTTGTCAGAAACAATCCTAATTTAATTTGATAGGGATCTTTGAAATAAGTAAATGGCAAAGCCGTGTGCATGTTGGCCTACCGCCCTTGAAGTTGAACTATGGTTATTAAGTTTTAATTCATGTAATTAAAACTTTATTAGATTATTTTTTATAAAAACAAAGATTATGTGTGTTGTGGTCTACTGCCCTTGAACTATGGTTATTATGTTTTAACTTCTTTTTTATAAATCTTTATTAAATTATTTTTTATAAATACCAAAGTGAGATACTTTTGATTTTTTCCTCTGAAACAATCATAATTTGATCGGATAGGGATCTCTGAAGTAAGTAAATGGCAAAGCTGTGTGTGTTGGCCCACTGTCCTTGAACTATGGTTATTAAGCTTTAACTCATGTAGTTAAAACTTTATTAAATTATTTTTGTACAAGAAAACCAAGGTTATGTGCGTGTGTTGGCCTACTACCCTTAAACTATGGTTATTAAGTTTTAATTCCTTTAGTTAAAACTTCATTAAATTATTTTTTATAAAAACGGATTAATGATTCAAGCTCATTCCGGTGAAACCTAATAGAGAGATCAAGAGAGAGAGTGAGAGGTGCGTGTTGTGATGGGAAGGTGTGCGTAGTGTGAGCGGATACATGTGTGGTGTGATAGGAGTGTGTGTGTGTGTGTGTGAGAGGGAGAGAGAGAAGGAGAGGTGTGTGCTTAGATACCATGTGGGAACGAGGGAGCGAGGTTGCAGGTTGACCGTAAATAAGGAAAATAGTCCTTTTCCTTCTCTCTTTGTCCAACAGTCGAAATTTCCAATTCTATCTTCATTGCATTCAGGAGGAAGCATGTCTTAACTAGATTTAATAGAACACAATTCGAAAGAATGCGTTGTTAAATATTTGGTAGCACCATGGTCTACCCAATGTGTCTTTTGTTGCCCAAGTAATTGACCCTAGGGGGGGGGGGGTGAATAGGGTCTTGGCAAATTAAAATCTTTTTCCTAATCCCTTAATTAATATTTTATGCAACTGATAATAATGGCAATTGAAATATAGCAATGCAATAATCAATAAAATAGTAGCTAAAAGAGAAGGGAAAGAGAAAGTAAACACAACGAAATGTTCAAGGTTCCGAATATCGATATTGCATGTCATTTCGAGCTATGGAAAAAAGATATATCGAGGATATTTCGCAAGATATATCGATATCGCGGGAACAATATCGCATGCAGAGGAAAAAATTAAAAAAAATAGTGAAAAACATATAATTTTTCAATGAAACTTCAGGAAATGTTAAATAGATATTAATACACATCTGAGAATGAAAAAATTAAAAAAAACAACAATGTATATAAGAGATGCAATGGGAAGGGAGCCAAAGACGTGCGTTGATGCTGACGATAATGTATGATTTACTAATATTGATATAACTTACATAAAAATTTGTATTAATTTCTCAGTTAAGCATAACAGTTAACTCAAATACAATCAAAATCAATACTAAGAATAGTTAAATCAATATTAAGAATAATTAAAATTAAAAACATTGTATTAAGATTTTATTGAATTTTTTATTGTTTGTATAATAAAAATCAATACTAAGAATAGTTAAATAATATTTAATTTATCTTTACTATTATAATGGGAGAGGCAGGCGTAGCCTGAATTTTCTGAAATTCCTAACCTACCCTTATATACAAAACTTTAATTTAATATTTTACTTAAATTCTAAAACTACCCTCATTTATCTATTTAAAGAATAGAATCCGAGTCAATCGTGTTTGAACTCGGAGAGAGTTCAATCGCATCCACGGGTTAACACGTGTCCCTTTTAACTCCTATTAACTGTGGTTAACTCCTTCCCCTTGCTCTCACGTGCATCGCACGTGCCACCCACTAGAAAATATAATTAGGTTAATAGTAGTAACACAGGGGTAATAGTCATTTATGCAATTTTTTAAAAATCTTTATTATAATTAGTGTAATCTAAGGGAGGATTTTGAAATATAGATAAAAATGAAATTAATTTATAAAGAGACATTTAAAATTATTATTTTATAACATAAGTCCTATTTTGTAAATGACTATTACAACTAAAGTATAAATAATTAAACAAAAAAAAAATAGAAAATATTTTGACTGAAATATACGAAATTTCGATCGAAATATACGAAATTTCGATCGAAATAAAATCTGTGTGAGAAAATGTAAAAAAAAAACCAGTAGAAAATATTTCGATTGAAATATACGAAATTTCGAATGAAATTTTGTAAAAACCAAAATACATAGTTCAGATGTTTCGGAACCCATCGAGATCGAAAAATATCGTCGAAATATACGAAATTTCAAACCTTGGATATGTTATTGAGGTTTGGCCTCCCGCCTACGTCCCTGCCTCAAGTAGCCCACTTGAGAATTCAACACGATCCACTATCTCACAACCTTCTTCACGGGTAAAGACCAAACCTTTACAATTACAAGAGAAACCCTCTCTTGACTTCCTTACAATGAAGCTTCCTGCTTCAAGGACAAAAGTCACACCAACTCTTGATTTCAAATACAATGAGTGTATGAGAGATTTGTGATCTAAAAATGCTCCTTAAATGAGCTGGAAGATTACTTGAATGCTCACTCAAAGTCTCTTAAAGATTGGAGTTGAATTATTCAATATGACTCTTTTGAAATCTAGGGCTTTTTCTCAATGAAGTTAGCTATCAATGCTTGGGAGTAGATGATAGCAATGAATAAGATGATCAAGAGTTGTTATGTTGTTCATAAATAACTCCTATTTATAGCCCAAGAAGAAATATGGCCGTTGGAGGTGCATTTAATGTATTGGGAGCCATTTGAAAACTAGCTGTTACAGGTATTTAATGTTATGGCTCAACTAAATTAGTCGACTGATTTTTTGTCTCATGACAATTCAGTCGATTGGTTTGTAACCAGCCAATTTCCAGTAGCTATAATAAATCTTAGAAGCCAAATCAGTCGATTAGTTTTTATAACCAGTGAGAATCAATCTATTGGTTTAAAGACAGCAGCTGAGTAAGGACACAGGGGATGAATCAGTCGGCTGAATTTTGAACCCCATGAAATCAATCGATTGATTTCCTGTTTTACTTTATACAGAAAAATCCTTTTACACAAGCCTAAATGATATGAATGATCCAATTGGTCAACTAGCTTGTCTTTATCAAGAATATACTCATTCATAATGATGTTTAAGAACCTTATAATGATATGCATAGATGCTCTTAAGGTTCCTAAGGTCATTCTAAGTTATTGAGCTTTCAATCTTCCAACCTTTGTGGACTTTTTACAAAAGTCCAAGATCTCTCAAACAATGAATGTAAAACCTATAACCTTCTTAATGAGAGTCTTCAATACCCTTCAAGCTTGATCTTAGTTAATCTTCTTTGGTTTCATCTTTATGACCTTTATTGACCAAGATTGCTTCCAAGTGAGTCTTCATCTTTATGTCAAAAAGTCCAGCTCTTTTGCAAGGATTGATGTGATCTTCAACTTGTTCATATGGATTGCTTTATGGCTTGATTGTGGATCCTTTCTATGCTTGATGTCAATTCAATGCTTTGTGCCTTGGATAGTGTGCTAATGCTCTTTGTAAACTGAAATTCACATTGACTTAATAGAGGCATTAGTAACACAATGGTCATTTCATTATTGTGTTATCATCAAAATCTTTAAGGGTCCCTATGGTTGTAACCTATAGGGCTAACATCTTGATGGGACCCATCAAATATTTGGTTGCACTATGGTCTAATCGTACTCATTGAATTCTTAGGAACCTCCCTGGTTTCAACCAATTTTTTAAAACCTGAGTGACAGTCGAACTGGCTAGGTGGCCAGTTCCTGGTTGGACCATGTTATTTAAAAATGATTATTTTCCTTTTTCTAACCGGTTCTTCCAAGTTTTACCAAACTTATCTCCGGTTATCTGGTTGAACCGGCCGATTCTACTGGTTCCAGTTCTCAGGCCGATTTTGAAAAGGGTCAGTTTTATGTGGTTTTATGGACTGGTTGACTGGCCGGTTCCTGATTTTACCTGTTCAACAGGCTAATCTGGTTTGGTTTTCAAAACATGGATTCTAACATTCAACCATCTAGGATGAAAGATGCAATGAGATGATGGGCTGCGTGGCTATTCCGCCTTGAGATGGTTAAAATGTGATAGCCGCCACAACATAAGACGCCACCCCTTATAGATTTAGTTAGCGTGATTTTTGGTAAGATTAAACTAAACCCAAGTAAAAATTCCAATAAAAAAATGACTAACGAAATAACACTGTAAATTCTTTGGAGCGATCGTTAGCTCATCTTCTTTCTCCCTATATCCCTCTGTTTTTTGCCAATATTAGATTTTGATATGTAGCTTCCTTTTGAATGCAGAATTGGTTGGGATTAAATAGAGATCTCCTAATCACATGCTACCATATATTCTTGCTCTATAGCTTCTTTTGGAATGCTCAATTGGTTTTGGCTTAAACTGAGATCTCCTAATCACATGCTACCATATGTTATTGATCTCCTCATTTCAAACGGGTTTCAGCAGTTATTTCCGGGCCCCTTGAGTTATACCCTTCATCACTGTGTTTTTGTTGTCATTTCAAATGCAAAAATCAAGTATTTAAATAAATATATTAGTATATTTCGAAGTTTATTTCCCACTAGAATTCAATTTTTTAATTTGAGTACATATAAAAATTTACATGATTTATTGATTACCAATTTTATTAATTTCATGCATTTAACTCTTTCATTCCATCTACTATTTTACAATCATCAGGATTGGACACTCACGTGCATCGCACGTGCCTTCCGCTAGTAATAATAATAATAATAATAGTAATAGTAATTAGAATAGTAATAATAATAATAGTAATAGTAATTAGAATAGTAATAATAATAATAGTAATAGTAATTAGAATAGTAATAATACTACTACTAATAATAATATGTATAGTAATAATAATAGTAATTAAAATACAAATAATAATAATAAGAAATGTGTAAAACGGTCAAAAATGACGAAAATCTCAGTTTTGTCGTCTATTTGGAATAGACGTGCGCTTCTTTACCAAAAACTTGCATTTTCTGTTTTAGACATTTCATGTCTTTTTGTCTTTTTTTGCTATAGCAAGTAGACGCACTACCAAACTGTCTAAAACATGAAAATGTCTACACGCAATAGACATAGAGACAAGTAGACCCGAAGTTTAGACATTCCAAATGGAACCTAATAGCTCTAGTAAGAAGAATTGAATTGGTATAAGTTGAAGCCTCTAAAAGGGGCAGGAGAAGGCCAACAATCACGTGGATGGAATTAATGAGAAAAGATTTGATAATACAAGACTTAACTGAAGTTATTGCTTTTAATAGAATGCAATGGCGGAACACAATTTGTGTTGCCGACCCCAAACATTTAGAACAAGGCATTGATGATGATGATGAGGGAGATACATTTTGGTGATTTACCAAGTACACAATTATATGATATTTCTTTTTTTTATAAATAAATATGTGAAAATACATCAAATATATTTTTGCTTATTTTCATTAATCAATCCCCATGACACACATTTGCCCAAATATTTTGAAAATATCCTTATCTGCTTTGCAGGTGGATTTACCATCACTATTGTGCTATGGTTATGGCACTCATCAGTCTCACATGGGAGATTAAAGGGCAACCTGATTGCGTCCAGAAGCAGGTTGTTAAAATTTTCTTTACTGCTTGTTATATGTGTTTTCTTCTTTACTAGGCCTTTAAAATTATGTGCAGAGAGGGGTACAACTGTTCCTGCAATGGGCTATAATGCAAGGAGTTGCAATGCTTCTACAAAATAGATATCAACGGCAGAGGCTCTATACTCGTATTGCATTGGGAAAGGTGCCATTTCATAATAACTTGTTGCACCTACAAATTTCATTCATACAATGATCATTGTGTACTATTCATTCTATCATTCCTTCACTCTGGATTGAACTTGATAAGTATTAAGATTATGTTCACTTAGGACCATGCGTAACTCATTCTTTGATCTCTTGGCTTCTGGTTGATCCAATTTTTTTATGCTCCACCAAAATGTATGAAACTTCCCTTGACAACCATAACAAGACATGTTTGTTTAACATCATATATATATATATAAAAAAATAAATCTTTTGTAGGATCTCAAGTATCCTTCAGATACAAATGCTTGTCTATCTTGTTTTAATTTATTTCTTGTTATTTGCAGGCAAGGAGAATGGATGTTGTGTGGGGAGAAACTGCCGGCGTAGAAGGTCAACTATGGCTATTGTGCCCCATACTTTTCATTTTGCAGGTGATTTAAGCTACCCCTTGACAGTTGCTTCTCAGAAAATTTGCACAAAATGTAGAAAATTATTGTCCCCACCCCATCCCCAAGAAGTTGAAACATTCAAGGAAATTAATGGGAACATTGTAAAAATTGCGGTGGTTATGGAAACATAAGGAATCCAAGATCGAATTTTTGGACATGATAAAACAATAATCAGCGCATGCTCATAACTCATTTTATAACCAAAAGCAACCATTTAGAATGGGAAAAAAATAGATCAATAACACGAGATGTAAGCTACCATGCATGTCCAAAACTCTTGAAGTCAAAGTTACACTTAATTAATGATCTATGACTATGGTGTTGAAGAAATATATATCAAGAAAACAAAAGCATCAGGGCACACTACAAACATCATGTGGATTCTGTTAAAAGTGTTGTTTATCATAGTTTATTTAATTTCCTATAGAATATTTCTATGCAAAGGCATACTTATAATTTCTATAACATGTACATATCTTCTTTACTAATATAAAGAGAATGCCTCATGTTCAAAACGTTGACTAAATCCTTTGTAATTCCAAAACTCCCCTTTGTTTTTATCTCATCTTCTTCTCCTTATATAAACATAGATGAAATTTTGCAAAATATTCAAACTACCCTTATTATAAACATTATAGAAGACAAACACTTGATTGAATGTTTGCTTGATTCTCATACTACCCCTCACTCCTCTATCTATTAGGCTTAAAATTCTCTACGGTTATAACCGGACTCGTTGGAGTCCGGTTATGCCACTGAGGTCGCCATGTGTCCCTTTTAACATTTTTTTAACCGTGGTTAAGATTCACCCACCCCTAAGGTTCACCCACTTATGATTGGAAAAAAAAATGAAAAAAAAATTTAACCCTAGGAATTAGTGAATTTTAACTAGGGTTTAAAAAATAATATTTTTTTTCTAAAAACCAAGGATAGATGGGTGAACTCTAGGGGTCCATAGTTATGAGGTGTCAAAAGAGACATATGAGTTATGGCAACCTAAATGATGTAACAGGACTCCAACTGTGGTTAAGACTCACCGACCCCTAGGGTTCACCCACTTATTCTCGGTTTTTAGAAAAAAAAATTAATTTCTTTTAAACTTTGGTTAAAATTCACTAACTGTTAGGGTTAATTTTTTTTTCTAAAAACAAGGATAAGTGGGTGAACCCTAGGAGTGGATGAATCTTAATCACAATTAAGTAGTGTTGAAAGGGACACATGGAGACCTCAGTGGCATAACCAGACTCCTCGCTCTCTTGGCAAAATGCTCTGAAAGAGAACGTCTAACCAAGGCCCCACACGCTCCCATTCTTTGGTATACCCAAAATGTATCTAAAGCTTTTTGGTTCTTAAAATGTCCTAACATCATATTTCAATAAGCAAGATGTCTCACAAATTTTTTTATCCAAAATGTTCTTCAAGTTTCTATACCCAAAATATTCCGTAATTTTTTTTCAAAATGACCTCACTAGGGTCCCTCTTCCTAGGGCTGTCAACGGATCGGATTCGGACCGGATCTGCCTAGATCCGAATCCGATCCGATTAAGAATCCGACTGATCCGAATCCGATCCGAGATCCGTCGGATCATGAAGTAACCGATCCGAATCCGATCCGATTATATATCGTCCGATCCGAATCCGATCCGATCCGATCCGAGTAAGGTTATTTTTTAAAAAAAAAAATCTATTTTAATAATAAAAAATCTAATAATACCTTAATTAATACTAATTAATGTTAATTTTTTATAAAATTAATATTTTATACATAGAAAATCTAAATAATATATTTAAAATAATTAAAAATTATTATTATTATCGGATCGGATTTTAATCGGATCGGATCACCCTATATCCAGATCCGATCCGATTATAATTGGATTCCACCGATCCGATCCGAATCCGATCCGACGGATCACATATAGGGTCCAAAGTCCGGCTAATCGGATCGGATCCGGATCATGATCCGGTCCATTGACAGCCCTACCTCTTCCCTGTCTCTCTCCCCTTACTCTCTCTCACGTGCTGCCCACTAGTATACTAATGAAGAGGGTATGAGACATAATCTCTCATATCCCTAATTTCCATACAACTTTTGCTCCTGGCTCCTGCACTTCTTCTGCTCCTCCTCTTGCTCCTCCTCCTCCTCCTCTTCATTCTTTCGCTCCCCTTCCCCTTCTTACACAATAACACAACTGGTTTCACTCAATTCTGTTGAATTTTGATGCAGTTATTACAAAATTGGTTTCACTCAATTCCGTGGAGTTTTGAAGGAGTTATTACCAAATTGGTTTCACTCCATTCCGTGGAGTATTTAAGTATGAATGTATGAAAACGTACTGTACCATTAGGAAACAAGTTGCTAAATTCTGTAATATTGATGTCGCAAGTAGTTTTTGTGTCGGTATCCATAAAAATGGAAGCGTTTCCTAGGAAACATAAGGAAATGTGTCTATGTTTTAAACCGTAATTAGATGGGCTGTTTTGTCATAGGTTATTTAGTTTATGTTAATATATATTTCTATGTAAAGGTATACTTGTAACTTGTACATATGTATACTAATGAAAAGGGTATGAGATACTACTCTCTCGTAACCTTAATTTCCCTATAACTAAACCCTAAAATCAGCTTAACCTAACCCCTAAAAACTCTAAAATCAACTGTAAACATAACAGGAAACATATTCTTGTACTTGTTATTAGTAGCAAAAATAATAATAATAATCCTGATGTTTTTTCACACTTACACATTTTCAACTGTTCAAAACAGTAAATTAAATTTTATTTTTTAAATAAAAATAATATCCAATTACTAATGTACCTTAGGATAAATCATATACGCTTGCAAGTGATTACTTAGTTTACTCATATATATTTTGTTTTTAAAATGATTTTTTTGGGTAATTTAACATTACTTATTAGTTATTAGTAAAGAAACCATGCTTAAAATATATAAAGTATACTCTTTGATTGTTGTTAACTTAAGTAATGTTTTATTATTATTTATTAAATTAACAAATTTTTAAATGAATATTTTAAGAAGAAAAATAGGTAATAGTTCTGATTAAGTCATCGGATACTTGACAATTGTTCAAATTGAATGTGATGGATAATCCTTAAATAAACAAGGCATTGCTGAAATTTACACTTTTTTAAAAAATAGTTCTAAAATATTTTTTAGGGGAAAAAATAATCTCATCTGTGGACCAAAGCTTAGCTTTTGGAGCACTACAAAAGTAACGTTTTGGTCTAAGTCCACCAAAATGATATGATGTTAACCAATTTTGACTGAAATGTTTTGAAGTTAACTGGGCTGAAGTTAACTGAGATGTATGGATTTTAAAAAACATGTTAATGGCAAACAATTAGCATGCTTCTTTGAGGATAAATATGTCCAGCCATTGTGATCAAACACCAACTCATAATATTCCTAGTTATTTGACATTATTTGACAATCTCTTAGATGAACATACTAAAGATTTTTAACAAATGTTTTTGCTATTGCGCCCATACAAAGCATCGGTTGAGTATTTGTGGATGCATATAACATAGTAATTACTGCACAAACACAACATGGCTGTGGTATGAGAAGGAATTCACATCTTCTATGCCCAAAAACCTTACTGTTTAAATGAAATTTATTTGGTAACATTTTATAGAGTCTAAACTGAAATATTGTTTAAGTTGCCATAGGGACATGAGTTAAATCAAAGTTACATTAGTTTGTGCCTCTGATATCAGGGTTTTGAAGCATACGTTGGACTGTTGTTACTTAGGACTGCATTGGTTGGCGTGGTTTCAGAGTGGCAGGTAAGAAATACTTGTGATGGTGTATAGATTCTGTTACAAATCCTCTAGGTTTTCCATTGTAAATAAACCGGCTTGGTTGAATTCATACTAAAATGAGATGAGGTTGATAGAAAATTTACTTCTGGCAGGTGGTTGTTTGTGGTATCCTTCTGGTCTTAATGGCAGTTGGAAACTTTGCAAACACGGTACAGACACTCGGGACAAAGTCAAGGTTTAAAGCAAAAATGAAGAGAAGTAAGAGCAAGCAAGAATTTGATCAGGGGTCACTTCCTAAGGAATTGGGATTGGGGGGACCGTCGTAAAAACCATAGGGATGATCCCAAGTTTTCTTCCTGACCTCTTTCTTGGAATGTGTTCTAGATCTCCGACGAGGTTTGTTCTTATATAGAGCCTGAGGAAATATAATCTTTGTGAACTTTCGATTTTGATCTGTCACTTCGTTGCCCTTCATATGAGTAGATTGAACCTGGTCTCCGATTCTCAGGCTCTCAGCATAGAATGCCTCTGAAAAAGAAGCTTTATTCATAATTTAGAGGTTTTTAATTAATAATCAAAAAAGCCTTATTGCATTCTTATGCAGGCATCCTTTTCATGTTAACTGACAATGCTTTCCAGTTGAAAGGCTCCAAAATCTAATAACCTAAAATGTAATTCCTTAATGAGAAGCTGCAACACTGAAACTATTGGAGAACCATACCATGAGAAAAAGAAGGGTATTGTCTTTCCAATAATCTAAACTAGTTCTTTGGCAACTACGTCTAAGGTTGTCCCTTGGAAGGCCAGATTCATGTGATGCTCAGAGAAATGAAATAAATGACTGGGGAAAGCTCGTGATGTGGAACAATAACTGGCCTCCAATCCAAACCCAAGTAATTACTGAAAGGAAATTAAGGTGGTTATGTATAGTGAGGAGGTGGGGAGTTAGGTGTGTGTACAAATCCCTCAGCCCCCCGGCCTCTTTTTTGTTTCAGTAAGGATTCACACCTGCTTTATTTGGTTTGTTTAGTTTTTCAGTTTAAAGGTAAAACACAACACATCAACAGAAGGCTTGGATTTCCTCTGGTAGATGCCCATGAGTTATCACTAAGGAGGTGATAGTGTGGGTAGTGAAATCTCACCGCCCGCGAGGCGGGTGTATGGTGCACCTGCCTACACAAGATCACCACCCATAGAATGGGTGGTTGAGCTTCGTGCATGCCAAAGGCATGTGCGCCAGCTGACCAAGGGTTGGTTCATCGTCAATCTGCCTAGCATTTAATGTTGGCAGCAAGGTAATGATGTCCCGTGGATACCCTTCATGTCAGTCCCCATGGGATTGGCACGTGGTTAGGGTTTGCCCTTGCGGGCAGACCCTCATTCAAGCTCTGCGGACAGACTCTACGAGTTCATCTGCGAGTCAGTCAATGACTAGCCCCATCTGTGACCATAAATGGCCAATGACTTAACCTAGACCAAGAGTAGGACTCATGGTCCCACCCTGTCTTGGTCCACAGATTGATATCGGACCCTGGTCTGGAACTTAAATAGGCTTTGGACCTGACCCAAGCAACGGGACTCACCCCTTTAATTTGCGGACTGACCAAGGCCAGTCATTTCCCAGCTAACAGTCAGATATTGATTGTCATGTGGCAGAGAATCCCTGATAAAAAAGACTCTTTGCCAACTTTGGGGGATCCCAAGATAGAGATCCCTTCTTTTTCTCCAATAATAAGGTGTCATATGACACCCCCATCCGAAAGGGGTAGTCTCTCCCCTTTTAAAGAGAAATATAGGTTTCCCAAAAAAGGAAACCAATTTGGAGCCTTTCAAGAAAAAGGACTCTCAATCGTACCAGGTTTCTCTAAGATAAGAGAAACCAGTCAAATGACAAATGACTCTCTCTGAAAAGGAGAGAATTTTCTAATTCCCTCAAAATAGGAAATCAAAGGAGAGTCCAAAAGACTCTCCAAAAACTATAAAAAAGGAGTTTCTCACAAGAAACTCTCATGAAGAAATACAAGAAGGAACATACAACAACTTTTCATAATCTAAGGAGAGAGAGGAGAGAAAAAGACTTATTTTCTTTTGCAGAGACAAAATAAGCAACCGGTGAAAAAGAAGGATCTCCCATCAATGGAGAACATCAAGTGAACCCCTCAATATGACCACTGTGAGCATGGGATTTCACTCCCTATACCTCAAAAGGGTTTAATGTTTAGAGTCGCCACCTATTAATTCCAAAGGGATAAGTCCCCGGGTAATAGATAAAGTCTTGGTCTGCGTGAGGTCTAGATAAGAGGTTCAGTTAAGTCCGAGGAAGGTGTTAGGCACTCTGAGACTTCCATTTTTCAATGGTTCCCTACTTTTTAGGTGTAAGCCAATTAAAATCAAGTTTTGTTTCAATGCCTAAGTGTTTAAAATAATACTAATTTAAGAAAGAAAAGCTAACTAGGGTTGAACTCGGGTTGGGTTGCCTACGTACTCACAAGGGTGAGATCAGACTGAGCGTAGTTCTGGGACATGGGCCCGTGCCAAGGCTAATGGGTGTGTGTATGTACCAAGGGTGGCTAATAATCTAACCCGGAGGTTAGGGTTTGGTTGACCGAGTTTGGTCAAGTGCATGATTTAAGCCCGGTAGGTTTAGGGTTAGTCTGGTAGACTAAGGATTAGTCTGGTAGAACAAGATTTAGGCCCGGTAGGCCAAGGTTGGATTTAACCAAAGTTAGGGTTGCTAATCGGGGTTAAGGGTCAAATTAACCATGGTTAGGACTGCTAACCACAGTTGAAGGTAACAAGATTGAACCCTGTAGGCTGAGGTTGGGCCCCGTAGGCCAAGGGTGAGCCCGGTAAGCTAAGAGATTAAGCCTGGTAGGCCAAAATCGGTTTTAATCGAGGTTAGGGTTGCTAATTAGGGTTAAATGGGGAGTCGAAGATGGTTAGGGTTGCTAACCATGGTAAAGAGGCCAAAGCAGATACATTTTGGTCTCCAAGCAATTTCCAGAATATTTTTAGCATTTTTTGGGATTTTTTCAAGGATTGAGGGGTGTTTAACCATGGTTAAAAGTTAATCAGGGATGGGTTAACCTTGGTTAGAGGTCCAAGCAGATCAAGGTGGGCCCAGAGAGCTTGACAGGGGCCTAGAGTGACCTCCTACCTGGTCTGGGCCCTCTCTAAAAGCCCAAAGAACAGAAGTTTAATAATGGCGGTAATGGTATTACCATTACTGCCATTACTGATACATTTCCAGAGGAGGTTTGCAGGTTTGAGTTAGGGATGAACCCAAGGGGTGCTGGACCCACAGGATTGAAGAGGGAAGTCCAGGGAAGGTCTTGGGCCTGATATGGACCCTAGAGGTGGCGTGGAGTGGGCTCAAGGTGGGCCTGAACTTATTGTGTTTGAGAACAAATAATGGCGGTAGACTTTCTACCACTATTATGAATAAACTCCAGTTCTTGATGATTTAACCACGATTAAGTAAGTCTGAGGACCCTGGAAGGACCAGGGTGGTCCTAGGGACCAAACCTGGGCCCTGAAATGGACCAAGGACCACACAAGATGGTGCTATAGGGGCTGCGAATAACAAGGCTAGGAATGGTGGTAATCATTCTACCGCCATTGCTGGAGTTTTCCAGATAAAGTTTTTCTTCCTCCCTGGACAGGGCCAGGGCTAACCTAGGGGATCCCTCATGGACTGAGGGTCCCCAAGATAGCATATGGAGTTTTCATGCACGCGGGGGCCATTGAGCCAAAGCATAACCCTCAAGAGGGCCCCCCATACCTATGTAGAGGTAGGAGGACCTCTGTCCTTGGGTGTTTTAATACCAGAACTGAACTAAATTCTACCCCTGGAAGAGGACTAGTGGTTCACAAGGCTTTAACAGAAAGTACAAAAGAAAAGGAGGGGTTCTACCCTCTTCGGTTGAGCTCCAACAGTGGTGGTAGGTGGTGCACGGTGGTGGTGAGCAGCAGAGTGGCATGGGATAGCTCCTGGGGATGCCTGAGATCTTCCAAGGTGAAAGATTAAGGTTGGAAGGGCTTGGGTGTAGGCTGGCCGAATTCCAACAAGGGTTTGGTATGAGTTTTTTGGAATGAGTTTGAACTAGGAAGAGGGAGGGTTATATAGAGTTTGGAAGGCCTTGGGGTAGTTTAGAGATTAAGAGAAAGGTCTAGAACCCTATGGGGGCGGAGCTGAGTGGTCTAGGGGGGTGCCAGCTAAGAATTTGCAGAAACTCAGTAATTGCGGTAAAGTTATTACCGCAATTCCTGATTTAGCCTAAATCAAGAATGGTGGTAATAACATTACCGTAATTTCTTGTTTTATGCTAAAACAGGCCCGACCCTCACACAATTGGCCTGGGTCACTGTTCATCTTACCAAATATGGAAATAGCGGTAAAGTTATTACCATAATTCCTAGGATTTTTCAAAATAAAGCAGTGGGGGCCATACCAACGGGTCTCTAAGGCTTGTGGGCCCATGTTTGGGCCCACAGAGGACTTGGCTTCGGATTTTGGGGTGTTTTGGGCCCTAGGGTTTACCTAGGGTTAGGCCTAAGGTTTAAGTTTACCTAGGGTTAAGCTAGGGTTTGTCTAGGGTTTGACCAGGGTTAGGCCTGGGGTTTACCTAGGGTTTACTTAGGACTTGACTAGGGTTTGTTTAGGGATTGACTAGGGTTTGACCAGGGTTTACCTAGGGCTTGACTAGGGTTTGACTAGGGTTAGGCCCGGGGTTTACTTAGGGTTAGGTTGACTAACCATGGTTCAAATGTTTAACCATGATAAAGGGGGGGTGTAAAAATTGGGTGCTTACAGCTGCCCCTCTTTGCGGAAGAGTGCTAAGTTGACAATTGAACGGCAAAGACTGGAATCATCCTATTTTTACACCAAGATTGGATTTTGAGAAATGATGATATGCATTCATGATGTGTAAGTGGTGCAATAAGTGGTGTGCCTGCCTATACTTGTTGGAGATATGGGCGAGCTGGGGAAAGAAGAAGTGGTTAGAGCCACTCTCTGGGGAATGAAGAGTAGTATGTGCTATTCATGCTGGGGATTAAGGGATGTTTGAAAAATGACATGTCTAGGAGGCGTTGGGCAGGATTTAGTTGCTATGACATTACCTAGGGGTGTTTAGCCAAAACAAACGAAAGACACGTGGAGTGTCGGAAGGAGGACATGCAGGAGGTGATGACGTGGTATGACGAGATTGTCAAAGGACACACAGGATGTCAAAGACATACGGGGTGTCGAAGAGGGACATGCGAGGTATCGACAAGGTGTATTATATCGATGCTCACCTGAGATGTCAAGGACACATGGGGTGTCGAAAGTGGGACATGCGAGGTATCGACAAAGTGTGTTATGTTGATGCTCACTTGGGATGTCGGAGATACACGAGGGTGTCGAAAGGGGGACATGAGGGAGGTATCGCAGTATGACAAGATTTGTCAAGGGATACATAGGATGTTTGGGGACGTGCAGGAGGTAATGCTGCAGTATGACGAGATTATCAAGGGGCACACAGGATGTCAGGGACACACGGGGGTGTTGAAAGGGGACATTCAAGAGGTATCGTGGTATGACAAGATTGTCAAAGGATACGTAGGATGTCTGGGGACATGCAGGAGGTAATGTCGCGGTATGACAAGATTGCCAAGGGGCACATAGGATATCAAGGATACACGAGGGTGTTGAAAGGGGACATGCGGGAGGATCACGGTATGACGAGATTGTTAAGGAATATGCAGGATGTTGGGGACATGCAGGAAGTAATGTTGCGGTATGATGAGATTGTCAAGGGGCACACAGGATGTCAAGGACATACGGGGGTGTCAAAAGGGGGCATGCGGGAGGTGTCACGGTATGGCGAGATTACCAATAGATACACAGGATTTTGGGGACATGTAGGAGGTAATGCCGTGGTATGATAAGATTGTCAAGGGGCACACAAGATGTCGAGGACACACAGGGGTATCAAAAGGGTTATGACATGTCCAAGAGGCACTAACCGGATTGATTTTGAAATGGCCCAGGGGTGCTAGATTTTGATGATGTCATGTAGGGTGTAAAGGCGAGGATGCTTTCCCATGACTCTGCTGATTGCAATTCGCGGGATTCACGGTGTCGGCTTCTTCTGCTTGTCTTGCCGGTGCTGCTTGATACAGGTTGGTACGATCAGGTCTGAGTACCGGAAGCTCTGTTTTGAAAAACGTTTTTAGAAAAGTGTTGGGACTTTTTGCAAAAGTTTTTGATTTTAACAGAAAGAATGCTTAGCTAGCCTTTAGATTTGTCAGTGCTTAGGGGATTTCGTAGTCTATCTTTTGCTCTTGGAGAGTGGAGTATGACCCAGAAGAGGTTTCGTCACCGCTGGGGATGTTTGGTGGTAGACTTGCTTGTCTTACTGCTGCTGAAGAGTGTGGACTCTGGTTGGAGAGAAGCTTGTTGCGGAGCAATTTGGAAGCTTTTACACTCTTGTTGGGGAGTGCATGGCAGAGGGCACTTGGAGGCTTCTACTGGGGATCCGCTGGGGGATTTGGACACTGTTGTAGACCACTGTTGGGGAATCTGTTCAGGAGTGGAAATCTGCTGTAGATTACTACCGGGAAATCTGTCTCTCAGTGCTATTTGCTGGGGACCTGTGGGGGATTGTTGGGATTTGGCGAGACTGATTGCTGCCGGATTTTATTACCAAACCACTCTTCAGCTTTTCTCCCATTTTTTACCATTGGAATGACCAAGTCATGGGGTTCGCATAATTTTTGCGCAATGAGGTCGTTACCGGTTTTCCTTGTGCCTACGAAGTTGATTGATTTTTGTCCCTTTTTTGCCCCTAGTCGCAAGACCAGGCCTGGGGGTCGCGTAATTTTTGCCCAATGAGGTCATTGCCATTTTTCACTCATGCCCGCGATTTGTTGGGGAAAATGGATCTTCTCCATTCATTGCCCTAAATAGCGCTCTACTGGCGATAAGTGTTCCGCTGAGGATGTAGACGTGATACTGCGATTGCACTCGTAGTTTGTAGGGGATCTAGGAGGACAGAGAGTGTGACAAAATGTAGGCTAGGGGGCCAAAGTTTGGGACACCATGAGATTTATTTTTTTGTAATTGATCTTTACTCTTTTGGGGACTTCTCCCGTTGTACTCTTCTGGGGATTTGTACTTTGGGATTTCCGACGGAGTTTTTTTTTTTTTACTCCGCTGAGGAATTTGAGGTTGTCTCTGCTAGGGAGAGTTTTTGAGAGAGGTTGTCTCTACTTGGGGAGAGTTTTCGGGAGAGGTTGTATCTGCTTGAGGAGAGCTTTCGAGAGAGGTTGTCCCCAAAAGATTCCTGCTGGGGAAAGAGTCCGGAGAGGTTGTCTCTGTGGGGAGTCTCTGATTTTGAGAATATTTCAACTTCTATTTTAGGCTTTCCTTTTATGAAAATTTTGTACATTTGAGAGTTGACTCGATCGGGGAAGTCGAGAGGATTCTTGCTTTGTTTGGACTCTGCAAGGAGGCTTGGGAGAGGCTTTGACTCCATTGGGGATGGTTTAGGAGATGTCTGGATCCTTTTAGTGACCGCACCTGATTGTCAGGTTGTCTACGTACCTTTTATTGGATGCCCTTGAAAAGATTTCATGAAAGAAGGGCTGTTAGGCTCAAGGGTGCTAACTAGCGGATTTCATTTATTTGAAAATGGGTTTACATTGTTGGGGATAAGGAGAGTGTCAAGGATGACCTACTGTCATTTTCGGAGAATCTACGAGTGCAAAGCGCCTATCAGTTCTAGACCCTAAGCGTAGTATTGTTTAACTTTGCCTATGTTGATGGGCTCTGGGAGGTCTTCGCCATCCATAGGTTTGAGTCGAAGGGCGCCGCCGGAGAATTTATCCCAAACGATGTATGGGCCTTCATAATTAGGTGTGAACTTGTCCCTTGGGTCAGGGTGGTTTGGCAACATTTTATGGAGAACAAGGTCACTGATTTCGATGCTTCAGGGCTTGATTTTCTTGTTGAATGCCCTATCCATGTGCTTCTGGTAGGCCTGAGAGTGATTGATGGCTTTCAGTCGTCTCTCTTCGATCAGATTCAGCTGCTCATACCAGGTCTGTGCCCTTTCTGCTTCTAAGATTTCTGCTTCCATTAACACCTGAAGGGATGAAATTTCTACTTCAATAAGGAGGACTGCTTCCATACCATAGGCCAGAGAGAATGGTGTTACCCCAGTTGAAGTTCGGGTGGACGTTCTGTAGGCCATGAGTGCATATGGGAGCATCTCATGCCAGACAGAGTAGTTGGCTGTCATCTTCTCTATGATTTTCTTCATGTTCTTGTTGGCAGTTTCGACTGAACCATTGGTCTGTGACCTGTACGGTGTGGAGTTGTGATGTTGTATCTTGAATTTCTGGCGGAGATCTGTCATCCCTTTATTACAAAAGTTGAGAGCATTGTCTGTTACAATCTCAAACGGAACACCGTACCGGCAGATGATGTCCTTCAGAACACATTGAACCACTGATGTTGTGACGTTAGCATAAGAGGTTGCCTCGACCCAATTTGTGAAGTAATTGATTGCTACCGGAATGAATCGATGTTAGTCTAATGCTTTCAGGGTTATGGGCCTCATGATGTCGATGCTCTAAGTTGAGAATAGCCATAGAGTAATGAGATTGTGCAGCCTTGTTGGCAGTGCATTGATCCTGTCGGCATAGATTTGACACTGGTGACACTTCTGTACATGCTGGCAACAGTCAGATTCCATTGTGGACCAGTAGTTGCCCAGCCTAAGTATCTTCTTGGAGAGTGTAAGCACCCAATTTATACACCCCTGTCTAACCATGGTTAAAGTCCTTTAACTATGGTTGCTCCTTGCCAAACCCTGTTAAACCCTAACTAAACCCTAGGAAAACCTTAGTTAAACCCTAGGACACAACCCTAGTTAAAACCTTAGAACTCGACCCTAGTTAAACCCTAGTACAAACCTATGTCCAAAACCTAGCCCCAGGTGACCCTAATCGAAGCCCTAGCCTAACCCTAGAGTCCTTAGGGCTTAAACCCTAAAAAACCTATGGCCTCTAGAGCCTAAACCTCGGCATGGGCCCATAAAGCCCAAAAACACTAAAGCTAAACCCCCATACCTGTACGTGCATGGGCTAGGCCCATTTCTATTAAAATTCCTTATTGGCGGTAGAAGGTCTACCGCCAATTGTAATTTGGCCTGTTTTGACAATGGCGGTAGACCATCTACCGCCAATGTCTGAACTTCAGTTTGCAGGTTCTGCATAACTCCCTGCACACTCCACCTTCAACTCAAGCCTCCCACTCGACCTCCCTTTGGTCCAACCTCCTTCTCCCCCTTCCCCTTTAATCCCTCTTAGGTCCTTAGGATTTTCCCTATAAAATCCCAACTCCACCACTGTTAACAGATCGACAAAATCCCATAACCGAACCTTTGAGCATTTCTCAAGCCATACAACCCCCTCCAAGCTATTGAAAGCTCCGTCCTAGACCTAGGAGTTCCCAGCTCTCCTCTAGTCAAGCTCTGCTGCACCTATAGTGCGCACCTCCTGTGCACAGACCACCACCTCATTCTGCAGAACATGTACAAGGTAGGGGCACTCCCTACCCATTTTTTATTGCTCTATCCATCATGTGAGTCCCTAGTCATCTCTAGGGGACATTTTTATGCTTTTCTTGGTGTTTAGTTAATAGCCCAAGTCCTCACAGGGTGTTCACCCACCTTGATTATAGGTGGGGTGTACCCCTACGGGTAGAGACCACTCCTTTGAGCTTTACAAACCACCACAGACCCTCTGGGGGTCTCTCAGATCCTGAGGGAACCCCTGCACATCCTTATGCATAGCCCCCGTGGGCAAAAATCTTGTTTTTAACAAAACCAGGAATGACGGTAAACTCAGTACCGCCATTCCTGGCCTTTACTGTTTGAGCATGTTGTAGCCTACCTAGGTGGGCCTTGGTCCATGTCCAGGGCTCAGGTTAAACCCCTCTCCTCTTCGTTGACCTGACCTGGTCCTTCCAGGTCCATGGTTTGGCCTTAACCATGGTTAAATTCAAGAAAAAGCTTCATTGTGCAAATTGACGGTAGACCTTCTACAGCCAATAAAATGTTTGCCTATTTTGAGATTGGCGGTAGATCATCTACCGCTAATATGCATTTTCAGGGACAACAGGTTTAGACCTTCGGGGGGCCCACTCTAGGCACCCCCTTGGGTCCACACCAGGCCTAAAATCTTCACTGGAGTCCCCTTTTCACATCCATGATTTCAGATCACCTAAGGTTAGCCCTAACCCTAGTTAATAGTGGGCAAAACCTGAGTTAAAAATACTGTTTTAAATGTCAGTAATCTCGTTACCGACATTAAAAATATTTTAATTTTGGGCTTTTGCAGGGACCCAGGCCTAGTAGGAGGCCACTTTAGGCCCTGCCTAGCCCTCTGGGCCCACCTCAGATTTTACCATACCCTTAATTGTGGTTAAATGCACATTCGGTTAACATTTAACCGTGGTTAAGCATCCCTTAATCCTACAAATCTTGGGAAATTAATCAAAAAATTCTAAAAATTAACTTGGACCATAAAACTGACCTTGGCCCATTCTTAACCCTGATTAGCAACCCTAACCATAGTTAGACCATTCTTAACTCCGGTTAGTAACCCTAACCGCAGTTACTTTCGATTTACGGCCTACCAGGCCTAAAAACCAAGTCTACCAGACTTATCTTTGGCCTACAGGGCCTCTCCTTAGCCTACCGGACTAAATCTCACATCCCCTTAACTGTGGTTAGTAACCCTAACCATGGTTAGTTTGGCCTAACCCCGGTTAGTAACCCTAACCCTGTCGGACTACCCCTAAGCCTACCGGGCTTATACCTTGCACTTGCCTTTCCTCAGTCAATCAAACCCTAGTCTACCGGACTAGTCCATGTTAGCCACCCTTGGTGTACACACACACGCCCCTAACCTCGGCACAGGCTCACGTGCCAGAACTACGCTCAGTCTGATCTCACCCTGTGAGTACGTAGGTAACCCAACCCGGGTTCGACCCTAGCTAGCTTTTCCTTTCTTGGATTAATGTTAAATTAAACACTCCGGTATTTTGAACAAGATTAACTTTAATAGGCTTATACCTGGGGAGTACGGAACCGTTGTAAAATAGAAGCCTCGAGGTGCCTAACACCTTCCCCGGACTTAACTGAACCCCTTACCTTGATCTCACTCGCAGACTAAGTCCTTATTCAAACCTGGGAAACTTATCCCTTCTGAATGAATATGTGGCGACTCTTAAACATAACCTTTCACACCCGTGAGGGTATAGGTACACATTCATTGTGAGTGTTATGGAAATCCGCGCTCACAAAGAGCATTGAACCGTTCATGTGTGGCCGCAATTCCTCCGTGAACTTTCTCAACTACCTGTGCAGCTTCACGAGATTGATCGTGATTGCTCCCGCCCCATGTCCATGACTTTTAGCGGCTCCGTCAAAATACAACTCCTAGCCGAGGTATTGCTGCTCTTCAGACTCTGTATACAGGATGACTTTATCTGGGAATTGATCGTGTATTGAAACAAAGTCTTGTACTGGACTATGGGTTAAGTGATCTGCAATCGCCTACCCCTTGATTGACTTCTGAGTCATGTACGTGATGTCAAATTTATAACATCATGAGCCATCGGGTTGTCCTCTCGGTAGTGGCTGGCTTTTCCAGTAGGTACTTGAGTGGGTCCATCCGGGAGATCAGGATTACCGGGTAGGAAAGCAGATAGTGTCGGAGGCGCTGAGTAGCCCAGGCCAGTGCCAGACAAGTTTTCTCGAGCGGGATGTACCTCTCTTCATACTTCAACAGACGCTTACTGATGTAGTAGATGACTTGCTCTGTTCTGCCTGTCTCATCATGCTGTGCTAGGACGCACCGGTGTAGGAGGCACAAGTATTGGAAGTTGGAGAAGATACTGTTTTATTCTGTCAAAGGCTTCCTGACACTCATTTGTTCATACTGTAGGTGTATTTTTTCGGAGGAGCTTGAAGATCGGCTCGCATTCAGAGTGAGCTAAGAGATGAATCGATTAATGTACTAAATTTTACTTAGGAATCCATGGATTTCCTTTTCAGTTGGGGGAGTCGGCATTTCGATTATAGCTTTGTTTTTAGCTGGATCGATCTCAATGCCTCTTTTGCTGACTATGAAGCCAATGAGCTTTCCTGATAAGACTCCAAAGACACATTTGGCCGGATTCAGTCTCAGGCAGAACTCTCTGAGTCTGTCACACAGCCTTTTTAGGTCTTCAGGGTATTGTATGGCAGTAGGTGATTTAACGATCATGTCATTCACATAAACTTCAGCTGACTTGTGAATCATGTCGTGAGCAGTGCTGTCATGGCCCTCTAATAAGTTGCCCCTACATTCTTGAGTTTGAAAGGCATTACCTTGTAGCAAAATATGCCCCAAGGTGTGATGAAGGAGGTCTTAACCATATCTTCTTCCGTCATTCTAATCTGGATGTATCCGGAGAAACCATCCATGAATGAAAGTGTCTTGTGCCCTACAGTATTGTTGACCAGGATGTCGATGTGCGGGAGAGGGAAGTTATCTTTAGTACTTACTTTGTTCAGATTTTAGTAGTCAATATACATTCGAACCTTATCGTCCTTCTTGGGTACCGGTACGATGTTGACTAACCATTCAGGATAGGTTGCTAATGCCAGGAAGTCTGCTTTGATCTGCTTCTCTACATCTTCCTTGACCTTTTGCGACCATTTGGGCCTCATCCGCCTCAGTTTCTGCTTAACTGGTTTCATCTCAGGGTTCAGGGGCAGTCTGTGTACCACCAATGTTAGGTCCAGGTCGGGCATGTCTGCATATGACCAGGCAAAGACGTCACTGTAGCTTTTCAAGAAGCTAATCATCTCTGTTCTCTGCTGTGGGCGCGTGGTTGTGCCGATTTTGACAAGCTAGGGACTGTCTTCAGATCCGAGGTTGATGGTCTCAGTGTCCTCAATGTTGGACTGCAGTATCCCTTCACTATGCTATAACAGATCCAGAATCTCTTGAGGCGGTTCCTTTTTCTTCTCTGAGTCATAATCTACTTCTGAAAGTTCAAGGAGGGTTTCGGGGGTAGCCTTAGTGCAGACGATTTCCTGGAAATTCATTAAGCTTAGTTTAACATGCTTTTGTTATTTTTGTTGGCTTCGGGACACTAGGCCTTCCATGGGAAGAGTCCGTGTGATTTGGTCATCAGCCAGATGAAATATTTTATGCAAAACATGTTTTTGAGTAAAAAATATCAGATTTTCTATTGATAAAACAGATGACTGCTTACAAAATGCTGACTCAACAAAAAGAAGTCGACAACGCTTGACATTTGGATTTTGCAATAGGAGTAAAAGAAAAGATAGGAGGAGAAGAATGGTGCTTCAGTCACTGCTTGATCGAACCAACTTGCCCTATACTTTGCTTGCCCTGGCCCTGAATGGGTTCGATAGTGAGAGTCTCGGTCCACCAATGGATTAGTAGTCGATAGTTCATTCTGGCCATTATCTTGAGAAACGGCGACACTGCTTGCTTGTTTTGCTCTTCTACCCGAGCGATAGAATTGACTTGTTCGAACTGGTATGTAATGAAGGCGGTACCTTGTCCCAGCTCCTGGATGTCCTCGAAGGAACTTGCCAACTCCTCCGATGGGATCACGACCAAGTGCTCATCCTGGATGAATTTGATTCTCTGATGGAGAGAGGAGGGAATGGTTCCAGCCATGTGGATCCACGGCCTCCCGAGAAGCAAAGTGAATGATGCTGCACATCACGATTTAAAAATTGGTAGTGAACTGAGCAGGTCCGACCTCGATGGTCAAGTTAATGTCACCCAGATTCTACCTGGTGGAGTTGTCAAATGCCCTGATGGTTATTGGTCTCTTCTTCACTTGCAGTGTTGATAATGTGCAGACGTTTAGGCCAGAGCCGCTGTCGATTAGCACTGACGATAAGGTTTTGTCCATGCACTGAACTGTAATGTAAAGAGCCCGGGTGTGATCTCTGTCGCTGTCCGATATTTCCTCTTCTGTGAATGAGATAATTCTGGATTCAAGTATTTGCCCTACCATGTGCCCCAGTTTCTCGGGCGTGATGTCAGGTGTTACATGGGCATTGCTAAATACCCGGAGCAGCTGCTTCCTGTAATGCTCGAATGTCAAGAGAAGACCTAAGATGGAGATCTGTGCTGGCATTTTACTCAACTGCTGAGTGATTGAATTCTTCTGCTTTTTCTAGGATTTTCAGCAGAACTGCTGAGTCTACTGCTTCTTTTTTTGGGTCTGATACCCCTACTTTCTCTGTCCCCTTTCCTTTTACCGGTTCAGTCGCTGGAGGTTGGTACACCCAGCCAGATCGGGTGAGATAGGCTATGCTCTCACTCTCAAGGATGAGAGAGTGAGGAGCGTGTACTGGATTGAGGTTAAAAGGTGGAGAAATGATGTAAGGGATCCTGATGGGACTTGAAGAGGTGGAGGCATGGGCTGGGGTTATGGGCTAGTTTGTAGGGCAAAGGAGGGTGTAGATGATCTGTTCTTTAGTTGGTTGAAGGACAAGGATCTGGACCGGTGGTGAGATAACTTGTATGTTCGATTGAGGGAAATGGATTATAACAGGAGGCTGATAGGAAGGCCTGAAAATGCCATCATCTACTGCGGGTGTGCCGGGTCTTGGCTATCTTGCCCTGCCCTACCCTGGGCTCTTCCCACTTAATGAAATCGACTTGGTTGTTGTGTGGGGGTAGTGGCACCTGGTTGATACTGGTGTTGCCAGGGGCTAGTTCAACTTTTTCCTCATCCAAGAGATCTTGGATGGCGGATTTTAGGCCAATACAGTAATCTGTTGCATGACATGGGCCTCATGAAAGGCGCAGTGATGATCGGCTCGATAATTTTTGTTTTGTTTTCTGGGGGTAAGAGAGGGGCAGGGCCTCTTAATTCGAGAAGACCCTGCTTGGTCAGAAAGTCCAATAACTGACTGAGTGTGCGGAAGAGTGGTGAAATTTCTGGGGGGACAGTTTTGCCCCTGGTTTTGTCTGACTGGTCAGGTATTTCCGGATGCTCGTTAAGACTAATCGACGAGCACTGGTAATCTGATAGGTGCTGCGAAAGTCACCATCTGAACATCTTTCTTTCTTCTCTGGTCCCTATGACCGCTGTTTCTGTTTACTGGAGCTGCCGCTCTGGGAGGAGCAAGCCCTAGACTGGAATGAATAGCACTGCTCTGGAGGGCTGTCTCGATGCGGGCACCGGTTTTGACAATGGTGCCAAAGTCTACCACTGGTAATGTTACCATCAGAGTTGAGTAGGGCTGCTTCAGTGGGCCCATAAATATGTTTGCTAACTCTTCTTTGGGGATTAGAGTAGATATGTTTGCTGCCATCTCCCTCCAGTGGGTAGCATATTCCAGGAAAGACTTATTGTTTCGTTGGTACATCTGTTCCAACTGGCTTCGCTAAGGTCGAAGCTCTTGGTTGAAGGAGTACTGTTCCACAAAGTTGTCCATGGAATCCTTTCAAGTCTTGATTTATTGTTTGTCAACCGACATCCACCATGTAAGGGCTGCCCCCTTCAGACTCTTCTGAAAATACTGGATGAACAGAGACTGGTTCTTGTTATGCTGGAGCATGTCCCCCAAATACAGCTATAGATGTTGTTTGGGGCATCCTGAGCCATCGTACTTGTTAAAGTCTGGTACTTTGAAACCTGGGGGCACTGCATCCCCGGATGAGAAAGTCAGGTCTTCCAATGATAGACAGGGGCTGGCAGAAAATGAAGGATGATCTCAAATATTGTCCTTATCATCGTATAATCAGTCATAATATAAAAGATTGTTTTGTAATGAAGGACATCATTCAACGACTCTTGGACAACAAGAAAATCGTCATTGGTCAAGATCTACAACAAAAGGCTACATCTAACACAGTGGTTGTTTCAGAACCGCTGGATAAAGATGAAGCTCTTCCAAGTGACCACTCTTCTGGTAACAAACCATCAGATGAAGAGGATTGGACTCTTTTTTAAAGCAAATGAGCCAAGAAGAAAAGGTATTTGACTCAAAATACCGATGCTAGAAAGCAAGCCCTGGCTAGAAGGCAGGCTCAAGCTCAAAGAAAAGAAGGAAAGCGCATAGCCAAGGCTGAGAAGAAGAAGAAAAGAGAAAGAATGAGGAAATTTAAGAAAAGTGGTCAGGCTCAAGACACTCTTCTCAAACAAAAGCCTTTGACGGCGATTACCTTGATAGATTTTATCCCTCCAGGCTTCTGCTCTAACTGTGATTATGATAGCGTCTACAGTCAACAGACTCGGGAGATGAATCCAACATCTTCTCTTGCTATGTCATCGATCTAGTCCCGAATAAAGACCTTTCAAGGTTGAATGTCCCAATGCAAGTATTAGCCTGCAGCCCAAAAAGGTACGAGGCATTTTAGGATTGGCTAGATTAATTTGAAGATATTGAACTCCCAGAAAGGAGACCATCCACACCAGGACGGACACCTACTGGACTTTCAGAACTTTCTAAAGGATTTTTATCTGGAGGAGAATGAGAGGCTGATGATGGACAAGTACAATCTGGATCCCCTCAAAAGACACCAGGTACACTTGAGACTCCAAGTCAATATCATCGTTCGTTAAAAATGGCGATCAGCGTAAATCATAAGCCTACCCGAGAACCAAGATTCACTTGCAGTAGCCGATTCAAACAAAGACCCTCCAACAGAAGAAACAGTCCTAAGCTTAGGGTCAACTGATAGTTTACCGGTGTATGAAAAAATTTCAGCACTCCGAGGACTTTCTAACTTCTCCAATGGCTATATCCGAGGAAGAATAAGGAGAGAACAGTAAAGGAGCGCCACTCGGTTCTCCTGAGGGTTCTAAATTAGAATTCTCAACTCTAATTGAGGCATCAGACCTATGTCGTCACAAAACTTGACGGTTTATGCAGATTTCAGCTCAGTTTGGAAATCCAACGGGGCAATATGAAGCACAAGGACAGTTTCCCTTCAAAAGCAAAAAGAGGAAGTTGGACTTCAGTTCCATGAGCATGCTTCAACTCTTAGAAGGAGAGTAGTCGGAATCAATCGATCAAACAATTGCCAACTTCTATCAAATCAATCTTCGGTCAGATAGAAAGCTACAACTGAGATTTGTACCAGTCCAGTATGAAAATCGAACTAGGGCTCAACCAGTCCAAGCACAAGCAGCTCCCTGTAATGAGAGGGTCAAGTACGATATCCTAGCTCATCTAAAGAAAATACCTTCCGTGTTAAGCGTCTATGATGCTCTCAAGATGTCTCCTAAATTGAGAAGGTCTCTCATATATGCTCTCTCCAATTCGGAGGACTTCTCTGAAGAAGATAGAAGTCAGCCGTCACAACCTCCTCAAAAAGGAACTTCATGCCTTTTCACAATCACATTTGATGATGAAGACATGCGAGCTGAAACTCTCCAACACAATCAATCATTGTTCATCACCGGGTTTAGGTAATGATACTAGTGTCTCCCAAGTAATGATTGATAGAGGTTCTACCGTCAAAATCCTGGACGTGGTCTTTTGATGTCCTCAGCCGCCTGTCTTTCTCTCTACGACCACTTACAGCTGGAACTGAAAGTACAGACTCTCTAAGCAAAGCCATACAAATAAGCTAGCTCTATGAAAGCAACCTGTTCATCCAAGGTTTTAACCAAAATGAGTAAAATCTCATGGGCATGGTTAACCTCAAAACCAGGTTTGGAGATATAGCTGAAACTACAACGTTTCTAGTGATTGATGTTGATACATCATACAACGGCTTATTGGGGCGCCAGTGGATGCATAACCATTTTGTTGTGTCATCCACCTATCATCAATGCCTTAAATATCCACAGGAGAATAGGCAAGCAAAGATCGATGTTGATGATGATTCATTCAATGATGCGGAGACATACTATGCAGATGCACGATTTTATGTCAAAAGTGCCCAAAGAAGCATTCAGCAGAAGCCCAAACCACAAAGAGCTGAAAGTGGCCCGAAAAGCAATCATGGATATGCCCAAACTACAGTTCAAAAAAATGGTGTTCCAATACACCCTGAAGTCTCAAAGAAAGGAAGGACAACTGACCATGGCTTTGGTCGAATCTCCCCAGAATCTCCAAATGGACAAGTCGACTGATCCCTTCCAAATTTACGAGGTTAAACAAGTTGACCCTCTACAATTCTAAAAGTTGACCATCTAGTTCCTATGAGAAAAGTGGACTGTACAGTGGTAGAAACTATCCCCGGTTGTACTGTCCCGATCAAGGAAAGAGGATAGAAGCCGATACTCTTCAATTCTCTATGTTCATACGAAAAGATAAACTCCCCATGGACTGATGAAAAGAATAGAGTGACCAATACTTACAGGAAGAAATTGAGCTTTGCTAGATCAACTATCAAGCTCCTCAAATGTCAAGGGTTTAATCCCGAAGAAGGAGAGCTAGTCAAAGGAATTCTCCTACCGGCTTATGAAGATTTGCTCGAAATTGAGCAACATAAGACTTTGGATACGGGTGATTATGTCGATATGGCTACAACGGGGCTGGGATATGAGCCCCCAATCTTCATATTTGGAGGAAACCATAGTCGGAATGTAAATGTAGTCACGATTAAAGAAGGTTCCTCATCTGAAGAAGAGAACTCCATCAAATCGTACTCAGCAAAAGAAACAGAGTCTCCACAAGAGTCCCTGTGGGATGAAGCAATTCGTCGTGAAATGACTGATAATTTAGTAAGAGTCAGTCTCAACATGTGGCGAGGATGGTCGGTGGCAGGAAACAACTCTAACTTCATAATTCCACCAAGGAGAACAGGGGAAAAATCTATAATCTTTGGTCCTGCAAAGCAAATAAGTGAGGCCACTACCTCCCATAGCTTCGACAGAAACAAGGAAATAAATCTGTACTGGAAAAGGTTGTATATAGGCCGGTAATAAAAAGACTGCTCGAGGAACAAGGGCTAGATCTCGAAGAAAAAGAGCAGGTCGAAGATGAACTAATGCCTGTCTATGAGTCAGCCCCAAACAGAGGAAAGCCTTGGCGACCGGTAAACAAATCCGTCATAACAACCGGGACTTGGATTCCCTGATTATGATTCTTCATCAGATGAAGATGAGGTCTGGGTTGTAAATACGGTCATGACTAGGGAAGATCACTCGTCAGGAGAAGCTTCTATGGAATGGCTTCCAGAAGAAGCAGAACCCCATAAAACATCCCCATAGGTAGAGGGCAGCGCATCAACCAAGTTCAGTCTCGATGCATGGTAAAAATGGCCAACAACAGAGGTCGTCCCAGTGTCATGGTCTCACCCAAAGGAACATGGGAAAAGCCGATAGTCTTTTATTCCCTAGGGTAAATAGGCAGAGCCACCCCTTGAGACCAAAGAATGAATCTTTACCAGAAGAAATCTGTGTACACTCTAATAATCAAAAGGATGCTCGAAAAACACGGATTCAATACTGAAAAAAGGAGAATGGGTTGAGGACAACCTTAGGTCAGTCAGTGATTCGGCACTCAATTTAAGGCAGAAAAAGGCTTTGACTGCTAATGAGCAGACTAGCTTTGGCTTGGGAGGAATTAAGTCAGAAAATTCTGACCCTTCGTCAAACGAAGAACAAATCTGGACCGTCAATACTATTATGGTAGATAAAGACTCTTCTTTATAGAAGAACCACCGGAAGAAACAGAAGTCCGTATGTCTCCTACAGAATTTGAAGCAGGAGGTCAAGTAACAGTTGATGATCTCCTCGAAGTTAACCTCAGCATAGAACAAGACCTAATGCCAACATTCATCAGTGCTTTACTCTCTCAAACAGAAAAAGAGGAATATCCCTGTCTCCTGAAAGAGTATAGAGATGTCTTTGCCTGGAACTACATCGAACTGTCTGGCCTAAATCCTAAAATTGCAGTCCATCATCTCCCAACACGAGAAGATGTTAGGTCAATCAAGCAAGCACAGAGGAGAGCTCGCCCTGAACTGGTAGCTCAAATTGAAGCCGAGATCAACAAACTCCTTAAAGCCGAATTCATAAGAGAGAGGTCCAATATCCTACTTGGCTTGCCAATGTGGTTCCTGTAAAGAAAAAGAACGGACATACCCGGATTTGCATAGACTTCCGGGATTTGAATGAATCCTGCTCCAAAGATGACTTCCCTTTGCTCATCACAGAAATGATGGTCGATGCAACAACTGGCTTTGAAACCTTATCTTTCATGGATGGATATTCCGGATAGAATCAAATCAAGATGGCCCCGGAAAATGAAGAACTCACAGACTTCCGCACTCCTAAAGGAGTGTTTTATTGCAAAGTCATGTCATTCGGTCTCAAAAATGTTCGAGCAACCTATCAAAGGGCCATGATTATCATATTTGGGGATATTCTGTTGGACATTATGCCCTGAAAAGTCATTTAGATTGTAAGATTTTTATTGATTAGATTAATAAAAACATCTTCTTTATCTATTGTGAATTCATTATGGGCAATTGACCAAGATCATGAGATGATCTATATGTGAATTCATTACAAGCAGATATAGCTTCCAGTTCCTTATACCTTATAGAGTTATAGCTATGGGTGAAGTTGGGCACTTTACTTCACTTATAGGCTGCCACAATGCTAAGATGTTCTCAATGGTTAGGATGTAGTCTTATCTCAAACTATTGTAGTGGAGACTATACATCAGCATAGGTGTGCTTAAATGTATACTGACTGATTGCATGCAATGAGAGACTGAAGGGAATCCAAATAAAAAATTATACTAAAAACTGGATCTCGGGGATCTTTACATTATAGAAAGTAACTAATATTATCTACATGTTTTAGTTAAATTACCTCGGTGAATGATGTTCACTGGTGAAGCAAAAACCAACTCAAACCGTCAGAACTACTTGTAGAGATTCTCGAAGAAATACTCGAAGCTCGATCCTTGTTCTTCACTTTCCCTGTGAAGCCTCTGAATCTTTTCTTGATCTTGAAGAAACAAAGAGAAGAGGAGGAGATGTTGGTGTAGACTTTCTATCACACAAACACTAAGGGTTCAAAACCCTAAGCTTTAAAACTTGAAAAACACCAAAGGAGGCTCACGAAATTGGAGGGAGAGGAATCTCCCTTGTGGCTCACGGTTTTTGAAGAGGATAATAATGAGAGAGTAATCCTCTCACGGTTTGGGGTGTTGGGTTTAAATAGATTAGGAACAATTCCTAATCCTAATCCAATTAGAAAACCTCACTTTTAGAGAGTTACTAAATAATGGACTTCTAATTAATTCATAATTAATTAGTGGTCACAAACCTTCTAATTTGGGATTCATTTTCTTAAATGGATTCCATAATTAAAGGGGGTGTAACTAATTCCTTGATTCTAGGAATCCCAACAACCTAACTAACTCCTAACAATTAGGAATCATTAACCAAATAAGAAACCCCACAATGGGGTGGGCACGAGCTCATGGGGGCCGTGAGCCCATGGCGCTTAGTCTCCAAGTTTTAATAAAACTTCATGTTTTTCTCATTTGTTTCTTGTTTACCAAGATTGGAATCTAATCCCATAATTTAAGGAGTAATTAATTAGTAATTATTTAACTAACAAACTCCTAATCCAATTAGGAATCTCCATAGTGGGCGCCCACCCTAGGGATTAAATCCCATGGGCTTGGGCCCATTAATAAGGTACACTTAAAGTTGGGTTTTAAGGATATGGGTCAAACCCATTTCCCCTTATTTAATGCTAATTAAATAATTATAAATATTATCATTTCATTTAAATTAACAATTAATTTAAACCATGTATTAACATTTAATCTATTTTATTAATGATTAACATTTAATCATTTAATTAATTGATTAACATTTAATCAATTATATGAGCTTGTATTTCTTATATGAGCATCTTCACGGAATGCTCTGGGACATTCTAACCTTGGCTTACCCAATGTTATCTCATTAACCCTAAATAGGAATTACATCAGAATTGCAAGTGACGTGTGATATCCATGTTGCAATTGAATCTCAGTGTAATTAACCATTAAGGATCCCGCCACATGAACTTTTTAATTCAATTGATACTTCCAAATACATTATCCCTAATGGACTTTCGAGATTATTTATACTATCTAACTCATAACCCATTGCAGATCATCCAGGTTTCCAAGACTTTTGATTAAGCCATGAGAAACATTTTTTCATGTAAAACATTTTGATAAAAACTTTTTTATAAGTATAATATATTTTAATAAAAATATAATTCAAACTTATTTTGTTTCAAAATCACCTACGCATGATTTAAACTTAATCGATTGTCTTACCCAGAATATGGATAATCTCTCAAATTAATGAGCATGAATTTCTTATT
Source organism: Tetracentron sinense (assembly GCA_015143295.1). Classification (NCBI taxonomy): domain Eukaryota; kingdom Viridiplantae; phylum Streptophyta; class Magnoliopsida; order Trochodendrales; family Trochodendraceae; genus Tetracentron; species Tetracentron sinense. The sequence continues at coordinate 35,547,295 of CM026551.1, forward strand.
AGAAATTCATCATGACTCAAACAGCTTTCTGACTATTCAACTGTCATTGTATCGTAGTCCCTAAGATAGAGAGTACTTTGGTGGAATCAAAACAGTCAAATTACTGTTCAGTTATAAATGATAGTATGTTTATGCAAGAGGTCTCTCATTACATGCAAACGACCAATGTACATTTAAGCACCCATATGCTGATGTGTAGTCTCCACTAAAATAGTTTGAGATAAAATTACATCTCAACCATTGAGAACATCTTAGCATTGTAGCAGCCATATAAGTGAAGTGTCCAGCTTCACCCATAGCTATGACTATATAAGGTATAAGGAATTGGAAAGCTATATCTGCCTGTGATAGTCCCATCATATAGCTTTCCTACAATATATCCTATGGACCTTTATCAATATCTCATATCCTATAGATCATCTCATGATTATGGTCAATTACTCATAATGAATACACAATAAATAAAGAAGAATTCACTATTAATCAAATTAATAAGAATTTTACAATCTAAATGACTTTTCTGGGCATTATGTCTAATAGAGACCTCTTGCATAAACATACTATCAGATAGTTGGTCTCTCATTCACATTGAACAGTTTTGATGATCCTTAGATCTGATGAGTTCATTTATAACTGAGCAGTGATCTGACTGTTTTGATTGCACCTAAGTACTCTCTATCTGAGGGACTACGATAAGGTGACAGTTGGATAATCAAAAAGTTGTTCGAGTAATGATGAATTTCAAATAAGAAATTCATGCTCATTAAATTGAGAGATTATCCAAGTTCCGAGTAAGATAGTCGATTAAGCTTAAAGCCTGCGTAGGTGATTTTGAAATCAAAGAAGTTTGAAATATATTTTTTAATAAGATATATTATACTTAATAAAAGTTTTTTTCAAAATGTTTTAACATGAGAAATAGTTTATCATGACTTAATCAAAAGTCTTGGAAACCCAGATGATGCAGAATAGGCTATGAGTTAGATAGTATATTAATCTCAAAGACCAATTAGGGATAATGTTATTAGAAGGATCAATCGAATGCATTAGTTCAAGTGGCGGGGTCCTTTATTGGTTTATGTTCTTACACTAGGATTCAGTTGCAACATAGATATTTCACGTCACTTGCAATTCCGTTGTCATTCTTAATAAAGGGTCAATGGGATAACATCGGGTAAGCCAGGGTTAGAATGTCCCAGAGCAATCTGTGGAGATGCTCATAAAGAAATACTGGCTCGAAACCACACCGTTTTCGCAGTGGTTGTCTTTACTCAGCTGTCACAGCAGTTTCGGAATCCACACCCCCGAAGGGTGTGGCACGCCATCCGACTTACCGCAACAGATGACAACCTTCTTGTACCGATGACATCGTCCCTCACCTTATCTTAGTGCTTTCTCCCCTCATAATGGATACTGTACAAGAGTTGGCTGGCTTTCACAAAACATGGCAGCAAAGCTCTAGAGGTTTTGAGCACTTAAGAAAGAATGAGGAACCACATCGGCTTCTGTCATCACCTACGTAAATATGAAAACGAGAAAAGAAGTTTCTTCATATTTCGGCTTCTATGAAGTCTCTTTCTTTACTACAGCTGATAAAAATCGTTGCTTTGAACGATGCATATGTAGAAAGCCTTTTTTTTTTTTTTAGGTATTTACTAGCAGATTTTCTCTTTTTTCCTTCTTTCTATAGTGGAGATAGTCGCACGTAATGACAGATCACGGCCATATTATTAAAAGCTTGTGGTAAAAATGGGTTTTGTTCTAGTGCTCGGAAATAATATTCCAAAGCTTTTGTATGTTCTGCATTGCTTGTGTGGATAAGTCCTATGTTAGTTGTGAGTGTTGATCTTCGTTGAGGGATGAGAGTTGGTTCCTCCCAAAAATGAAACTCTCATTTTTCCAGTGCATATTAGTGAGTACTCCCATCCACCCAATGCACCTCCTATTCTCGATCTTATTATGTTGTTTACCATTACTCAGCCATGTCTCCCTACTGAGCCTACCTTAATGCTAACATTCTCCGTAGAAGGGCCCTAACCTACCTTAGTGAACGCTATCTCACCTCTCCCACTTGTGGCATCTAACTATTTGCCTCCTATCCCAGCTTAGATAGCCATGCTTTTCTATCTTTCTCATTTCCATTTCCCTCTCGCTTAGATCCCCGGTAGCCGATTAACCAGTATAGATCTGCTTTATATATGATGGAATGGAATTTCATCCACGTTTGAATTGACATCAATAGCCAAGAGAATGAACTACCGCGACGCGAGGTCGATGTCTCTCCTTCTTCGTCTTTAGAAAGCCGATTAATTCACAGGCGAAAGAGGAAACGTGCTCTGCTTATCAAGCGCCTTTAAGGGGGAATGGTTAAGTGAGACTCTCGACGTCTTCTTTGGTAAACGGGATGTTTACCCAGGCGCTGTAGTCTTGCCTAACCGTTCAGCTAGAGATGTCGAATGCTCACTGTTTAGCTACTTGTATCGATTTGCCACAGTGTAGTTAGATACAATGCACTGGTAGCCTCAGCTTGGCAGGATGGGAGTCAATGTAGCACCCCGGACTTTTTCATCCTTAATGAATAGCACCTTCGTAGCTAATTGGCCATTTTTGTAGTCTAATTAATAAATAAAGGAGAAATCGAAAATTCCGAAACGTCAGAAATGTGCGTTTTCGAAAGACGAACCCAACGTAAGTTGAATCGTCGAAATCCGACGAGCGAGTCAAAAGATATGGTCAAAACAGTCCAGACATACAGAGAACCGATCGCTCGGTCCAGTCAGCAATCGATCGGTCCATAACCGATCGATCGGTAGCTATCGCGCGGTCAGAAAGTTTGTATGGGGAAATTTTCCAGAGAGTGAGTTTTTGACCGGTCGATCGGTCATAAACACCGATCGCTCGGTAGGCAACCGATCGATCGGTCATAACCACCGATCGCTCGGTCCTCGCGTTTTACAGAATTTTCACTAAGGGCATTTTCGGCATTCGGGTGTTATACCCTTTCTTATATAGGATTGCCCGAGCCTTTAGGGCTCATTCTCAACCCTTAGAGTCTTTGGAGAGATAGAGAGAAAGGAGAAGGTTTTCCTAAACCTAGGGTTTCCATTTTGAAGAGAAATCAAAGGGGTTTGAGACCCTAGATCATCCTCAAGTCTATTTTCTCCAAGTCTCGGCTCAAGCTCGTGTGGGGCACTCTCCTCAAGCTAGGGCAGCAACTCACGGTCGTTTTGGAAAGGGGGATTTCTTCCTCACTTGATCAAGGTCGGTGCTTTTTACTACCCTCCTAGTTATAGCCTCTCCTTCCCTTATTTCTTCTTGTTTTCCTTCATATATATATATATATATTATGAGATGGGTGGTATGTATGGTAAATGGAGATGGATGTTGGCGAATGGATGCCGTGCGGATGATGAAATGAAAGAATGGGGAAGGGCATTGTACTAATAATAAACATACAAGTGTGATGTGAGTATAACCCACCTAGAAAAGCATGTTGTAGGGTTAATAAATAATGAATGTACCATGTTTGATGAAATGCCAAGGTGAATAAAATGAATGATAAATTAAGAAAATGCATGTTTAAGGTTTATGGAAATTGCTAGGGTTATGATAGTGTGATTGTTCGCTTTCCCTAAATGATATCGATATTAAATTGCCCAAATCATTGATGTTATGTGTTATGAATTACTCAAATGCCATATTTAATTCCAAATGCAAGTATGCACACGACCTCACGAGCACGCATACATGACATGATTTATCGAGGTTTTCAAGAATGGGATTTAGAGGTGGGGCATATCGTACGATATGTTTTGCCTCGCTTTTGGCAAGGACAAGACAATCATGCATTTTCATAAGAAGGGTCTCCCTTCCCTCGCAAGTGCATACATAACATAAGAAGGGCCTCCCTTCCCTCGCAAGTACATCTCACAAGTGAAAGGACATGACATGAGCATTTAGGAAGAAGGGTCTCCCTTCCCTCACAAGTAGTTTCCTTTTTCAAGCAAGCATGACAAGACATGGCATGACAAGCATAATCATTCTAGGAAGAAGGGTCTCCCTTCCCTCACAAGTACTTTACTTTCCAAGCAAGCATGACATGGCATGACACGCATGATACGATAAGATAAGACTAACATGACAAATTTTCAAATACGGAAATGGTATTTTCAGTCAAGTCAAGTGCACGGTGTTTTCAAGGATGTTATCGGCTTTTCATGAAATGCAAGCATGATTATAAATTGCCTTATTCCTTGTTATGATATTGATGGTTCCTGCTTTATATATGTGAAATGCTTCCTGCTTCCTATACTGCTATGGTTTTGCTATGACTATTGGTTAGTATTTAGTACCCGCTGAGTATTCCATGCTCAGCCGTACTTCTTATGTCGGCAGGTTCTGAGGGAGCTACTGCTCCATTTGATGTCTGTGCTCCTAGCCCTTGGGTGGAGGAGGAGTACGTCGAGGAACCTTTGGAGGAACCTCCCGTAGAGGGTTATCAGTAGGTGGTGTTGGATTCTAAGTGGTTTAGCCGTGGGTGAGCATGAGTGATTATATCCATGTATTTTGGCGGGAATGTCCGCACTTTCTTTGTTTTGTTTTCTTTGTATTAAACTTGGACCATGTGTATATATACTTAGAGGTTTGTTAGACTTCCGTTGTGTTTTATAGTATGCTTCCGCTGTTATCCTCTATTGTATATGTTCTGTGAGTTTTGCAGGCTGGTTCGTCAAGCAAGTCATGTAAGTCATGATTAAGTCGTCCAAGATTCACTCTAACTCCTAGGGTGGGTTTTGGGTCGCGACAGTCAAGGGTATCAGAGCCTAGGCTTTAGGTCTTTAGGGTCACTTAGAATCTTATACCACGGCTTGACAAGAGCATATGTTAGGAAACAAGTTAGGAAGGAAGTGAGTCGGGAGCGAGTCTGGTTCCAAGTGTAAGACTAAACTTTAGTCTTAGTCAAAATGGTTGTTTCAACCAAGTACGGGTCCTAGGTACGCTAGAACACTGAAGTATAAGTATAATGTGATGAATACTCTGATGACTTGATGTGATGTATATTAGTGTTATACAACTAATACCAATTGAATTATTGTGAAATGACATTGAAATAAACTGTGGTTTCAAATTAGACTCATGTGGTGTTATTATTCTCAGGACTTTAGTCATGAGACGGAACACACGGGGTCGTGGGCCACATACCAGAGCTTCCTCTTCTTCACGGGATGAGGATGAGCAGCCGGACCTCTCTCAGGTCTTAAGCTCTATTGCTGAGACACTCGCCATCCTGGCGGCTCGGCAAACTATACCGGCATCAGCGGCACCTACTCCACCGCCCGCAGCTCCAGTACATCGTACAGCTGGAGTTGAGGCATTCAGGAGATTGAGGCCTCCATCCTTCCACGGGAGTGTGGACCCTCTTACTGCGGAGGCTTGGATCCTCCAAGTTGAGAAGATATTTGCGGTGCTCTCTCCTACAGAGGAAGAGAAAGTGGCATGGGCAGTTTTTATGCTAGAGGGCGAAGCCCACCATTGGTGGTTGTCCGCATTGAGGACACGGGACTTGACCATGCAAGGTCAACCGTGGACTTGGGAAGAGTTCAAAGATACTTTTTACAAGAAGTATTTTCCGATCGGTGCACGGGAAAAGAAAGAGAGAGAATTCATCAACCTTGAGCAAGGTTCGATGTCTGTGGCCGCTTATGAGGCCAAGTTCTCAGAATTGTCGAGATTCGCGCCTCATATGGTTGCTACTGAGGCAATGAAGGCGAGAAGATTTGAGCAAGGGCTCAAGGATGTTATTATGGAGAAGGTTTCCGTTTTCAGGCATGCTACCTACCCTGAAGTGGTAGACAAGGCCTTATTGGTCGAGGCCAATTCCGAAGCGGTGTCTAAGAAGAGAGAGTTGGCGAGAGGCCAAGCCAATAGTTCAGCACCTCCAGAGAGGCGGGCCCGGACTGGTCCTTATCAGTATACATGGCCAGCACCACAGATGAGGCCGACTTATGCGCCTCCAGCACCCCGGCAGTACGTGCCACAGGCACCTCGACCTCAGGCTCTTCCGGCCCCACGGCCAGTTACCCCTCAGGCAGCGAGGTATACACCACCTCCGGTCCCTCCAGCCTACACATATGAGGTCTGCACTTCATGCGGCAAAAGGCATCCGGCAGGAGATTGCCGAAGAGCATCTGGTGGATGTTATCATTGCGGTCGCCAGGGCCACATGATCAGGGATTGCCCTAGCCGGCATTTACCAGGCCAGTCTCAGGGTAGTAGGCCCCCGACACGCCCAGCAGGATCATACCAGGCGTCATCTCAGACTACCCGGTCTACACCTCAGTCTCGCCAGGCGAACCCAGGGGCGTGTATTTGCTTTGACAGAGGGTGATGCACTTGCATCTGATGATGTGGTGCAAGGTACGCGTTTGGAGTTATTTTCTTTATTCGTGATTGTTATGTTATGCTATATTTTTGTGTACGTACTCGGCATCTTCTATATGTATATAAACCTACACGTATACGTTGTTGATGCATGGATTAACTCCGCTAGTTAAAATTTCAGGAACCCTACTAGTCAATGAGTATTTGGCTCGAGTGTTGATTGATACCGGGTCTACTCATTCGTTTGTCTCGCCGAGTTTTTCAGAAGGCTTTTCTGTGGAGCCTAGTCAGCTAAAACCGGAGTTAGCCATTTCGACTCCGCTCGGCAAAACAGTATTGGCAGATAAAGTGTATAGAAATAGTGCGGTCCAAGTTGGAAGCCACGAGTTGGCGGTTGACCTCATCGTCCTTGGATTCCAAGACTTTGATATTATATTGGGAATGGATTGGTTAGCAGCACATCATGGGCATGTAGCTTGCTTTGAGAAGATGGTACTCTTCAAGCCGGTAAAAGGAAAACCATTTCACTTTCGGGGGTTAAAAAGTAGAGACATTGCCCGTTTTGCGGCGTTGAGCTTAGCTAACCCCGAGGCAAATGACTCATCAACTATTCCGGTTGTGAGTGAGTTCCTGGATGTATTTCCAGAGGAGTTGCCAGGATTGCCTCCAGACAGGGAGATTGAGTTTATGATCGAGCTTGCACCAGGCACAGCTCCTGTTTGCAGGGCTCCGTATAGAATGGCCCCTATTGAACTCAAAGAGTTAAAGGCTCAGTTGGAAGAATTACAACGCCTTGGCTTCATTCGACCAAGTGTCTCACCGTGGGGTGCCCCAGTGTTGTTTGTCAAGAAGAAAGATGGTTCGATGCGGATGTGTGTCGATTACCGGCAATTGAACAAAGTCACTATAAAGAATAGGTATCCATTGCCTAGGATTGACGACTTGTTCGATCAGTTGAAGGGAGCAAGATTTTTCTCAAAGATAGATCTTCGATCGGGTTATCACCAGTTGAAGATTAAGGTGGAAGATGTTCCCAAAACTGCTTTCAGGACTCGATATGGGCACTATGAGTTCTTGGTGATGCCTTTTGGTCTCACGAACGCGCCGGCAGCCTTTATGGATTTGATGAACCGGGTGTTCCGACCATACCTAGATCGGTGCGTGATTGTATTTGTTGATGACATTTTGGTCTATTCCCAGACACGGGAAGATCACATACGCGACCTTCGCCTTGCATTGGAAATGTTAAGAGAGCACAAGCTATACGCCAAAATTAGCAAGTGTGAGTTTTGGTTGGAAGAGGTGGCATTCCTAGGCCACGTTGTTTCTGCAGAAGGTATATCGGTAGATCCAAAGAAGATCGAAGCAGTTATGAGTTGGGCGAGGCCCAAGAGTGTTACCGAGATACGAAGCTTTCTTGGATTGGCAGGCTACTATAGGAGATTCGTAGAGGGTTTCTCTAGCCTTGCAGCACCACTCACTTACCTGACAAGGAAGAGCGCCAAGTTTGTATGGAGTGATAAGTGCGAGATCAGTTTCTTGGAGCTGAAGAAGAGGCTTACTACAGCCCCTGTCCTTACTGTGCCATCTGGACCTTATGGGTATGAGGTGTATAGTGATGCCTCACACGTTGGACTTGGGTGTGTACTCATGCAGCACAAGAAAGTCATTGCCTATGCATCAAGGCAGTTGAAGGAGCATGAGAAGAACTATCCTACGCACGACTTGGAGCTTGCGGCGGTCGTGTTTGCACTTAAGATTTGGCGTCATTACCTTTATGGGGTGGAGTTCTATGTGTTCACTGATCACAAGAGTCTCAAGTATCTCTTTTCCCAAAAGGAGCTGAATCTAAGGCAAAGGCGTTGGATGGAATTTCTGAAGGACTATGATTGTACCATTCAATACCACCCGGGTAAAGCAAATGTAGTGGCTGATGCTTTGAGTAGAAGACCTCCGGGGTTATTAGCATGCATGTTAGTGCAGGAATGGAAGCTACTTGAAGACTTGGCAAATCTGGACATTAGTGTGAATGACTCTGTCCGTAGTCCTATCTTGGCAAATGTCACGGTTCGGCCATACATTATAGATTTGATCCAAGAATACCAAGCCACGGATGTTGAATTGTTGGCTTATCGGAACAAGGAAGTTGCTAAGGGTAGTGAGGACTTCTCTCTCACTAGCCGAGGTGCTATCACATTCAAGGGAAGGCTGTGTGTTCCAGCCAATGCAAATCTTCGGAGGGAGATTATGGATGAAGCCCACCGGGCAAAGTACACTGGCATCCAGGGGGTACGAAGATTGATACCGGAACCTCAAGAGTCACTTTTGGTGGCGGAATATGAAGAGGGAGGTTGCGGAATATGTAGCTCGGTGCTTGGTGTGCCAACAGGTGAAAGCAGAACACAATGCGGCCCGCAGGTCTATTACAGTCCCTTCCGATTCCCGAGTGGAAAGGGAGAAATATCCATGGATTCATAGTTGGCTTGCCAAAGACGGCAAGGGGTTCAGATGCGATATGGGTAGTAGTGGATCGGTTGACGAAGTCCACTCACTTCTTGCCTTACCGAACTACTTTTCAACTCTAGTCAGTTAGCTGCTTTGGTACATCAAGGAAGTGGTGTGAGGGTTGGCACGGAAGTGCCTGTCAGTATTGTGGTCGGATCGGGGATACAAGATTCACTTCACGGATCTGGAAAAAGCTTTCAGGAAAGCTATGGGTTCCGACTTGATTTCAGCAATGCTTTCATCCACAAACGGATGGACTAAACCTGAGAGGGTGAACCAAGTATAGAAGATATGCTTCGGGCTTGTATGCTAGGTTCCAAAGGCAGTTTGGGGAAAGAGCACTTGCTTTGGGGGAGTGTGCCTACAACAAGTCTATTCAGGCGAAGTATCCAAATGCTCCGTTCGAGGCTTGTATGGGCTAAGCTGCAGTCTCCTCTTATGGGAGAGGTAGGAGGAAAGAAAAGTACTTGGTCGGGAGTTGATTGAGCAACAGGCTTAGTATAGTCAAGATCATACGGGATCGGTTGGAAAGCCGCTAATAAGATCGCCAAAAGAGCTATGCAGACACGCGCGCAGGACTTGGAATGTCAAAGTAGGGGATCGGGTCTTTGTGAAAATATTTCCTAGCAAAGGGATTATGGAGATTCGGCAAACGAGGCAGCGTTCCTCGATTGTTGGAACGTTTGGCTTATAACGCGGGTGGTGAAGTTGCTTAGAGTAGCTCTTCCACCTAATATTGGCCGCGGTTAACAAACGTTTTCCACGTGTCTATGCTCGGAAGTAATTGCAGACCCCGCAATGTACTAGAATTAGAACTGTTGGAAATGCGAAGAATATTCACGTTTGGTTGAGAGCGATTTCACATATTGGATCGGAGCGATAAAGTGTTCGCAACAAGACCATCCCTTTGGTTCTCGTGCAATGGCAACATCATGCCCGAGAAGAAGCCACGTGGGAGCGTGAAGCCGAAGTCAAAAGCAAAGTATCCCGAAGTGAATCGGACTTGCATTGGCTTATAATTTGTTGATTGGATGATGTATGTATGTCCAAATTGGGGACGATAATTGTTGTACGGGGGGAGAATGAGCACCCCGGTTACTTTTTTTTGTTGTCATCCTTAATGAAGCGCAACTCGTAGGCTAATGGCATTTTGTAGTTAATTACTAAATAAAGGGAGACTCGAAAATTCCGAAACGCAGAAAACGTGCTGTTTTCGAAGACGAACCAACGTCAAGTGGAATCGAATTTCATCGAAATCCGACGAGCGAGTCAAAGATATGGTCACAAACAGTCAGGACCACAGAGAAAACCGATCGCCGGTCAGTAAGCAATCGACGGTACAAAACGACGATCGGTAGATATCGCGCGGTCAGAAAGTTGGTATGGGGGAAAGTTTCCAGAGAGTGAGTTTTGAGGCGACGGTCATAACACGATCGCTCGGTCCGGCAAACCGATCGATCGGTCATAACCACCGACGCCGGTCCTCGCGTTTTACAGGAATTTGAATAAAGGGCATTTTCGGCATCGGGTGTTATCCCCTATATAGGATGCCCGAGCCTTTAGGGCTCATTCCAACCCTTCGCTGCTTTGGAGAGCTAGAGAGAAAGGAGAAAGGTGTCATAAACTAGTGTTTCCATTGGAAGAGAAATCCAAAGGGTGTTGAGAACCCTAGATCATCTCAAGTCTATTTCTCCAAGTCTCGGTCAAGCTCGTGTGGGGCACTCTCCTCCAGCGAGGGAGCAAACTCACGGGCGGTTGGAAGGGGGTTTCTCCTCATCTGATCAAGGGCGGTGCTTTTACTACCCTCAGAGTATAGCCTCCTTCCTCTTATTCTCGTGTTTTTCCGTATAATAATATATTATTATGAGATGGGTGGTTTATGTATGGTAAATGGAGAGATGGTGTTGGCGAATGGATGCCGTGAGGAGATGAAATGAAAGAATGGGGAAAGGGAATTGTACTAATAGTAAACATAAAGGTGTGATTGTGAGTATAACCCACCTAGAAAAGCAGTGTAGGGTTAATAAATAATGAAAGTACCATGTTTGATGAAATGGCAAGGTGATAAATAGAATGATAAATTAAGACAAGGCAGGTTTAAGGTTTAGGAAATTGCTAGGGGTATGAGTGTGATGGTGAGATTTCCCTAAATGAATAGTCGATTATTAAATTGCAAAAATCATTGAGGTATGTGGTATGAATACTACAATGCCATATTTAATTCCAAAGAAGTATGCAACTACGACCTCACGAGCACGCTACATGACCTGATGTATCGAGGTTTTCAGAATGGATTTTAGAGGTGGGGAATATCGTGACGATATGTTTTGCCTCGCTTTTGGCGAACAAGGGGAAAATCATGCATTTTTCATAAGAGAGGGTTCTCCCTTCCCTCGACCAAGTGCCACGAACTATACAATAACATAAGAACGGCATCACTTCATAGCAGAGCATATCTCTACAAGGGAACAGAAATGAGGCACATGAGCATTAGGAAGAAAGGGTATCCTTCCCTCACAATAGTTTCCTTTTTCAAGAAGCAGGGGGGGACAAGAACCGGCATGACACGCAAACATTTAGACGACGGGCTCCTTCCCTCAACATTATTCAAGTTACTTTACCTTTCAAGAAGCATGACATGGCAGACAAGCATGATACGAAGGATACGGACTAAATGACCAGAATTCAAAATAAGGAAGGGAAATGGTATTTCAGGTCAGCCCAAGGTGAAAGGTAGTACTCTCAAGGCTGTTAGCGGCTTTTCAATGAAATGCAGCGACCAGATGGTCCCGTAAATTGCCCTATTCATTGTTAGATATGATGGTCGCTGCTTAATATCGAGAAAAGCATTCTGCTTATACTGCTATGGTTAAGTAAATGAAAGTAGAGGAATTGGGAGTAGCGTTAGTACCGCTGTACAGTATGACATGCGATGCTTCAGCCGCCCTAGGGGCTAAAACTGGCTTATGGGGTCATCGCTTATGAGGGAGGCTATGTCATGATGTCGTGCTCTAGCCCCTGGGGAGGAGGAGTACGTCGAGGAACCGTGGAGGAACCGCCCGAGAGGGTTATCAGTAGGTGGTGTTGGATTCTACGTGGTTAGCCAGAGTGGTGGTGAGCATGAGTGATTAATACATGTATTTTGGCGTGGGGGAAGGTCCGCACTCTCTTGGTTTGTTTTATTGGTATTAAACTGGGACCAGGTGGTAGATAATGAGCGGTGTAGACTCAGATTGTGTTTGTACTGCTTCGGTTTCCTCTATGTATTGTTATGTGAGTTTTGCAGCTGGTTCGTCCAAGCAAGTAGGTAAGGATGATTAAGCGTCCAAGCTTAAACTATAATTATAACTAGTAGGGTGGGTTGGCGTCGCGACAGTCAAGGGTAGTCAACAGGGGGGGG
>CM026551.1:36159680-36385226 GCA_015143295.1 Tetracentron sinense
CATACAAGTGTGATGTGAGCATAACCCACCTAGAAAATCATGATTTAGGTTTAAATGAATAATGAATAATGAACACACCATGTTTGTTGAAATGCCAAGGTGAATACAGTGAGTTGTAAATTAGGAAATGCATGCCTAATAAATTATGGATATTGCTAGGGCCTATGATAGTGTGTTTTCTTGCTTTCCCTAAATGATATGAATATTACATTGCTCAATCATTGATGTTATATGTGTTGTGAAATCACCCAAATGTCATATTTAATTCCAAATGCAAGTATGTACACGGTTCCCACGAGCACGGCATGCATGACACGATTTATCGAGGTTTTCAAGAACATGGTTAGAGGTGGGGCATATCCTAAGATATGTTTTACCTCGCTCTTGGCAAGGACAAGTCAATCATGCATTATCATAAGAAGGGTTTCCCTTCCCTCGCAAGTACATCTCACAAGGACATCTCACAAGTGAAAGGACATGGCACGGCATGACAAGCATGAGCATCTTAGGAAGAAGGGTCTCCTTTCCCTTACAAGTAGATTACTTTTCCGAACAAGCAAGCATGATACATGACATGACAAGCATGGGCATTTAGGAAGAAGGGTCTCCCTTCCCTCACAAGTTGTTTACTTTTCCAAGCAAGCATGACATGGCATGACACGCATGATACGATAAGATGAGACAAACATGACATGTTTTCAAGCACGGAAATGGTGTTTTCAAGTCAAGTCAAGTGCACGATGTTTTCAAGAGGTTTTATCGGCTTTCTACGAAATACAAGCATGATTATAAATTGCCTTACTTCCTTGTATGATATAAATTGTTCATGTTCTATATATGCAACTTGCTTCCTACTTTATGTATGCTATTTGTACACTATGACTGTTGGTTAGTATTTTGTACCCGCTGAGTATTCCATGCTCAGCCGTACTTCTTATGTCGGCAGGTTCTGAGAGAGCTGCTGCCCCATTTGATGTTTGTGCTCCTGGTCCATGGGTGGAGGAGGAGTACGTCGAGGAGCCTTTTGAGGAACCTCCCGTAGAGGGTTATCAGTAGGTGGTGTTAGATTCTGAGTGGATTAGCTGTGGGTGAGATGAGAGATATACATTCATGTATTTTGGCGGGTTTGTCCGCACTTTCTTTTGGGTTACTTTTGTATAAACTTGGATTTCCATGTGTATATACATAGAGGTTTGGTTAGACTTCCATTGTGCTATGTTAGAGTATGTTTTCACTGCTTATGTCCTCTATGGTATATGCTCTGTGGGTTTTTGCAGGATGGTTTGTCAAGCAAGTCATGTAAGTCATGATTAGTCGTCCAAAGTTCACTCTAACTCCTAGGGTGGGTTTTGGGTCGCGACAATGCATAACAAAGGAGATGATACTCTTGAGAAAGAGAGTGATTTCATTAAATTGAAAGAGTTAGACTCTGGACTGGACTTGTACAGGGGCCACTGCGGCCGACTCTTACGGAAAAGAAATCCTAACTAAGACAGACTTAGACTTGGCTTGATTTTGATCAACCGAAATTAGCATCTTGCTTTTCTGGTCTCCTTCTTTAGATGAGCTGGTAGAGGCACTACTCTAGGTGGCATAAAGGAGGCTTGATGATGGGTTGATGAGGGGATAGGGTTTTTAGGAACACCAATTACCAGGCACATAATTAAGTTTTCCTTCGTCAATTAGATCTTCAACTGCATGCTTCAAAGCGATGCAGTGATCAGTGGAATGTCCAGGGCCTTAATGAAATGAACAATGTTCGTGCTCCTGGTAATTTCAATTTCTCTTTTCTAGGGGTTACAATGGTGTAGGACCACGGAGTGTGATTAACTTCCTTTCAATGAGAGTCGATAGGAGTTGGCCGAGCGGAAGAGGGGTGAAATGTTTGGGTGGTACCCGCTCTTTCGGAGGCTTGGCAAGCAAACGAGCGGAACATTTCGGTAGTTGTGCCACTGGGTGAGATGTGTTTGTCTAAGAGGTAGGGGGACGGATCTGGGTCTGCCCTTGTGCCACCTAGAGCTTATTGAGAGCAGCCATCATATCTTGGAGGAGAGACTTGATTTCCTTGATGTCCTCCTCTTGACGGAGGAGGGTCGCCGAAATGATTTCTTAGTTGTTCGATGCTTCTCTGTGCTTGCTTGGGTCCTTGAGTTACTGCTTCAGTAAAGTAGGATCCTGAAAAATATAGAGCGAGTCAATACCGGGGGTAAGGTATGTGAATCTAAAATGCATGAGCATGCGTGGGTTAGACCCAATGAATGAGGACTCAACCCTAAATAGCATTCAGGGTGTAGTTTGTATGTCAAAGTTTGGTTATTTTTGAGAATGCTGCTAACTACATGATGCATGGACAGAGTTAGGCTGAAATCTACAAATGTATGAGTGATGCTAGGTGCAGTGTAATGCCAGTGATGCAATGATTGGGATAGACTGACTCTAGGGATGCTAGTGCAAGCAGTAGGAATGATGAGGGGCACGGATGTTGTAATGATGCCGAAGGGGCATATTGCAAGTGTTTGTGCTCAGTACCGTGGTAGCAAAGTGAATAGAGTGACTTGCTAGCTAAACATGCATGATTATGATGCAAAGAGTACAGGATTGTGACTTAAAAAGAGAAAAAGACTTGATCCTAGGTAGGTTCGTCTAGGATCGTGAAATCAAGTGGCCGGGGCACACCGTCTAGGTCCATGATCTGTTGTTTGAGGGATGTGACCTCAACTTCCATGTAAGCAAGGCTCTCGGTAGCGTTGAACATGCAGTATCCAAACTGTTGGATACGGGAGGTCATCTCTGCCTTTGTACTATCAAGTTGTTCCTGATAGAAATGCCACTGGGCCCGGATGACGGTTGTCTCCTTGGCGTCACCTCTGTGCCTCCTACAGAGAGACTGGATCGTTTGCTCTAGTTCTTAACCTGTTCTTGTGTGGCTTGGAGTTCACGGCCATGATTCGCTGCTTGTTGCCTGAATGCACGCTGAGCCTTCCGTAGCTTGTTCTCTTTCTATTGGCTCTGGAGCTGTCTCTCCAAGAAGAAGTCTATCCAAGGAACCACCATTTTAGCTATGGGTATAGTTCCATGTGATGGAGCTGAGATTGGTGTGGGCAGTTCCCTAGGTGCGAGCATGCCAGGTAGAATGTTAGGATTATCCATCCACTGTCGGTATGCTGAGTTGGTCTGTCATCCTAATGTAACTATGAAGTTCTGCCACTGGTCTCGTATTGAGCTACGCCAAGCTTTCTGAAAGCATCAGGTGAGGTTGTTGAAATGCATTATGAAAGTGATCCAATCATTTTCCTACTAGTCTATCACTGGGATACGTTGAGAGAGTCCAAACTGTCGGAGGACTCGGAGTGGTGTATAAACTGTGGAGCCTGTAACACTAGCAAGAATCATGCATCGTCTGCCGGTGATGACAACATGAGGTAGCCTATTCAGTACAAACCACTCGCATTACCATGTGATCTCTTCCTTTGACAAGGTTTGGAGAAGCTGGTAGAGCTCCCCGACGTCTGTAGTTACTATCAGACCTTGATTCTGAGAAATATTTCGAGATAGACTGTAGGCTTCACGAAGATCATCTGGTACTACTATGATAGTGAGCAGGTGTCCAACCAAAGATGTAGAAGAGGTTTACTGGTATGGAAGATGCCCCTTCTGCGGCCTGCCAACTGGTTAAGAGCCCTGAGAAGCTCTGCTAGGATGACCGGTACGACTGAGCAGGAGTTGTACATGTCCTCGATGATCCAACTAGAATTGATTCGATAAGTGCTCGGCACCTCGAGAATACCATCTGCGACATGGCTAATAGTGCAAGGGTGTTGAGACCGGGAAGTTCCACTGAGATGGAGTCAGGGTTCCACTTGCGCTTGTACTTTTTAAGAAAAGACACGGGTATTCGATCAAAAGAGCCATTAGGACTGGCCTACAAGCAGGCAGGCTTGGTATACAAGAACCTGGATAGGTCTGCCTAATATGTTGTCTTGTAGCGCAGTACTATGGCTTCGCCGTCCATGTTTAACCCTAAGATGCATTGAATTTGTTCCAGTGTTGGGCAAAGTTCGTTTTTACCAAAATAGAATACCATGTGAGATGGGTTCCAACACTGGATAACAGCATTCATGAGGCATGGGTCTAGGTCAACCACAGATAGGTCTAGGATAGTCCCAGTTTTGTAGTACTGAGCCCAGGTGAGACGCTGACCTCGATTATTTTCTGGAGCTTGTCCTTACATGCCCTCAGAGAAGTTAGATGCACGGGCCATGACGGTCGACCCATTGACGGAACGATCTCTGAAGGTCCTACCATCTATACCCTGACAAAATATAGATTCTATGAGTGCACTGTGTATACAGATAAAAATGCAAGAGATGATGCAATATTTTTTTATTTTTGATTTGATTAGGTATGACGAGGCACATGTGATCTGATAGGGCAGACAGACGTTGGTCCGACGTGCTTTAGCCTAAGTTGTTGGAATTCGAGGGACCTATCAGGTCATGGTTGGGGATAGGCCAAGTGAAGGCCTATCTACCTGAGATTTGAACCCCATGTGCTACGTCAGGAAGCAGGGTTGGATGTAGTTTATTACAAGCACAGGTTTGGCTCATTACATGCCGCTGGGTGGGTGGTTATCCGGGTAGAAGGTGCCCGGGCAATCAACTAGGATTGGGTGATAGGTATAGGGTATAAGCAGGATAGGGTTTATAGTAGCCCTCCCTGGATGGGATGCTTGTAGACTATACCCTAACCTAGGCTATATGTATTAATGCTGGTTTGATGCAAGTGTGTTTCTAACAGGATGGGGGGATCACTTAACACCGTATATGCGACTCCCCGGTATAGAGCATACTTGAAAAATGACGATTGGTGAAAGAGAGAGCGTTTAGAACCCTTCCCTGAGGGTAATCACCCAACAGGAGTAACTCCGCGGACCTCTGAGACGTTTAAGCCACTGATATTGAGGATGATCATCCAGTAGCCATTAGTGTAATAAGCCTGTCTACTGGGTTGAATGAGATAATTACACTACTATGACATATATGGATGCATAGTACACAATTAACCAAGAAATGTACAATAATTAGTAATAAGTTAAACACTTAGTATCTTAAACAAGATTAAGGTTTAGTTGGCTTAAACCTCCCGGTTGAACCCTGGATCTTTCACCCTCCCCAGCAGAGTCGCCAGTGCTGTGAGCACGGATTTTTTACTCACGAGAGATACCCTCACGGGTGTGTGATGGTTGAAATGACAGTCGCTACCTATTCATTCAGAAGGGATAAGTCCCCCGAGTTTGGATAAGGTCTTGGTCTGCGAGTGAGATCAGGGTAAGAGGTTCAGTTAAGTCCGGGGAAGGTGTTAGGTACCCCGAGGCTTCTGTTTTACAACAGTTTCGTACTTTCAGGTATAAGCCAATTAAAGTTAATCTAATTCAAAATGTCGAAGTGTTTAAGTTAACACTAATCCGAGAAAGGAAAGCTAACTAGGGTCAAACCGGGTTGGGTTGCCTACGTACTTACAAGGTGAGATCAGACGAGCGTAGTTCTGACACGTGAGCCTGTGCTGAGGTTAGGGGCGTGTGTGTGTACACCAAGGGTGGATAACATGGACTAGTCTGGTAGACTAGGGTTTGATTGACCGAAGAGGGTCAAGTGTAATGTATTCATGCCCTGGTAGACTAGGGTTTGATTGACCGAAGAGGGTCAAGTGTAATGTATTCATGCCCGGGTAGGCTTAAGGGTAGTTTAGTAGACTAGGGCGGAGTTTGGCCAGGGTTAGGGTTGCTAACCACAATTAATGGGAGGTGAGATTTAGCCTGGTAGGCTAAGGGAAGGCCCTATAGTCCGAATGTAAGTCCGGTAGACTTGGTTTTTAGGCCCGGTAGTCCGTAAACCGAAAGTAACTGCGATTAGGGTTGCTAACTGAAGTTAATGGGGATCTAACTGTGGTTAGGATTGTTAACCAGGGTTAAGAATGGGCCAAGGTTAGTTTTATGGTCCAAGTTGATTGTTTGATTAATTTTCTAAAATTTGTGGGGTTAAGGGGTGCTTAACCGTGGTTAAATCTT
Source organism: Tetracentron sinense (assembly GCA_015143295.1). Classification (NCBI taxonomy): domain Eukaryota; kingdom Viridiplantae; phylum Streptophyta; class Magnoliopsida; order Trochodendrales; family Trochodendraceae; genus Tetracentron; species Tetracentron sinense. Next base: position 36,165,748 of record CM026551.1, read on the forward strand.
AATCGGATGTGCATTTAACCGTGGTTAAGTGTCAGGTCAAGTCCGAGGTGGACCCAGGGGGCTAGGCAGGGGCTAAAGTGGCCTCCTACCTGGCTTGGGCCTCTGCAAAAGCCCAGAATCAAAATAAACTTAAGGTCGGTAATAGGATTACCGACATTAAGAATAGTATATCCAGTTCAAGTTTTGCCCACTGTTAACTAGGGTTAGGGTGTAACCTAGGGTGGTCTTAGATTATGAGAGTGTAGAGGGGTCTCCAGAGAAAAGTTCGAGTCTGGTGTGGGCCTCAGGAAGTGCCTAGAGTGGGCCCCACAGAGCTACAAAGGCACTGTAATAGAAAGTATAAATTGGTGGTAAATGTTTTACCGTAAATCTGAAAATAGGCCAAAACTAACTGTCAGTAGAAGCACTACCGCCAAAATGCCCAGTATTGATTTTCTTGGATTTGACCATAGTTAGGCTTAACCCAAGCACCTGGAAGGATCAGGTTAGGTCTAGGGGAGTGAGAGGGGTTCAACCTGGGCCCTGGACATGGATCAGGGCCCACCTAAATAGGCCAAACGAAGCCAAAATAGAGATTGCCAAGAATGGCGGTACTGAGATTACCATAATTCCTGATTTTGCTAAAAACTAGATTTTTGCCCACATGGGCTATGCACAGGGATGTCCAGAGGTTCCCTCATGATTTAAGGGACCCCCAGAAGGTCTGTGAAGGCCTGTAAGGCTCCAAGAATGGGTATACCCCGTAGGGGTTCACCACACCTATGAACAAGGTAGGTGAATACCGTGTTGGATTTCAGATATGAACAGTGTAAGCACCCAATTTTACACCCCATCCTAACTATAGTTAAAATCCCTTAACTATGGTTACCTCCCCTACCAAGTCCCTCACAACCTAGGTAAGCCTCTCCAGTCAAACCCTAGAAAAACCCCTGCTAAACCCTTAAGACTCACCCTAGTTTAAACTGAGTTAAACCTTAGGTAACCCTAGCCGATACCCTAGTCTACCGGACTAATCCATGTTAGTCACCCTTGGTGCACACACACGCCCCTAGCCTCAGCACAGGCTCACGTGCCAGAACTACACTCAGTCTGATCTCACCCTATGAGTACGTAGGCAGCCCAACACGGGCCCGACCCCAGTTAGCTTTTCCTTTCTTGGATTAGTGTTCACTTAAACATTTCGGCATTCTAAACAAGATTAACTTTATTTGGCTTAAACCTGGGGAGTACGGAACCGTTGTAAAATGGGAGCCTCGGGGTGCCTAACACCTTCCTTGGACTTAACTGAACCCCTTACCCTGATCTCTCTCGTGGACCAAGACCTTATCCAAAACGTCAGGGGACTTATCCCTTCTGAATTAATAGGTGGCGACTCTCAAAACCCTGTGAGAAATCTAGGGAGTGAAATCCTGCCCTCACAGCTCTGGTGACTCTGCTTGGGAGTAGTTCAATACAGGGTTCAACCAGGAACCCGAGTTTAAGCCAACTAAACCTTAAATTTTTATAAAATGCCTAAGCGTTTAACTAAACACTAATCATTTTACATCTCTTGATTAATTGTATACTGTGCATCCATACATGTCATAGTAGTGTAATTAATTTCATTCAACCCAGTAGACAGGCTTGTTACGTTAACGGCTATTGGATGATCATCCTCAGTGTCAGTGACTTAAACGTCTTGGAGGTCCGCGGAGTTACTCCTGTTGGGTAATATCCCTTAGGGAAGGATTCTGAACGCTCCTGCTTACACCAATCGTCTCTTTTCTGGTATGTTCTATACCGGGGAGTCGCATATACGGTGTTAAGTGTTCCCCCCATCCTGCTAGGAACACTTTTGCATCAAACCAGCATTCATACATGTAGTCTAGGCTTCGTTATAGTCTACAAGCAGTCCATTCTAGAAAGGCTACTACAAACCCTAACCTGTTTGCACCTTATACCTGTCCCCAATCATGGTTGACTACCCGGGCACATTCTACCCGGATAACAACCCACTCAAGGGCGTGTAATGAGTCAAACCTGTGCTTGTAATAAACTACATCCAACCTTGCTTCCCGACATAGCGTATGGGGTCCAAATCCGAGGCAGACAGGCCTTCACTGGGCCCATCCCAACCTTGACCTGATAGGTCACTCGGTTTTCAACAACTTGGGCTAAAGCACGTCGGACCTCCGTCCATCTGCCCTATCAGATCACATATGCTATGTCACACCCAAACAAAATCTGCATCATCATTTTGCATCCCATCTGCATACATAGTGCACTCACAGAGTCTGTATCATTATCCGGGTAGATGGCAGGCCCTTCAGGGGTAACTCAGTCAATGGGACGACAGTCATGGCCCATGCATCTAATTTCTCAGGGGGCATGTGATGACAACCTCCAGGCTTCAATTGGGGCTTTCACCTCGAGTCAGCGTCTCATTTAGGCTCAATACTACAAAACTGGAAATATCCTAGACCTATCTGTGGTTAAACCGGACTCGCGCCTCATGAACGCTGCTATCCAGTGCTGGAGCCCATCTCACATGGTATTTCATTTTGATAAGAACGAGCTCTGCCCAACACTGGAAGAGATTCAGCGTATTCTAGGGTTAAACATGTACGGTGAAGCCATAGTACCGCGCTGCATGACAACATACTAGGCAAACCTATCCAGATTCTTGCATATCAAGCCTACCTGCTTGCAGCCCGGTCCTAACGGCTTTTTTGATCGGATATCCATGTCTTTTCTCGAAAAGAAATACAAGCGCAAATGGAACCCTGACTCCATTTCAACAGAACTTCCCGGTCTCAATGTCCTTGCACTGATAGCCATGTCTCAACTGGTGTTCCCAAGGTGCCGTTCGCTCATCGAAGCAGTTCTGGTCGGGATCATTGAGGACATGCACAACTCCTGCTCGGTTGTACCAGTCATCCTAGCCGAGCTTCTCAGAGCTCTCAACGAGTCTGCAAACCGCAGAAAAGGCTTCTTCCATGCCAGTACACCTCTCTTGCATCTCTGTTTGGTAAGTCACTTGCATACAATCATTTCAGTACCGGACGGCATCCGCAACGCTTACAGTCTGCCTTGGAAGATTTCTCAGAATCAAGGGCCGATAGTAACTACAGATGTTGGAGAGCTCTACCACCTCCTCTAAGACCTTTCAGAGGAAGAAATCACTTGACAATACAATTGGCTTGTGTTGAACAGGCTACCCCGTGTTGTCATCACCGGCAAACGATGCATGATTCTTGCTGGTCTAACAGGCTCCGCAGTCTATACACCACTCCGAGTCCTCAGACAGGTTGAACTCCCTCAACGTATCCCCGTGATAGACCAGCAGGAAAATGATTGGATCACCTTCACAGTACACTCCGACAACCTCACCCGGCACTTCCAGTCAGCTTGGCACAGCTCCAGACAAAACCAATGGCCAGACTTCATGGTCTTATCAGAGCCACTAACCAACTTGGCATACCGACAATTGGTGGATAATCCTGACATTCTACCCGGCATGCCTGCACCTAAGGAACTGCCCACACCAGTTACAGCTCCATCATAAGGAACCATACCCCTAGCAGAGATGGTGGTTCCCTAGACAGACTTCTTCCTGGAGAGACAGCTCCAGATCCAATAGAAATGGAAGAAGTTATGGAAAGCCCAGCATGCATTCAGGCAGCAGGAAGCAGAACAAGGCCGTGAACTCCAGGCCATACAAGAACAGGTTGAACAATTGGAACAATCCAATCTCTTCACAGGAAACGCAGAGGCGACGCCAGGGAAACAATCATCATCCAGACCCAGCTTCACTTCCACCAAGAACAGCTTGATAGTGCAAAGGCGGAGATGACCTCCCATATCCAACAATTTGGATACCGCATGTTCAACGCTACCAAAACCCTCACGCGCATGGAGGTTGAAGTCGCATCCCTCTAGCAACAGATCATGGATCTTGAGGGCGTGCCTCGGCCACTTGACCTTGCGATCCCTGAAGGGCCTGCCTAGGATCGAGTCTTTTTCCTCTTTCTTTGAGTCACACTATCCATGTACCCACTACACTCTTCATGCATCAATGAAAATCCTTTTCTAGCATCTGCCTTTCATCCTCATGCATAATCATGATTAGCCATTGTATTCTTTTCAGTTGCATGAGCCCACCTGTGACTCGTTCTTTGACTGCGATTCTCGCTGAAGCAGTAGCTGCCGACGCAGTCTTGACGGAAATATCAATCACAGAAGTACTCCCTGGCACAGTCCGATCAGAGAACAGCTCCTACACAATACAATCGGAAAGCAGTACAGGATCGATGGCAGAACCTACAGATCAGAACCAGCGGACCAGTGAGATCCTACAGTCACATGACAGAGACATAGCAGCCATGCAGGTGAAGCTTGACAGTGTTTTGGAATCCTTGAAAATTCTGATTGGCACCTAGACCGAAGAACCCTCCACCCGGATCCCAACCGAAAAACCAGCCGAGTGACCTACACCTGAGCCTCGCCATTCCCTCTTCATCATACCTAATCAAATACCCGCAACAGGCGGAGGAGAGGAATATGACCAGTACGAAGAGCAGCTGAAGATCTCACATGTCCACCAGGACCAGCCATCATCCTCAGATCCAACCCCTTCCTTACAAGACGAGATCAAGCAGATGAAAGAAGAGATGAGAAGAATGAAAGGTACATCTACCAGTACAAGTCTATCACTGGAAGACTTAACCTTTTCATCAGGGGATGCTGTTCCCGTAGGTTTCAAGGTCCAAAACTTTGATAAATATGATGGCTCAGGCTGTCCAAAACAACACTTGCAGTTATACTTGGGGGACATGCTCCAACATAATAAAAACTAGCCCTTGCTCATCCAGTACTTCCAGAAGAGTCTGAAGGGGGTAGCCCTTGCATGGAGGATGTCGGTGGACAAACAGAGAGTCAAGACCGGGCAGATACAAGTCTTTTGATACTTGATCTCATACAACATGATTATATGAGTTTCCTTTTGTTGATTTATCTTCAATGATATTGTTTTTTTTTTTTCATTTTATGGAGTTCATTCGCGTTTTATATTATGTATGCAATGAATGATCAGTACTTTCTTTTATCAATAGATATGTATGAAATCTTTTGGATAATATATTATTCTATTTTTTGATTATTAAATAATTTTTTGCATTTTTAAAAAATGGATTGAATCTTACGATTTGAATCGAATCAGTCTTAAAACGATTTTACGATTCGATTACGATTTAATAACTTTAGGTATGATGCCTTTGGAAACAAGCAGATTCTTATTTATTGGACATAGTGCAGAGAGGAATTCAACGATTCGAGTTGGTTATCTTTTTATTCTTACGGTCATGGTGATGACCCACCCACTGGAGTTCTTCTCAACTTAGATCACCTTCTAGTTATTGACTGTATTTTTGTTGCTTCTCTTTTGTCAGTTTTTCCTATATGGGCTTACTCTTTTGTGACCCCTTTGCCTTGTATCATCTGCATTAAGCGCGCACCAATGTTTTAAAACGTTAAGGCGTGAGGCGAGGCATTAGGACCTCAAGATGCGTGAGGCGTGAAGCGTAAGCCTCACAAGAAAGCTTCATGCTCTCTCATTTTAACAAATAAATATAATATAAGAAAAATGACAAAAAGATTCAAGAAGTTGATGAAAAATTTTAGTATATATACATATATAGAGAGAGAGAGACATATATATATTTGTATTTGTATACATTGTGTATGTTCATGTGGGCGCACACGTACACATAAGAAATTATATATAAATTAGTTTAAACAAATAACAAATTTTAGAAAAAAAAACGACATTTAAGTCTCAGTTCCTAATTTTAGTTAATGTATAAGACGTACACATAGACATAAAGCAAGCTTCAAGACATGAGGCATGCGCCTCATGTCGCCATGGACAGTTTCATAGAGCAGTACTCCTTCAACCAGAAGCTCCGCCCTCAGAGGAGCCAGCTCAAACAGCTAAGCTAGCGCAACAACGAATCATTTCTGGAGTACGCAACCCACTGGAGGGAAATGGCAGCAAAGATCCCAACTCCTATCCCTAAGGAGGAACTGGCAGGCATGTTCATGGGCACCCTGAAGCAGCCTTACTCTACACTCATGGTGACCTTACTGGTAGTGGACTTCAGCACTATCGTGAGGAGAGGTACCCGTATCGAGACTGATATCAAGAGCGGGGCCATTCATTCCATCCAAGGACTTGATTCCCCCAAGGCAACGGCCTCGTCTAGCAAAAATATCGGTCCCCAGGACCACAGAAAGAAGGAAGATGTACATATGGTTTGTAGAGCCCCAGACCTTTTCACATTTAATGCATGACACTTCCGTTGCCATTTTGCCTTTAAAGAGGTTTAATTAATAAATAAGGAAGAAATTGAAAATTTTGAAATGTTAGAAATGTTCCTTTTCGAAGTACGAACCCAACGCAAGTTGAATCGTCAAAATCCGACGAGCGAGTCAAAAGATATAGCCAAAACAGTCCGGACCTGCAGGCAACCGATCGCTCGGTCCATAGAGCGATCGATCGGTCCAAAACCGATCAATCGGTAGCTATCGACTGGTCAAGATTTTTGTATGGAAAAATTTTCCAGAGAGTTGATTTTTGGTCGAGAGCTCGATCAACACACCGATCGCTCGGTAGGCAACCGATCGATCGGTCATAAATACCGATCGCTCGGTCCTCGCGTTTTGCAGAATTTTCACTAAGGGCATTTTCGGCATTCGGGTGTTATACCCTTTCTTATATAGGATCGCCCGAGCCTTTAGGGCTCATTCTCAACACTTAGAAGATTTGGGAGATAAGAAGAGAGGAGAAAGGGTTTCATAAGCTAGGGTTTTGCTTTTGGAGAAGAATCAAAGGGGTTTTGAGACCCTAGATCACTTCAAGTCCGGCTTTTCTCCAAGATCACGGCTCAAGCACCCGTGGAGAACGTTCCCCAAGCTAGGGCAGCACCTCACGGTTGTTTTTGGAAGGGGTTTCTTCCTCATTTCTTCAAGGTCGGTACTTCTTGCTACCCTCCTAGTTATAGTTCATTCTTTTACTTTATTTCTCTTTGTTTTCTTTCATTTACACATGTGCTATGAGATGGATGGGTGTGAATGGTGAATGGAGACGGAATTGGCGATTGGATGCCGTGTGAAATGATGTGATGAATGAAATGGGGAGGGCATTGTATCCATAATGAACAAACACGTATGATGTGAGCATAACCCACCTAGAAAAGCATGTTGTAGGATTAATAAATAATGAATGCATCATGTTTGATGAAATGCCAAGGTGAATGAAATGAATAATAAATTAAGAAATTGCATGTTTAAGGTTTATGGAAATTGCTAGGGTCATGATAGTGTGATTTTTCGCTTTCCCTAAATGATATGAATACTAAATTGCTCAAATCATTGATGTTATGTGTTATGAATTACTCAAATGCCATATTTAATTCCAAATGCAAGTATGCACACGACCTCACGAGCACGCATACATGACATGATTTACCGAGGTTTTCAAGAATGGGATTTAGAGGTGGGGCATATCCTACGATATGTTTTACCTCGCTTTGAGCAAGGACAAGACAATCATGCATTTTCATAAGAAGGGTCTCCCTTCCCTCGCAAGTGCATACATATCATAAGAAGGGTCTCCCTTCCCTCGCAAGTGCATCTCACAAGGACATCTCACAAGTGGAAGGACAAGCATGAGCATTCTAGGAAGAAGGGTCTCCCTTCCCTCACAAGTAGATTATTTTTCAGAACAAGCAAGCATGATACACGCATGGCATGACATGACACGTATGACACGGTAGACAAGGTTTCAAGCATAAAAAAGGTAATTTCAGTCAAGTCAAGTGCACAAGATTTCAAGGGTTTTACCGGCTTTTATGAATGCAACATGATGAATTATATTGCTTTACTTTATTGTCATGATATGAATCATTCCTGCTTTATATGCGTGAATTGTTTCCTGCTTTATGCATGCTATCCGTATGCTATGACTGTTGGTTAGTGCTTGGTACCCGCTGAGTATTTCGTGCTCAGCCGTACTTCTTATGTCGGCAGGTGATGGCGAAGCAGCTGCTCCTTTTGATGTCTGTGCTCCGAGCCCTTGGGTGGAGGAGGAGTACATCGAGGAACCTTTGGAGGAACCTCCAGTAGAGGGTTACCATTAGGTGGTTGTAGATTCTGAGTGAATAGCTGTGGGTGAGATGAGAGATATACATTCATGTATTTTGGCGGGTCTGTCCGCACTTTCTTCTGGTTACTTTTTGTATAAACTTGGATCTGCGTATGCCTATACATAGAGGTTTGGTAGACTTCCGCTGTGCTTTAGGGTTATGTTTCTGCTATAATGTCCTCTATTGTATATGCTCTGTAGGTTTTGCAGGTTGTTGTCAAGCAAGTCATGTAAGCCATGATTAGTCGTCCAAAGTTCACTCTAACTCCTAGGGTGGGTTTTGGGTCGCGACATGGTTGCTTCTACGACACCCTTCAGATTACCAGATCCAACAGCTCAGCAGCAGTCAGTTAGCAGGAATACCGGCCAGCCCGACCAACCCAGGGGCAAAATCATCCTCCTAGAAACTTTACCCTTCTCCCATATACCCTCAAGCAGTTGTTGGAATTCCTCACCAAGCAGGGCCTTCTCGAGCTAAGAGGTCCTACACGTCTTCTACCTCCAGACAAGCAAGGCAAAAACTATAATACCGATCATCACTGCGCGTTTCACAGAGGCCCAGGCCATGCTACAGATTATTGCATAGGCCTAAAGTGTGCAATCCAAGATCTCCTAGATGAAGGAAAGGTTGAGTTGACTCCCAGCAACACAAGCATCAATCAGGTGCCACTGCCTCCACATAACAATCAAATCAATTTTATCCAGTGGGAAGAGCCCGGGGCAGGGCAGCCAGGACCCAGCACACCCGTAGTGAATAATGGCATCATCAGGCCCTCTTATCGATCACCTGTCATAATCCCCTTCCCCCAGTTAAACATATAGACTGTTCAGTCTCTAACCCAAATACCTGCCCCCGAGTAGATCATCTACACAATTCCTTACCCTGCAAATTAGCCAACAGCTCCAGCTCAAGCCTCAACCTCTTCAGGCCCTGTTCGGATCCCTTACATCCCAGAGCCTCCTTTTAACCTCAACCGACTACCTGCTCCTCGCTCTCTCATCCTTGAGAGCGAGAGCATAACCTACCTAACCAGATCTGGTCGGGTATATCAACCTCCTACAACAGAGCCGGCAAAGGTGAAGAATGCAGAGAAAGAGAAAGCAGGAGTGTCAGACCCACAGAAAGAAGCAGTTGATTCAGCAGTATTATTGAAAATCCTAGAAAAAGTAGAGGAGTTCAATATCACTCAACAAATGAGCAAGGTCCCAGCACAGATATCCATCTTGGGTTTTCTTCTCACTTCAGAGCATCACAAGAAGCAATTGGTCCAAGTATTTGGCAATGCCCATATAACGCCAGACATAACGCCCAAAAAACTGGGGCAAATGGTAGGGCAAATCCTTGAACCCAAAGTCATCTCCTTCACAGAAGAGGAGATACCAGACAACGACAGGGACCACACCCGGGCTTTATACATCGTAGTATAGTGCATGGACCGAACATTATCATCGGTGCTCATCGATAATGGCTCCGACCTGAATGTCTGCACACTCTCCACACTGCAAAACCTGGGCCTGGACCTCAGTCAAATGAAGAAGAGACCCATGACCATCAGGACCTTTGATAATACCACCAGGCAAAACCTGGGTGACATCGACCTGACCATCGGGGTTGGACCTGCTCAGTTCTCAATAAACTTTCAGGTGGTGAACGTGCCAGCCTCTTTCACTCTGCTCCTAGGGAGGCCATGGATCCATGCGGCCGGAGCCATTCCCTTCTCTTTGCATCAAAGAATCAAGTTCATGCAGGATGACCGTCTGATTGTCATTCCATCTGAAGAGTTGGCAAATTCCTTTGGAGATGTCCAAGAGCTGGGGCAAGGCACTACCTTCATGACATTCCAGTTTGAGCAGGTCAGTTTTATCTCCCAGGTAGAACAGCAAGGCAAGTAAGCAGTGACACCGTTTGTCAGAATGAAGGCCAGAATGAACTATCAGCCCAGAAGTGGTCTCAGTGCTAGGAATCAGGGAATGAAGAAGAGATACACGCCTCCTTGTTATACACCTCCCTTTGGTTTGGGATACAAGCCCAGATATGAGGACTACCTTTCTAAGCTGACTAGGAAGAGTAGACAATCGGCGAAACCTGAACCCCGACCACACATCTCTGTAACCTTCCCCGTGGGAATCTTTGAAACCTACCCAAAAACCTCTGTTGCACCCGTTGCCTTAACACCCCAACCCAGTGACGAGTCTTCAGGGATTCCAGAACCCGAAGTGTTCACCATGGCCCAGATGTTCAGCGAGCTAACTGTCGAAGATGCTACCGAAGCAGAATATCCAGCGGGAGAGCAGGTCTACACCCTCTCCAACAGTGCCAAAGCATCATCCAGTTACCAGCCACTGATCCATTGGTGGACTGAGGCTCTCACCATCGAGGCCAGCCAGGGCCGGGGCAAGCACAGTGCAGGACAGGTTGGTCCGAGACAGCAGTGAACCAGCATCACCCTTCTCCTCCATCTACTTCTCTTTTGCTCCCGTTTGTAAGAACCAAAAGTCAGGCCACTGTCGGCCTCTTTTTGTTTGAGTCTTTTTGTAACAAGTCGTTTTGCTAATGAGATTGTTTTGACTCAAAAATCATGTTTTCAAAAAAACAATACATTTCATAACGGCTAATGACGAAATCACACGGACTCTTCCCCTGGAAGGCTTAGTGTCCTGAAGCCAACAAATCATCATCATCAAAGCATGCTAAACTGAAGCTAATTGGTTTGCTAGGAAATTTCCTCTGACAGGGCTACCCCTCAAACCCTCCTTGAACTCTCTGAAGCAGAGTATGACTCAGAACAGGAAGAGGAACCGCCTCAGGAAATTTTGGACCTCCTCGAGCACAGCGAAGGACTTCTACAGTCTAACAGGGAGGACACTGAAACAGTCAATCTGGGATCCACAGAGAACCCTCGGCTAATCAGAATCGGCACCAGCATGAACCTTCAGCGAAGAGCATACATGATCAGTTTCCTGAGAAGCTACAGTGATGTCTTCGCCTGGTCATATGCTGACATGCCAGGCCTAGACCCAGCATTGGTGGTACACAGACTGCCCTTGAACCCCGACGTCAGACCAGTGAAGCAGAAACTGAGAGGGATGAGGCCCGAATGGTCACAGAAGGTCAAGGAAGATGTTGAGAAGCAGATCAGCGTAGGCTTCCTAGCAGTTACAAACTACCCTGAGTGGTTGACCAACATAGTCTCAGTACCCAAGAAGGATGGCAGGGTCCGCATGTGTATTGACTACCGAAATTTAAACAGGGCAAGCCCCAAAGACAACTTTCCTCTCCCGCACATTGACATTCTGGTCGACAATACTGCTGGGCACGAGACTCTCTCATTCATGGATGGTTTCTCCGGATACAACCATATCAGGATGGCAGAAGAAGACATGGAGAAAACCTCCTTTATCACGCCTTAGGGCACATTCTGCTACAAGGTCATGCCCATCGGACTTAAGAACGCAGGGGCCACCTACCAAAGGGCCATAACGGCCTTGTTCCACGACATGATGCACAAGTCCACTGAAATCTACGTGGATGACATGATCATCAAATCGCCTACAGCCGAACGGCACCCAAAAGACCTGAAGAGACTCTACAATAGACTCCGAGAGTACAGCCTAAGACTGAACCCGGCCAAATACGTCTTCGGAGCCTCATCAGGAAAGCTCCTTGGCTTCATAGTCAACAAAAGAGGCATTGAGATCGATCAAGCTAAATCCATAGCTATCATCGAAATACCAGCACCCAAACTGAAAAGGAGATCCGTGGTTTCCTGGGCAGAATTCAGTACATCAGTCGATTCATTTCCCAGCTAACTCCGATCTACGAGCCGATCTTCAAACTTCTCCGAAAGAACACGCCGAGAGTCTGGACAGTAGAATACCAAGAAGCCTTTGACAGAATAAAGCAGTCTCTTCTGAATCCTCCAGTACTTGTGCCTCCCACACCGGGACGTCCACTGCTACTTTACATCTCTGTGCAAGAAACCTCCATGGGGTGCATTCTGGCACAACATGACAAAACTGGCAGAATAGAGTAAGCCATCTACTATATCAGTAAGCGTCTGCTTGAGTAAGAAGAGCGGTACAGCCCTTTTGAGAAGACATATCTGGCACTGGTCTGGGAAACTCAACGTCTTCGGCACTATCTGTTTTCCTACTCAGTAATTCTGCTCTCCTGGATAGACCCACTGAAATATCTACTGGAAAAGCCAGCCACCACCAGAAGGACTGCCCGATGGCTTATGATGTTATCTGAATTCGACATCACGTACATGACACAGAAGTCAATCAAGGGGCAGGTGATAACAGATCACCTGGCCCACAGTCCGACCCAGGACTACGTGTCTGTACATGATTAGTTTCCAGATGAAGCCATCCTGTATACGGAAGTGGATAAACAAGAATACTCTGACTGGGAGTTGTACTTTGACGGAGCCGCCAACAATCATGGGCATAGGGCAGGAGCAGTCCTGATCTCATCTACAGGAGCACACCTCTCCATCTCAGTCAAGCTGAAGTTCAGATGCTCCAACAATGAAGCAGAGTACAAGGCATACATAGTCGGACTGAAAGAAGCCCTGGGCATCGGGATTGAAGAGGTAGACGTCTACGGTGACTCATCTTTGGTAATCTATCAGGCGAATGAGTCTTGGGCCATCCGAGAAGCAAGGCTAGTCCCGTACTTAGCCTACCTCAATCTGCTAATCAGCCAATTCAGAAGAATCAGCTTTAGCCACCGATCCAGGAACCGGAACAGATTCGCCGACACACTGGCCACTCTAGCTTCAATGGTACAGATCCCTACAGACATCATGCTCTGGCCGATAGAAATTCAGCAACAAGATTAGCCTGCCTACTGCCTTCAGATCGAAGAGGTATCAAACAATAAGCCTTGGTATGCAGACATCAAGCAGTATCTCAATGACGGGACCTTCCCTCTCGATGCTACCAAAACAGACCGCAGGGCAATCAGAAGACTGGTCATTCAGTTCGTCCTATACAAAAGGTCGCCGAACCTACTCTGGCTTAGGTGTCTAAATACCAGTGAAGCAGCACAGGTAGTCGAAGAAGTTCACGGAGGAATTTGTAGCCCACATATGAACGGGGTTGATGTTATCTAAGAAGATATTGAGGCTAGGCTATTAATGGTCCACCATGGAATCAGACTGTTGCAAGCATGTACAGAAGTGCCACCAGTGCCAAATCTATGCCGACAGGGTAAATGCACCGTCGAACAGGCTGCACAATCTCACTGCTCCTTGGCCATTCTCGACTTGGGGCATCGACGTCATTGGACCCATAGCTCTGAAAGCATCAAACGGACATCGATTCATCCTTGTAGCTATCGATTATTTCACAAAATGGGTCGAGGCAGACTCTTATGCCAGTGTCACAGCCTCAGTGGTTCAACATTTTCTAAAAAGGGATATCATCTACCGATATGAGGTCTCATATGAGATTGTAACAGACAATGCTCTCAACTTCTGCAACAAGGGGATGACTGATCTCTGCCAAAAATTCAAGATCCAACATCACAACTTTACGCAGTACAAGCCATAGACCAATGGTGCAGTTGAAGTTACCAACAAGAATCTGAAGAAAATCATAGAGAAGATGGCAACCAAGTACTCTGCCTGGCATGAGAGGCTCCCTTATGCACTCATGGCCTACAGAACGTCCATCTGAACCTCAATAGGAACAACACCATTTGCTCTGGCCTATGGTATGGAAGCAGTCCTCCCTGTCGAAGTACAGATTCCATCAATCCGGGTGTTAATGGAAGCAGAGCTCTCAGAAGCGGAATGGGCACAGACCCGTGAAACTATGCCTATTTTTAATTTAGAAACACAGTTCTTGGGGGGCATACATCGAATCCCAAGATCTGACTAAGATTCTAATTGATTTTATTCAATGAAGGTTAGAATAACATTCACCTTTGCGACTTTGAAATTGTTAAGTCAAATCCACATAAGAATAGTACTCACAAAACTTCACAAATGTCAAGTCTCCTGTCGATTCACACGAACCTTCTTTTTCTTTTAAAGCTTTCTCTAATGGAAGCTGATGGCCCTTCCAAATTCCATGCTCTTTTATTTTTTCTTCTTTTCTTTGATCCAAGAACCTTTCTTCATTAAACAAGATCCAATCTTGATCTTCAAAGAACTTGTTCTTGATCATCAAGATCAAAAACCAAACAAAAAGGAAGAAGGGGAAGGGTGATCATACACCCTCAAAGGGGGAGAGGGTTGGGCGTAAACTTGAGGAGAGGGAGAGAAGAAAAAATTCTGGAGAATTATATATATATTAAAGGGCTGGGCATCCAATCCTTTATATAAGTTCCCTCTTAGTTGCTTGAATTGTAATCCAATTATAATTCATTAACCTTATCCTAATCCAATTAGGATTCCTCAATAGTTTCCTTTATTGATTATTCTCCTAATCCAATTAGGATTAATCTTAAAAGAAACCAACCTTATCCATTAGTAACTAATCTTATCCTTATCCAATAAGGAATCTTGAATTAGTAACTAACTAATGGACACCGTTTACTATTTTTCCTATTTATCGGGTATTAAATATTCAAAAATTAATTATTAATTACAGAAAATCCGAAAATTAAAAATTCTTGTGCGAGATTGTGCTCTCTATTTTTCTTCATCCAATGGTACCATTGGATCTTCGGGACAACTTGGTTTGCTCAAAAAAACCCCAGTATGACTCCACCGGCAGGGGTGATGTTTCCTTCTGGAAGATGGTAAAGGGCTTAACATCCACCTTGAGGAGGGGGTAGTGCTCTCAAGCCTTGCTGGGCTGGCCAGCTAGCTTGACCGAGCATGTTGCAACGTGATGGGACATGATGCTAAGTGTGTGGGTCACGAAGGGAAGGTTGCTTGGTTGTGATGCTTAGATGTTCCTCCTCGACCTCGAATGCCCGAGGTGCACATCCAACCTGCCCGAGCTGACCAAAACGAGTATGCAACCATGTGTTCGATGAAATGCCCGAGTGAGCTTATCGGTGAAATTCAGCCTTGATCAGGACAAGATCTTGGCCATTGCTTAGATGTCCCTTGTTGGTTGACCGAGATGCCCCCAATGATGCAAAATAGCCAAGCAACATGATGCAAAATGGCATAGACCCTGCCCGGGAGCCTGTTGCAACATGGCCGAGATCCTGCCCGGTAGCCTGGTGCAACATGGCCGTGACCCTGCCCGGGAGCCTGGTGCAACATGGCCGTGACCCTTCCCGGGAGCCTGATGCAACATGGCCGAGACCCTGCCTATTTTTCTTGAGGGAAAACAGAATATTATGAACAAATTATACATCTAATGCATATATCAAAAGCATTCACAATATTTATCATTGTATCACATGTATAGAACAATATACAAAATCATCATATGATAATAAATCAAATTTTGTTTAATTAGATCAAACTAATTCCAATGAACTCCCACTAGCCCTAGAAATCTTAATGGATCTAATCCAAGGGTACAAAGGTCATTTTAACATCAGTGGGCTTTAGATGGTTCATTCATCCATATGATGGACCATTGGTCATACCAAGCACCATGGGTTCAAGATAACAATTATAAGTGTCCATGTGCATCACTAAAGCCCATAAGTCAAAATGGACTATATTACCCTTTAATTCTCTACGAATTATTTTTAGCACATTAGGGTTCACCAACCCTAAGTTTAAAAGAAATTATGGGAGTCTTTAAACAACTCTTTAAGACCTCTACTAGGATCTATAAGTGTCAATCAAGCACTTCCCAAAATCGTGAATATTGTTAGCTTACATCTATGTCAATTAAGGCACAATTATCTTATAATCATGCAAGTAACATATTCTACGTAAAAATTTCAACATGGACTACATGCATCACGTCCAAAAGGGCTATAATAATGTGTTTTATTTAAACACAAACTTTTAATGTTTCAACAAGACACATATTGTGGGGTTTGATCCAATTATCCAAAATTTACACAAAAAAACGATAATCACATTATCACAAGGGTTATGAACTTTTCTAAGCAACTAAAGCTATAACAAATCATCACATGAAATACATAATATAGTCGCACAATGGGTCCACATGATTATGCTATCTTAGAAATCCTACAACTACTCTTGTAGAACGCCTTCCAAGATTTATTCTCCATGCGATCACCATCATCTTCGATCTTCAATATGATTTCTCTATAGAGAAAAACCAGCAACTCCTAATACTAAGATTACATCATATTTAAAATAAAAAACCTTGAGAAACCACCCAAAATAGGGTGCTCAAGGGGAGTACAACTCATAAAAAGAAAGAGAAGAGAATAGAGAGAGAAGAAGAAGACATGATCATGGAACCCATCCACCATTCAACAAAAATATATATTAACAATTCATCAACTATGAATAATAACATGGCATGACAAATTACTTAGAAAGTCCATAACCTCAACAAGGGTTTTGCTAACCTTAGGGAAACTCTTTCCCATATGGTTAAGGCCTCTATTAACATTTAATAGAAAAACCCTAGAGCAAAGAAAGCAAGCATGTGTAGAATGAATTCTTAGGGTTTTTAGATCATCATTAAAAGAAAACAATTTTCCTTTAATGCTTGAAAATCATTAAGAGAAACAATTTCTCTGAGATTTAATCTAACCCTAAAATTCATCCACACATTCCTCAATTGATAAACAAATAGAAAACACCATATTAAATTCGGCTAGGCTAGGGATCTAATCCCTTCTATATTATTTTGATCTAATAACTATTAAAATACCAAAATAAAAATCAGCAAATTGCTAATTTTTAATATCACTTTATATTGATTCAAAATCAATAATAAGTGAATTCAAAATTTTCCATAATGGCCAACTGCTTTAGGGATTATTTGATTTAACAATTAAATAAAATAATACCCTAAACACTAGTATTAAATGTCCATAAAATAATTGATCTCTATCAATTAAAATTCACTTGAGATAAAACTCTGTATCTCAACCAATCGCATTTATGTAATTACTTGATTAACTATTAATCAAATAAAAACTTGTAAATACTATGTAGGCAGTCATTCTGAGCACATGTAATTGATCCAAATCAACTACAATAATTATGGTATTACTCCCATAAACTTTTTAGGGAACCATAAAATATATCATAATTAACATTTAATTAAATGATAGCCCGTGGACTCGAGTAGATAATTAAACAATTTAATTAAATCTCAGCCCGTGCTCTCGAATCAAATAATTAAACTATTTAATTAATTGATAGCCCATTAAACGATTTAATAGCATCCCATGCTCTCAAATCAAATAATGGAATTTAGGAAAAATTTGAAAGCCTCTTGGAAAATTAATTTAGAAAACTCTTTTTCCCGCTTTAGATTTTTGACTCAAGTTTTGACCCTGAAAAAAATTGATTCTGGAAAAAATTTCTTCACAAAAGTTGTAGATCTTTTCGACGGCTTCGAAACGATGTACTGACGGACCTAAATCAGACTTACGGTCACAAAGTTATGGCCAAAATACTGAAACTGTATCGATTCTTTTAATCAAATACAAAACCAAAAATCCATGAATCAATTTTAATCGAAATAAGCTTTAATCTCCAAGAACACTTAAGCAGTGGTGTCTAACACCATGAGATTTATTAATTAACATTTAATAAATAAAATCTCATCTATATATGCTAGCCAAAATATCAATGGGTATCTAAGTGGTATATATCAAAGGGAAAACTTGCCCGAGGCTCACAAGAATAAATTAAACAATTTAATTTAATATAAAAAGGATCTCTAAATCCTTAAAGGGCTTTAACCAAATTTATATCTCTATATACCTATCCCTAATAGAATTAAGAGAGGTTTTGAAATCACCCAAAACTGAAATTAGTATCACACTAATTTCTAAGGGCTTGATTACTCCCTCAATAACTAGAGGGGGATCCCTTAAGCCTAATAATGATTATCCAATAATCAAGAATCTAGAAGATTGATTCATTAGGGCTACCACAATTCATAGGGGAGGCAATCTTGATATAAATCTTGATTAAACTCAAAAATCAAAGAGAAGCATAGCCCTGGCTCTGATACCAATGAAAGTATGCCTTTTTTAATTTAGAAACACAGTTCTTGGGGGACAAACATCGAATCCCAAGATCTGACTAAGATTCTAATTGATTTTATTCAATGAAGGTTTGAATAACATTCACCTTTGCGACTTTGAAATTGTTAGGTCAAATCCACATAAGAATAATACTCGCAAAACTTCACAAATGTCAAGTCTCCTGTCGATTCACACGAACCTTCTTTTTCTTTTAAAGCTTTCTCTAATGGAAGCTAATGGCCCTTCCAAATTCCATGCTCTTTTATCTTTTCTTCTTTTCTTTGATCCAAGAACCTTTCTTGATTAAACAAGATCCAATCTTGATCTTCAAAGAACTTGTTCTTGATCATCAAGATCAAAAACCAAACAAAAAGGAAGAAGGGGAAGGGTGACCGTACACCCTCAAAGGGGGAGAGGACTGGGCGTAAACTTGAGGAGAGGGAGGAAGAAAAAATTCTGGAGAATTATATATATATTAAAGGGCTGGGCATCCAATCCTTTATATAAGTTCTCTCTTGGTTGCTTGAATTGTAATCCAATTATAATTCATTAACCTTATCCTAATCCAATTAGGATTCCTCAATAGTTTCCTTTATTGATTATTCTCCTAATCCAATTAGGATTAATCTTAAGAGAAACCAACCTTATCCATTAGTAACTAATCTTATCCTTATCCAATAAGGAATCTTGAATTAGTAACTAACTAATGGAATCCCTAACAATTAGAGAATCTTTAATTAGTAACTAACTAACTAACCTTATCTAATAAGGATATTAGTTATTAGAAACTAATTAAAATAATAACAATTATTATTCCTTCTTGAAGTGGGCGTCCCACCCTAGGTGGGTCCCACTCCACACGTCTAAAATGGTTTCCAAAAACCCTCTTGGTCACTTGAATTATTCTTTTATAATAATTCCCAATGGGTCCTACCCATTTGGTTTTTCACATCCAATGTGATTCCACCTTTTAGAGCTTCACTATACCATATAGTGATTACTTAGAGAAATTAATTAATTTAATTATAAATTAAATTAAATACTTTAAGAAGGTCCTTGTGTGTGGGATCTAAAGGGATCTCCTATTTCTGGTTGTGGAACCAAGTACTCAACATTTTGGTTAAAGCATTGTTACTAGGAAACACCTTTCCTACACTCCATTAGGATTATAGAATTTTATCTATATCCCTGGACTTCCACCAATCACAATTAATGTCCATTAACACAATGTGATTAACCTCCAAAAATTAGAGAATTGCTTGTAAGTACCATCTCAAAATATATTTATAAATAAATCCTTCCACATTCCGATATCACTTGTAAGCTTCCGGGATTGGAACAATTCCACTGTCTTAGTCCCTAGCTTATGAATAGAACCCTTTCTCATGATTACTTTTTCAATGAACTGAACCTCCAAAACACTTTTGAAGAAACATTAGAAAAGAACTGATATATATATTTATATATACTTTTCCATATTAAAAATATCAACTTCGATAAAAACCATTTTACCGAAAAGCACTAGTACTGGATTTAACAGTTCAGTTCAACAAGTATCACCTTGATATCATTATCTCCAATTAAGGAGTTGTGGATTCCTTATTGAGTGTTTACACACTTCTCCAAACATTGTGTACATGACCCAACGTACCCGGAGTTAGTCCTATGTATTGGACATTGCCGATTGGCACATCAAAGCCATATAGACAGATGTCTGAGAGATGTTAACCTCTCAGGTCTAAGGACAATTTTTCAAATGGATAACCCTAATACAATCTAACAGTGTATTCCATAGGGTATCCACTAGTGACCCCGTTCAGTATTATGTACTTGCTACATATACTCACATGTTAGTCAAGAGTCACCACTCTCTGTGAATGAGATTCATCACACTATCTCATAGAACTACACATGTGCAAGCCATGATGAAGTACGGCGCCAAACCAGTACTCTAGAGGCTTCGAACAATATTAGGTTTACAAGGAACCGGAAAATCATATCTCCTCGCAACCTTTGCATGATTTTCCTACAATGTTACCTATGGAACTTTATGTCATCATCATATGAGACAATAATTAATATAAATACCCTTTATAGTTGGTTGTGTGAATATGATGCTTATCTAATCAACATAGAAAAGTCTCTTATTGGCTTTCGAGGGTATATATGTCCAACAACCCGGTATGAGCAGTTGAACCTGATCGAAGAGCGGCGACTGAAAGCCATCAACCACTCTCAGGCCTATCAAACGCACATGGCTAGGGCCTTCAATAGGAAAGTCAAGCCAAGAAGCATCGAGATCGGTGACCTGGTCCTCCAGAAAATGTTGCCAAACCGCCCTGACCCAAGGGGCAAGTTCACTCCCAACTATGAAGGCCCATACGTCATCCGAGACAAATTCTCCGGTGGTGCCCTTCAACTCGGACATATGGATGACGAAGACCTCCCAGAGCCCGTCAACATGGACAATGTCAAAAGATAATATGCTTAGGGTCTAGATCTGATAGGCGCTTTGCACTTGTAGTTTCTCCGGGAAATGACAAGAGGCCATCCTTGGCACACTCTTCATCCCTCTTTCCTGTAATCCGTTTACAAAAAAAATGAACCTCGCTAGTTAGCCATTTGAGCCTGACAGCCCTTCTTTCATTACACTTTTCAGGGACACCCTCCCTCGCCCTCTGCGGCATTGGCCCGAACTACGTCATGACCTGATCCTGTAAAGGTACGTAGGCAACTTGTCAAATCAGGTGCGGTCACATATGGGGTATCCACTCCCTAACTCTCCCCAAACAGAGTCCCTCTTTTCCCAAAGGAGTCATCAACTCTCCCCAAGCAGAGACAAACTCTCCCAACTTCCCAAGCAAATCGATTCTCATGGGTACAAAGTTTCTATCAAAAGAAAGCCTAAAATAGAAGTTAAAACATTTCAACAGTCAGAGACTCCCCACAGAGATAATCTCTTCGGACTCTTTACCCAGCAGAGACAATCTCTCCAGAAAAACAAAATCTTCAGGTAGAGACAACCTCTTTATTCCCAGCAGAGGCAACCTCTCTCGCTCTCTCTCCCCCATCCCAAAAAAAAAATCATCACCGGGAATCATAAGGCACAGGCCTTAAGCAAACAAATCCCCCCGAAAACAGAAGAATCCTCCCTAGAGAGTGAAAATAAATTATATCAAACCAAAACCTCCAAGGGAAAGCAAATCAACAACAAACAGGAGAAATCCCAGGGTGTCCCAAACTTCAGTCCCTCAACCTACATTTCGTCCTACTCTAAGTCCTGCTCGATCCATTAGGAATTACGAGTGCAAGTGTAATATCACATCTGAATTCCCAGTGGAAATATCATCCTCAAAACCCTCGAGGAGCGCCATTCAGGGCTATGACGGGAGAAGACCTATCTTTCTCAACATAAAAAAAACCTCCCCAATAAGTCGCAGGCATAAGTGAAAATCGGCAACGATCTCATTGCGTAAAAAATACGCGATCCCCAGACCTAGTCTTGTGACTAGGGGTAAAAATGGACAAAAATCAATCAACTTCGCAGGCATGAGGAAAACCGGTAACGGACTCATTGCTTAAAAATTATGTGAACCCCATGACTTGGTCATTCCAAGGGTAAAAAAGGGAGAAAGGCTGAAGAGCAGTTTGGCAACAACATCTGGTAGCAATCAGGCTAGCCAAATAAATCCCCTACAGCAATCCCCAGCAGGTGGCATGGAAGAGCAGCTTCCCCAACACTAGGCTCCAGCAGAGTCCAGATCCCCAGCAGTGACCTACGGCAGTATCATATCCCTCAGCAGATCCCCAACAATGGTCTACAATGGCATTACATCCCCTAGCGGATCTCCCCGGTAGAAGCATCCTATTTGCTCCCCCAGCAAGCTTCTCCCCAGTCAAAGTCTAATCTCCAGCAGTGACAAAACAAACAGGCTACTCGTGAGCATCCTCGGTGGTGACAAAACCTCTTCTGGGTCATACTTCGCTGTCCAAGAGTGAAAGGTAGAATACATGATCCCCAAGACCTGTCTAAGGCACTTTCTTGGCAAAACTAATAGCTAGTTGAACATTCTTTCTATTGAAAGCAAAATTTTTACAAAGGACCAAAACCTTTTACAAAATGTTTTCAAAAAAAACTCTTTGATGTCCTGACCAGATTGTACCAGCCTGCACTGAGCAGCCCCAACAAGTCAAAGCAGAAGATGCTGACACCATGCATCCCCGCCAATCACAATCAGCAGAGTCATGGGAAAGCATCCTCGCCTTTATCCCCTGCATGACATCCTTGCATAGCGTCACGCTTCTGGTGACCAAACTCCTCAGCATCATCTTTGATCAAAATCTAGCGCCTCTTGGCCATTTCAATCATCCGGCTAGCACCTCTTGGACATGTTGCCTCCCTTTCGACACCCCCGTGTGTCATCGACATCCCGTGTATACCTTTACAGTGTATATCACCTACATGTCCTCCTTTTCGACACCCCCGTGTGTCTTCAAAATCCCATGTATACCTTTACATTGTATACCACCTGCATGTCCTTCCTTCTTTTGACACCCCCGTATGTCCTCGACATTCCGTGTATACCTTTACAGCGTATACCACCTGCATGTCTCATCCTCGACACCTCCGTGTGTCCTCGACATCCCGTGTATACCTTTACAGCGTATACCACCTGCATGTCCTCCCTTTCGACACCCCCGTGTGTTCTCGACATCTCGCGTATACCTTTACAGCGTACACCACCTGCATGTCTCATCCTCGACATCCTGTGTGTACCTTTACAATGTACACCACTCGCATGTCACCCCTTCAAAACCCTGAGTGTTCTTCACACCCTGTGTGTCTCTTCAATCAAACTCGATCGAATCCTTCCGGCCGACGCCTCCGGGCTATGCCATCCCTGCATCCATCATGCCCCAATGAGTAGTCTGACATACTCATTCCCCAGCAGTGACCTTGCCACTACATTGCACTCACCATTTGCACTGCATGCATACATACCATCATCCTATATCCCAATTATCCGAGCTCGGTGTAAAAATAGGATGATTACAGTCGTTGCCGTTCGAATCGCCAACCTTGGCATTCTCCAACAAAGAGGGGCAGCTGTAAGCACCCAATTTTTACACCCCATCCTAACTGTAGTTAAAATCCCTTAACTATGGTTACCTCTCCTACCAAGTCCCTCACAACCTAGGTAAGCCTCTTCAGTCAAACCCTAGAAAAACCCCTGCTAAACCCTTAAGACTCACCCTAGTTTAAACTCAGTTATACCCTAGGTGACCCTAGTTGAAACCCTAGTCTACCAGACTAGTCCATGTTAGCCACCCTTGGTGCACACACACACGCCCCTAGTCTCGACACAGGCTCACGTGCCAAAACTACGCTCGATCTGATCTCACCCTGTGAGTACGTAGGCAGCCCAACACGGGCCCGACCCCAGTTAGCTTTTCCTTTCTTGGATTAGTGTTCACTTAAACATTTCGGCATTCTAAACAAGATTAACTTTATTTGGCTTAAACCTGGGGAGTACGGAACCGTTGTAAAACGGGAGCCTCGGGATGCCTAACACCTTCCCCGGACTTAACCGAACCCCTTACTTTGATCTCTCTCATGGACCAAGACCTTATCCAAAACTTCGGGGGACTTATCCATTCTAAATTAATAGGTGGTGACTCTCAAAACCTCGTGAGAAATCTAGGGAGTGAAATCCAACGCTCACAAATAGAACTCCTACAAAATGCATAAATAAAGTCTCCTCGAAATGACCAGGGGCTCACAATGATTGTACAAGAGGAGAAACAAGGGTATGGAACACCCTACACTGATGCTCTGTTCACTGGCCGAAGGTGGGGGTGCTGTGTACGGTGGTGGAGTACTCTGGAGGTGCTGCACGAATAGGGGAGACCTAAGGTAATCCAAAAAGGGGTCCTAAGCTGCTGGGTGAAGCTTGAAATGGGTTTGAGCTTTGGATATTTCAACATGGCTTTACCTATGAGATTTTACCGACCGTTTGAACTATGGAGGGATTGGGTTTTTATAAAAGGGAGGTTGGGACCTAAGGGGAATTAAGAGGAAGGCCTGAGAGGGGGTTGGACCTGGGGGAGGTCGAGTGAGAGGCCTAAGGGGAAGGTTTGAAGTGAAGGGTGGAGAGGATGGTTGAATGTGCAGGGTGTCTACAGTCTGCAAACTCGATTTCAAATAGTGGGGTAGAGGATGTACCACCAATGTGAAAACATGCAAAACAGATAATGGCGGTAGATGGTCTACCACCATTAGCAAAACAGGAATTGGCAGTAGACCATCTACGCCAATAAGAAATTTTGATTAAAAAGGGCCCGGCCCACACACAATCAGGCTTGGGGGTTTAGGCTTAAGGTTTTTGGGCCTTATGGGCCCATGCCAAGATTCAGGCCCTAAAGACCATGGACTCTAGGATTTACTTAGGGTTTAGCTAGGGTTTAACTAGGGTTTAGCTGGGGTTGTGTCCTAGGGTTTGACTAGGGTTGAGTCCTAGGGTTTAACTAGGGTTTACCTAGGGTTGAGTCCTAGGGTTTACCTAAGTTTAGGGTTTAGTTCTAGGGTTTGGCTTAGGGTGAGTCCTAAGATCAACTAGAGGCTTACCTAGGGTGTAGGGGACATTGCAGGGGGTAACCATGGTTAAAATACTTTTAACCATGGTTAGACAAGGGTGTAAAAATTGGGTGCTTACATGGGCGATTGATCGCCAACATGTAAATGCCTGGGTGATCGATCGTCCAGCACTGCCAATCGATCGCCAGTGCCCAGAAATGATTTTTGGGACTGTAATGATGGTTAGACTTCGGGGAGCCTGGATTGGATCCCGGGTATATTGTATCGTCACCCTAGGGTATTGAAAAATCTGTCTGAGTGTCGTGTAAGGGGATGGACACATCCATTGGCCTGGAAACGTTCCCTAACGAGAGGATATGTTATTGAACTTGGTATACGGTCTTGAAGCCCAACTGTTTCAGTTAATCAAGCAAGGCTTAAGTTAACTGGGGTTGTCTTATGGTTATTAAAGGGAATCTAGATAAAAAAAATTATGCGAAAAACTGGATCCCGAAGATCTTTACACTATAGAAATCAAATAATACTAGCTAAATGTTTAGATAATTACCTCAGTGAATGATGTTCACCTGTGAAGCACAAAACAACTTGAACCGTCAGAACTCTTTGTAGAGATTTCTCGAAAAAATACTCCAAGCTCAATCCTTGTTCTTCGCTATCCCCACGAAGCTTTTGAATCTTTACTTGGTATTGAAGAAACAAAGAGAAGAAGATTGATGTTGGAGTAGACTTTCTATCTCACAAATACTAAGGGTTCAAAACCCTAGTCTTCAAAACTAACTTGGAGTAACTCTAGGGGCTCACGAAAATTGAAGAGAGAGTTATTCTCTCTATAGCTCACGGTTTTGAGGGGGAAAGAAAGAAATCCTTGAATGAATTCCCACACGTTTTGGACATTGAGGTATATATAGATTAGGATCTTATCCAAATCCTACTCCAATTAGAAGTTATCCCTTTTAGAAGAGTTACTAATTAATGATAACTCTTATCATTAGTTATAACAAACTTTCTAATTTAGGTTTCCTTTTCCTAAAAGAACTCCATAATTAAAGGGTGTAACTAATTCCCTAGAATCTAGGAATCCCAACAAACTCCTAACAATTAGGAATCCTAATCAAATTAGGAAGCCCCAAAAAGGGGGAAGGGGCGTGAGCTATAGTGGCGTAAGCTAGGGAGTCTTGCATTCCAACTTTTGAAAAACTTCTAATCTTGTCTCCTTCTTTCTTGCATTCCAAGTATAGGAATCTAATCCCATGAAATAAGGATTAATTATATAATAATTATTTAACTAACAAAATCCTAATCCAATTAGGAAACTCCAAATGGGCACCCCACATAGGGAATAAATCCCATGGGCTTAGGCCCACCAATAAGGTCCATTCTTTTGGGTTTTATGGATATGGGTCAAACCCATTTCCCCTTATATTGGGTTAAGTAAATAATCATTATTATTATCCTTTAATTTAGATTAACATTTAATCCAAACCTTAGATTAACATTTAATCCATTTATTAAAGTTTAACTTTTAATCCTTTAAATTATAGATTAACATTTAATCTATGAATTGAGCTTGTATTTCTTACGTGAGCATCTCCACAGATTGGTCTGGGACATTTTAACCCTAGCTTACCCAATGTTATCCCATTGACCCTTAAATAGGAATGACATTGGAATTGCAAGTGACGTGAGATATCCATGTTGCAATTGAATCCCAGTGTGAGAACATTAACCATTAAGGATCCCGCCACATGAACTTTTTAATTCAATTGATCATTCCAATAACATTATCCCTAATGGGCCTTCGAGATTAATATACTATCTAACTCATAACCAATGTACATCATCCGGGTTTCCAAGACTTCTTATTAAGCCATGAGAAACTTTTTCTCATGTAAAACATTTTGAGAAAAGATTTTGATAAATATAATATATTTTAATAAAAACATATTTCAAAACTTGTTTGATTTCAAAATCACCTATGCAGGATTTAAGCTTAATTGACTGTCTTACCCGGAACTTTGATGACAGCTTTCTGATTATCCAACTGTCACCTTATCATAGCCCCTCAGGTAGAGAGTACTTAGTTAGAATCAAAACAGTCAGATCACTGCTCAGTTATAAATGAACTCATCAGATCTAAGGATCATCGAAGTTGTTTAATGTGAATAAGAGACCAATTATCTAATAGTATGTTTATGTAAGAGGTCTCTCATTGCATGCAATCAGTCAGTGTATATTTAAGCACTCATATGCTGATGTGTAGTCTCCACTACAATAGTTTGAGATAAAACTATATCTCAACTATTGAGAACACCTTAGCATTGTGGCAGCCATATAAGTGAAGTGCCCAGCTTCACTCATAATTGTGACTATATAAGGTATAAGGAACTGGAAAGCTATATCTGCCTGTGATAGTCCCATCACATAGCTTTTTAATAATATATCCTATGGACCTTTGTCAATATCTCATATCGTATAGTTCATCTCATGATCATGGTCAATTACCCATAATGAATTCACAATAGATAAAGAAGATGTCTCTATTAATCTAATTAATAAGCATCTTACAATCTAAATGACTTTTCTGGGCATCATGTCTAACAATCTCACTTGCCCTAAAATTCACTGTGACATAGATTTCAATCTCATGCTATCTAAGTGTGTTACAAATACTTTATCTGATAAAACTTTAGTCATCGGGTCAGTCACATTAAGTTGAGACTTGATCTTTGTAACAAAGATGTCTTGCCTCTCAATAATCTCATTAATGAGATGATACTTCCTCTAAGTGAAAAGTAAGCACATAATCCCTAGTCATTTTCAGGTACTTCATGATGTGCTTCACAGCAGTCCAATTATCTGATACTTGGATTGCTTTGGAACCGACTAACAACTCCCACTATATGACAGATATCCGGTCTGGTACATAGCATGACATACATGAGGCTCCCAACTACCGAAGCATAAGGGCACCTCTTCATCTGCTCGATCTCATCAGCTGATGAAGTAGTCATCTTTTTAGACAAAGTAACACCATGTCTAAAAATGAATGAGAGTTGTCTTACAATCACTCATACTGTACCTAGACAAAATCTTGTCAATGTAGGATGTTTGACTCAATCCAAACATTCGACGTTTTCTATCTCTCAAAATCTTATTCGAGAATATAGGATGCTTCTCCCAAATCTTTCATTGAGAAATGCTGAGAAAGCCAAATCTTGACTGATGACAACATCCCTACATCATTCCCAATGAGTAGGATGTCATCTACATAAAGAAGTAGGTATACTACCGCTCTCTCACTATCATTCTTTTAAATACAAAATTCTTCAAAATTCTTTGATCGAAAGATCAAATCTTTGGTTTCAGCTTCTAGAAGCTTGTTTTAAACCATATATCGATTTGTTAAGCTTGCATACCATGTTCTCCTGGTTAGGAGCAATGAAGTCCTCAGGTTGCTTCATATAGATGTCTTCATCTAACATTCCATTAAGGAGAGCAATTTTGATATCCATTTTTCATATCTCATAGTCATGGTGTGGAGCTATAGCTAGCGATATCCTGATCGATTTGAGCATAACTACAGGTGAAAAGGTATCTTCATAATCAACTCCTTGAATTTGAGTGTAAACTTTTGCAATAAGTCTTGCTTTATAGGTCTACACGTTACCATCGGCATCCTTCCTTTTGTAAATCCATTTGCATCCAATTCTGGTGGATCTACTAAAGTCTAGATGTCATTGTCATACATGGAATCTATTTCAGCAATCATGACTTTATTCCATTGAGATGCATCTACATCTAATGTAGCTTCCTAATGAGGATCTATATTCTCATCATCAGGGGTAACTAGATAAACCTCATTATTATAATACTGAAGTCTATCTGGCGGTTTAGAAACTTTTAGACCTTCTTAGTGGAACAAAATTAGAAGAATCAATAGTGGAAGGATTAGGTTCATTTTGGATACTGGCCGTGTTGTCTTTCATCTCATGAAATTCAACCTTCTTAAAAAGATCAATTTCTTTCCTCCATAAAGATGGCATAATTCCTAGCACTTATTATTTGGTCTGCCTTGGAGTAGAAATAGAAACCCTTAGTTTCCTTTGGATACCCTATAAAATTCTATTTTTCTGTTCTAGATTCCAACTTAGTAGGTTCGAGCTTGCGAACATATGCAGGACAACCCCATACCCTTAGATGTTGTAAACTAGGTTTTTGCCCAATCCACAATTCATAGGGTGTAAGTGGTATAGATTTCGAAGGAACCCGGTTCAGAATGTAAATTACAAAAGCATACCCCCAAAGATAGGAAGATACATCGGCATGACTCATCATAGATCGAACCATATCTAATAAGGTCCTGTTTCCTCTTTTAGAAACACCATTTTGTTGAGGTGAGGTAGGACTTGACAATTGTGAGATAATCTCATTATCCCTTAAGTAATCCATAAAATCATTGGTGAGGTATTCACCACCTGGATCTGATCGAAGTGTCTTTATGGATTTGTCTGTTTGATTCTCAACTTCTAATATGAATTCTTTGAACTTTTCAAAAGTGTCAGATTTATGTTGCATCGAATAGACATATCCATATCTAGAATAGTCATCGGTAAATGTGACAAAATACCAGTATTGCCCTCGTGCAACAATGTTAAATGGACCACATACATCACTATGTATGAGTCTAAACTTTTCTTTAGCTCTTCCTACCTTTTTAGGGTAAGGCTTCTTGGTCATCTTCCCTTCAAGACATGAATCGCAAGTAGGGAATGGTTCTACCTTGAGGAATTCAAGGGGACCATCTTTTATCAACCTCTTGATCCTATCAAGATTAATGTGACCAAGTCTCTTATGCCAAAGATAAGTTGACTCTGTGCAATGTCTCTTCATTCCAAACATTCTAGATGTTGAGGCATTGTCACTTTATAGACTTTCATTATTTACCAAAGGAAATATTAAATAAAGACCGTTGATAAGATTACCAGTAATTAAGACCATTCCATCTTTCTTAATTTCAACTATTGACCTAAAAATGATAGAGAATGCACAATATAAAAATCTAGATACTGAAATCAAATTCCAATGTGCACTAGGCACATGAAAACATTCTTCTAAAATTAATGTCTTTCCATTAGGTAAATAAAGAGTAAATACGCCAATTGACTTGACTGCAACATTTGCACCCGATCCAAC
This sequence comes from Tetracentron sinense, assembly GCA_015143295.1. NCBI lineage: Eukaryota > Viridiplantae > Streptophyta > Magnoliopsida > Trochodendrales > Trochodendraceae > Tetracentron > Tetracentron sinense. The sequence goes on from CM026551.1 coordinate 36,195,820, forward strand.
TTTAAGCTTCTGCTCCTGTCTGGTGGCTTTCTGATTTCCTTGAACTCCTGCAAACAATTGCAAACATGTACAGTGGATCCAGAATCCACGCACCATGAGTTAGGAGGACCATCCAGAAAGTTTGACTCAACAATAATTAATACTTTAAAGTATCTCATACCTTGAGTATTTGCACCATCCTTCTTAAAAGTTGTGAGGTAAGTCATACAGTTCCTCTTCCAGTGGCCTATTGTGGAAACACTTTCCCTTGTCTTTGTTATCCTTGCTAGCATCTGCTGAAGAACCTTTGGCAACTTTTGCCTTACCTCTGTTGTCTTTAAACTTACCTTTGCTCTTATTCTTCTTTCTAAACTTTTTAGATCGATTGAAGGTATCAGGTTTATCGACAATTAAAGTTTCACCCTTTGTTGAATTTTTGATAAAATCTTCTGCAGCCACAAGTGAGTTCATAAGCTCACTTAGTGACACTTCACTCTTGTTCATGTTATAATTTAACACGAACGCATTGAAGGATGAAGGGAGTGACTGCAGAACTATGTCAACCTGAGTGATGACATCCATCTCTCCACAAGGAATTTCCAGCTCATTCAATAAGCTCATCATCTTTATGATGTGCTCTCTGACTGGAGTTCCCTCAGCCATCTCGGTGTTAACAAGGGTTTTCAACTTTACTTGTCGAGCTGACCTATTTTGCTCATCAAACATCTCATGCAGGTTTTGCAAAATGTCATAAGCTTTATCCATGTGTTCATACTGGCTTTGCAAAATGTTAGACATCGAAGCCAGAATGTAACACTTGGTTATCTAATTGGACCTGTCGCGACCCAAAATACCCCCTAGGAGTTAAGGGTACCTTGACTCGTGACCGTCGTATCATACCTCCAGTATGATACATAAGGCACACGTGGAAACCTGTCAGAGTACCTGAATATACATAGCGGAAACGAAATACAATGCACAGTGGAAAATAAAATACTAAACATAGCTGAAGCAAAATGAATACTCCTATAACTTGGCTCAAGTAAGAACCAACAAGTATACATGTGTGAGAAACCCAAAAGTGGAGTGGACAAACCCCACACTCACATAACAAAATGACACAAGTTCGAAGTCGGTCGATCAATAGAAATCGAAGTCACGACTCCTATCTAGAGCACCATCGTCATGATAGTGATCCATGGAAGGCTCCGGGTCACAGTACTCTTCCTCGACCCAAGGTTCGTCGCCACACAAATCGAATGGAACCCGAGCACCTGCCGATCATAACAATATCGACTGAGCATGGAATACTCAGTGTATACAAACTAATAACAATAAAGCGGTTAGGCATGGAGCATACAAGACATGGAGAATGAAATCTGTAAATTCCTTAAAGCATGGAAACCGTGAAAACGTATGTGAGATAATAAAACTGTAACCGTGTGAGTCAATCGATAATCATAACCTTATGAGTTCTTGTGAGTTCATGGAGTTACTTAGAGTCATTATGATCCGTAGATACATAGATCATAGAGCAATAACCTTAGAGCATTTCCATAGAGCATAACCTTAGAGATCTTAGAGCATTTCATTGTGATCCGTGGAGCTTGTGAGACGATCTTAGAGCATTATCATAGAGTTTCCTTGTGAGCATGGTATGATCCTTAGAGCTTGTGAAACGATCTTAGAGAAATCATAGAGTTACTTAGAATCATTCATTATTCGTCTTTTCGTGAAAAACCTTTGTTTGTACTTGGAGAAATCCATGGAAACCATCAGTTCATGCGAGACATGCGAGCATATGCACTTAATAAGAGAAATCATCACATTTAAGCATAGAATCCCTTAGAGGTATTTTATCAAACACTTAGAGTGCATCATAATAGTAACCTTCATCCAAGTATATAATCACACCTTTTCATACATAAAATCAATACATAAAGATAGGGCATAGATAAGAAGAATCATAATTAGTAACTAGTAAGATTGCAAGATTGTAGTAGAGTGTATCTACCTTGGGGAAATCAATGAGTTTGACTCCCAATGGCTGGAACAAGCAATCACCTTGTGTTCTTGGTTGAGAATCACCAAGGGAAGTGGAAGAACCTTGATCTTCCACAAGCTTGATCAACAAGTAGTTCCTCTCCTTCTTCTCTCTCTCAAAATCTCCTAAGATAGGGCACAGGGGGTTTCTGAAACCCTAAGGCACGAACTCAGCCTATTTATAGGCAAAGGGTGATGGCCAAAGTCTTAAACACCCTTAATGAAGAAAATCTGCGTATGACCGATCGATCGGTGGTATGGACCGAGCAATCAGTGGCTTCCGGTCGATCGGTGTTATGACTGAGAGATCGGTCAAAAACACGCTCTCTGGAAATTTTTCCCATACAAAAAAGTTAACCGTGCGACAGCTATCGAGCGATCGGTGGTTGACCGATCGATCGCAGGTAATGACCGAGCGATCGGTGCTCTGTTATGTCTGGACTGTTTTGACCATATCTTTTGACTCGCTCGTCGGATTTCGACGATTCAACTTGCGTTGGATCCGTCTTTCGAAAACGAACATTTTTGACGTTTCGGAATTTCCGATTTCTCCCTTATTTATTAATTAGATTACAAAAACGGCCAATTAGCTACGAAGGTGCTATTCATTAAGGATGAAAAAGTCCGAGGTGCTACAGGACCTCTCCCAATGCTCCAACTCAACCTTTTGGGCCGGTATGCATCTTCATGAATTTCGGGTTTATGTGTCTTAAGACACAGGTCAAGGCTATCTGCGGCAAATACTATTCTAATCTTTCTTTTCCAGTCAACATAGTTAGTTCTAATTAACTTTTCATCACGAAGAATTTCAGTTAATGGGTGAAAGTCTATCATGATCTAATCAAATGACAAATAAAGATAGTATTAGGGGTCTATTGAATTCATTAATTACTATTAGATTATGGGTCTGTTTCTAATAGTATTGCCAATTTAGGAAGTATCAATTGACATCGAATACCTAGACAATGGCTTAATGTAATCCCGCCTTTGGGAGCAATATCACATCGCCTTGAATAAGAAGATAGAATCTATCTTCTCCATTTTCACAGATCTCATCTTGGGAATCTTGGAGCATTCGATCTACTGTCTGATCTATATGGGATGTTATGCTTACGCTTTGGCATTATTGTATGACATCTCTTATTCATGTGCCCACCTACCATGAACCTAATAAATACCTAACGGAAGCTCACGCTTTGGTGTTATTGCTCCCACTATTTGCTTATAAAGTTTTCACCATGTTTTCACATTGGTGAGAAGGATTGAACCCGGCTTTGGCCTGTCAGCTTACTCACACTCCCCCACTATAAGATCACATAATGTATAGTAGAAGATCATAATACTTAGGGACTTGTCCCCAGACTTATATACACATGATATATTAGGACAATTATTTTAACAGAATAATTAAACATAAATAAACAGCAGATATCATCTCATGATAAAATAAACAAGTATCTTCTCATGATAATAAACAAGAATAAACATCATATGAGATTAATCGCTATGGGTCAATGAAAATTAAAATGCATGGATGCAAGAGAATGAGATAAGAATAAAGGCAACTCACAAAATCCTTCGCGATCCCTTCCTTTATCATTTTATCGAGATCATCATTGCAGCATCCTCTTTCGCAGCATTTCGACCAATGCATGATATGAAAATTAAATGGCATTAGGGAAACCAGATTTCCATTCGCCTTTTACCGGGAAACCAAGTGAATCTGCCATTTACAAATTTTCCAAAATCTTACTACATATTATCCTCTAATATGAATGTATGATATACAATTTATCATAGATAATAAAATTGACCCATAACTGTAATCTCATACAATTAGATGCAACATGGTGATGAAATACTTTTTATGATATTTTAAAAAATTAAAAAATTGATAACAATTATCAATTAGCTCGATAAAATCTAAATCTTATATAGATCAAACTAAGAAAATAAAACTATTATATTTTCCAACAAACAATTTTCAAAATATAAGGATAGGATTTTCTTAAATCTCTACGATCTTTTATTCTTCTCTTAAATGCAAGATCCTTTCTCAAATGCAAGATCCTTTCATAAAGATTAGTTCTACTATTATTCAAGATTAAAATAAAAAAATAAGAGAAGTGAAAATCATAAATATGATCTCATCATAAAATAGGGTTTTAAAATTTTTTGAATAAAATCTATTTATAGGAAAAATCATTCATTAATTATTTTAAATAATTAACAAATATATTTTAAATGATCAAATCATTTAAAAAAAGGAATTTCGAAATAAACTATTTATTTCAAAATTTGATTATAACATTTATAATACTAGTTTTTAAAATTATTTAATTATTATTAAATCTCATTTGATAAATAATACAAAAAATAATTATCTATTTATTTATCTCATGAACAAATAAAAAATAAAAACTATGAGCATAAATAAATAAAGAAAATTCATCTCATGAGTTATTTTATCTATTTAATTATGCTTTAAAACAAACAAAAAAAATACTCCCTAACCATGAACTCTAATACCACTTAAAGGAATCCAGATAAAAAAATTATGCGGAAAACTGAATCCCGAAGATATTTACACCATAAAAAGAAAATAATATTAACTACATGTTTAGATAATTACCCTGGTGAATGATGTTCACCAGTGAAGCACAAAACAACTTGAACCGTCAGAACTCTTTATAGAGATTTCTCGAAGAAATACTCGAAGCTCAATCCTTGTTCTTCGCTATCCCCACGAGGTTTTTGAATCTCTACTTGGTATTGAAGAAACAAAGAGAAGAAGATTGATGTTGGAGTAGACTTTCTATCTCACAAATACTAAGGGTTCAAAACCCTAGTCTTCAAAACTAACTTGGAGTAACTCTAGGGGATCATGAAAATTAGAGAGAATTATTCTCTCTATAGCTCACGGTTTTGATGGGGAAAGAAAGAAATCCTTGAATGAATTCTTCCCACACGTTTTGGGCATTGAAGTATATATAGATTAGGATCACATCCAAATCCTACTCCAATTAGAAGTTATCTCTTTAAGAAGAGATACTAATTAATGATAACTCTTATCATTAGTTATAACAAACTTTCTAATTTAGGTTTCCTTTTCCTAAAATGATTCCTTAATTAAAGGGTGTAACTAATTCCCTAGAATCTAGGAATCCCAACAAACTCCTAACAATTAGGAATCCTAATCAAATTAGGAAGCCCCAAAAGGGGGGGGGGGGGCATGAGCTATAGGGGGCGTGAACTAGGGAGTCTTGCACTCCAAGTTTTGAAAAACTTCTAATATTGTCTCCTTCTTTCTTGCATTCCAAGTATTGGAATCTAATCCCATGAAATAAGGATTAATTATATAATCATTATTTAACTAACAAAATCCTAATCCAATTAGGAAACTCCAAATGGGCGCCCCACCCTAGGGAATAAATCCCATGGGCTTGGGCCCACCAATAATGTCGCGCCCCAAAATACCCCCAGGAGTTAAGGGCTACTTTAGGTGTGACTATACATCCTAGCCAAACCATCCTGTAATGAACAAGGCTACACATGATATAATCCAATAATAATCAGAGTGCGGAAACGTGAACTAACCTTTTCTTTTCTAATAAATCATCTTAGTATTCCAAGTGAATATATACAAAACATAACAAGGTAAAGGTGGACATGCCCACCTATCAAAATATCAAAATACACAAAAAGAACTCTCTCGTACTCTCCCCTCAACAGTAGTCGAGGTAAGGCCACATGTCGAGATCCTTATCCTCCTGCGGCTGGATCGGGATAGGGGCTTCCCTCTCCTCAACATACTCTTCCTCGACCCAAGGCTCAGGGTCGAGGACATCCATGGTACCTGCCGTCATAAAAGTACAACTGAGCATAGAGTACTCAGCGAGTATAAGCTACTAGCTAACCATAGCAATAACAAAAACACAACAACAGTGAACACAATACAAAATATCAATTGAAAGCAATACTAACAACATAACATAAATAGCATTGAACATGAATCAATATAATTATCTTGACATGCATGCATGAATGCAAAAACTCCGGTAAAACTCATGTTTGGAAACCTTTTTCATGTCTCGGCCTTGCTTGTGAAAATCTTGTACGTGTGTCTTGTTTTGCTTTGCATACTTGTGAGCCAGAGGCTAGCACCCATACATCCCTGGGCTACCAACCTCCTTGACATGAACTTGTTTCATTTACTTGTGAGCCAGAGGCTAGCATCCTTCCACTTGGGCCACCAACCTCCTTGACATGTACTTGTTTCCTTTCACTTGTGAGCCAGAGGCTAGCATCCTTCACTTGGGCTACCAACCTCCTTGACATGTAATTATTTCATTTTCTTGTGAGCCAGAGGCTAGTACCCTTCACTTGGGCTACCAACCTCCTTGACATGAGCTTGTTTTCTTGTTTGATTTATCATATACAAATACTCTCAGAAAACCCAGTTCATGCATGCCTGCGTGCTTGTGTGCTTTTCAATAATGGCAACCGTGATGACATGTATGACATGAAGGATAGTGCATTGCAATTCAATTCATAGTATAAACATGTAAGAATTTGGGTAATCTATATGGCATTTAGTCAACTCATCATTTATAAGAACAATTGTATAAGGCCTACTTCCATTTTCTTCATTTAATTCATTTACTCCTAGTTTAGGCATTTTATCGAACACATAGCATGCAACATTGCCTTAGTAGTTCATTTATTCTTTTTAGTGCATATTTTCCATCAAATCATCAAGGTAAGTTCATTATTTGTAGAGTGCCCTTCCACCATTTTCCATTTCACACATCACACAACATCCATACAACCCGGCATCCAATCGCCTTAACCCCTCATCCATCCACACATCACAACATTCATTATTATCTTGTTTACATTGTAGGAAAAATAGCATATTTCAAAATGAATAAAACATGAGATCAAGAATCATCATTTAAAATAGAAAACCTAGGTCATTGCTAAGGGAGTTAGTAGGGTATACTAACCTTTAAACTTGGGGGAGAACTTGAGGGAAGATGAGATTTGGTCCTTGGAGTAGAAAATCCTTGCTTGAAATGGGTTTTTGAGCAAAACCCCAGCTTTTCCTTTCTCTCCCCTCTCTAAATCTCCCAATATAAGCCTTGAGGGTTTATGAAACCCTCACCCACGGATTTGGGGTTTATATAGAAAATGGGGTGGTCAAATGACCATCCTATCCTTAAAATTTCGGCTAAAATAGATCAAATAGGCAAAGTGCTCGAAGAGCGGTCGACTGGTCATAGGAGTGGTCGATCGGTAGTTTAGCAGTCGATCGGTTAGCTGGATCAGTCGATCGGTCCAAAACCTCCTCTCTGGAAAAATCCCTCATACAAAATTAGTGTGATAGCGGACAACCGGTGGGTAGAGCGTTCGACCAGTAGGCTACGGGTCGATCGGTTGGTCTGTGTTTTGCCCATTTTGCTGATTTTCGTCATTTTTTCACTTTGGTGTTTTGGCCATATCTTTTGACTCGTTAGTCGGATTTTGACGATTCAACTTGCGTTGGATTCATCTTTCGAAAAGGAACATTTTTAACATTTCACAATTTTCAATTTCTCCTTTATTTATTAATTAGACTACGTGAAAGGCCAATTGGCTATAAAAGTGTTATTCATTAAGTACGGAAAAGTCCGGGGTGCTACAAATAAGGTCCATTCTTTTGGGTTTTATGGATATGGGTCAATCCCATTACCTCTTATATTGGGTTGAGTAAATAATCATTATTATTATCCTTTAATTTAGATTAACATTTAATCTAAACAATAGATTAACATTTAATCTATTTATTAAAGATTAACTTTTAATCCTTTAAATTATAGATTAACATTTAATCCATTAATTGAGCTTGTATTTCTTATGTGAGCATCTCCACAGATTAGTCTTGGACATTCTAACCCTGGCTTACCCAATGTTATCTCATTGACCCTTAAATAGGAATGACATCGAAATTGCAAGTGACGTGAGATATCCATGTTGCAATTGAATCCCAGTGTAAGAACATTAACCATTAAGGATCCCACCACATGAACTTTTGAATTCAATTGATCATTCCAATAACATTATCCCTAATGGGCCTTTGAGATTAATATAGTATCTAACTCATAACCAATGTACATCATCCGGGTTTCCAAGACTTCTGATTAACCCATGGGAAACTTTTTCTCATGTAAAACATTTTGAGAAAAGATTTTGATAAGTATAATATATTTTAATAAAAATATAGTTCAAAACTTATTTGATTTTAAAATCACCTGTTCAGGATTTAAGCTTAATCGACTGTCTTACCCAGATTTGGATGATCTCTCAATTTAATGAGTACGGATTTCTTGTTTGAAATTCATCATGACTCGAATAGCTTTCTAATTATCTAACTTTCACCTTATCGTAGTCCCTCCGGTAGAGAATACTTAGGTGGAATCAAAACAATCAGATCACTGCTCAATTATAAATGAGCTCATCAGATTTAAAGATCATCAAAACTGTTCAATGTGAATGAGAGACCAACTATCTGATAGTATGTTTATGCAAGAGGTCTCTCATTGCATGCAATCAGTCAGTGTACATTTAAGCACCCATATACTGATGTGTAGTCTCCACTACAATAGTTTGAGATAAAACTATATCTCAACTATTGAGAACATCTTAGCATTGTGATAGCCATATAAGTGAAATGCCCAACTTCACCCATAGCTGTGACTATATAAGGTATAAGGAACTGGAAAGCTATATCTGCTTATGATAGTCCCATCACATAGCTTTCCTATAATATATCCTATGGACCTTTGTCGATATCTCATATCGTATAGATCATCTCATGATCATGGTCAATTACCCATAATGAATTCACAATAGATAAAGAAGATGTCTCTATTAATCTGATTAATAAAAATCTTACAATCTAAATGACTTTTTTAGGCATCATGTCTAATAGTTAGAAAACTTAACAAGGGTTAAGTATAGTTTGTGGTTCCTCTTGGACTAGGTCAGGAGTGGTGGTGTCCAGTAAGGCCCGTGGTTCCTCCGTGACTGATAGTCGGGAGATGTCAGTTTTTTTGTCTAGGTCATCCGTGTTCCTCTTGGACTAGGTCAGGAGTGGCTTTGTCCAATAAGACATGTGGTTCCTTCATGGCTAATAGTCGAGAGATGTCGGAGTCCTATAGAGTCTAAAGTGATTGATTATTATATAGGTGTTGGCAATCAGTTGAGTTGAGGAGAATGTCATTGGCAGGCGAATGCCCGGGTATGTATGGAATCTTCAGATTCTAAGTTATCTGGGCCGGTGTACTTAGGGTTTTGTGTATTTTTCTGAGTCGGTGTACTCAGGATTCGGTATGGAATCTTCGGATTCTAGGTGGTTTGGGTTAGTATACCCAAGGTTTGGTCGTGTTCGGGTGAAAGCCGGAACAGTGTATGTGAGTCTACATAACTCTATATATGGATGAGGTTTAAAGACTAACATTTATGGGTTGTGGCCAGTTAATAGAGTCTAAGGACTCAAAATGAAACATGATTGATGATTGAAATAATAACTTGGAAATATGAACATCATTTTATAAATGAACTCCATAATTGGAAAATAATTAGAGGTTGGGAACCTTGGTTAGGGTGTCATAACCCTAAGTCACTTGGGTCACAGTTTATTATATACTGTTTTATTTTATTATAACATGCAAACTGAACTGCTTATTATATCATTATTGATGCATGTTAGTATGTGGAAAATAGTTTAAATGGACTGTGGTTTTATTGGGCTTCATAACTCACTGACGTTTTGTCGTGCCCCAAAATACCCCATAGGAGTTAAGGGATACTTTAGAGGTGACTGTTCGAACTTGCCAAACCATCCTGTAGTGAACAAGGTAAACATAATACTATAACAACAATAATCAGAGTGCGGAAGCTAAAACTTGAGTGTGAAAGTGTGAACTAACTTTTTCTTTTCTATATAAGGTGGTCTATATTCCAGGTGAACATATACAAAACATATCAAGTCAAAGGTGGACATGCCCACCTATCAAAATACAAAAAGAACTATTGAGCCCACTGTGCTCAACAGTAATCTAAGTAAGGCCAAACGTCGCGGTCCCTATCCTCCTGCAACTGTATCGGGATAGGAGGCTCTCTCTCCTCAACATACTCTTCCTCAACCCAAGGCTCAGGGTTGAGGGCTTCCTCGGTACCTGCCGATATAAAAGTACGACTGAGTATGGAATACTCAGTGAGTACAAGCTACTAGCTAACCATAGCAATAACAATCACACAAAGGCAACGAGATATAATTCATCATTTCAATATAAAGCAATACTAGCAACATATAACAAATAGCATTGAAGTAAAGCAATGTAATGATCTTGACATGCTTGAATGAATGCGAAAACCCGGTAAAACTCGTACTTTAAAAATTATGTCTTGTTCTTGAAATAGCTTTTTGTGTTTCTTTCAAAACTTGCTTGTCATGTTTGAAAACTTGTTTCTTGTCTTAGTCTTGTTCGTGAGAATCACACATATTTGTCTTGTCTTGCTTGGAATCACATGTCTTGCTTGTTCTTGTCATGTTTTTGACTTGACTTGCTTGTATGCTTGTGAGCCAGAGGTTAGTGCCCTTGAAGCGACTTGTGAGCCGGGAATGTAGATTCCCTTCAGCGAAATATATATATAGAAAAGGTACACCAACCTCCTTGACTTGTTTTCTTGTGAGCCAGGTATGACATATCTTGCAATATGCCCTACCCTTGACCGGCCCGATGTCCGGCTTTATCAACTTGCTTGTTTTCCTTGTGAATCAGGTATGACATATCCTAAGGATATGCCCTACCCTTGACCGGCTCAATGTCTGGCTTTATAATTCGTATCATGAATCATAATTCTTGTTCTTGTTTGGTTTATCATACACATATACTTTTAAAAACCGATTCATGCATGCTTGTGTGCGTGTGTGTAACAATTGTAGTAAGCATGATGACATGCTTGAATGAAAAGATCACATGAGTATAGTATTTCCATTTCTAATATAAGCATGTGGGAATTTAGATAACATAGATATAGCATTTGATCAAGGTTACTAATTTGGAAGAAACTACACATATTCATACTTTCATATTTTCCATTGATTTGCGAACTTTTCATTTATACATTTAATCAGACACATGGCATGCAACATTTCATAGTCATTTCATTTTCTCTTTTTAATGCATACATTTCGTCAAAACACCAATGTGTGTTCATTATTTGTAGGATGACCTTCCACCATTTCCTATTTAACCACACATCACAACATATGGCATCCAATCGCTTCAACCACATCCATCCATACATCACACACCTTCTATTTATCTTGTTTATATTTAGGGAGAACAACACATTTCAAGAAGAAGATGAACACAAGATCGAAATCATCATTTACAATAAAGAAAACTAGGTTATTGCTAAGTAAGTTAGTAGGGTGTACTAACCTTTAAAAATTGGAGAACTTGAGGAAAGATGAGATTAAATCCTTGGTGTAGAAAATCCTTGCTTGAAATGGGTTTTGAGCAAAACCCTAATTCTTCCCTTCTCTAAATCTCCCAACCTTGAGGGTTTATAAAACCCTCACCCACGGATTTGGGCTTATATAGAAAATGGGGTAGTCAAATGACCATCCTACCCTTAAAATTTTGGCAATACAGACCAAAATAGGCAAAATGCTCGAGGAGCTGTCGACCGGTCATGAGGAGCGGTTGATCGGTAGGCTAGCTGTTGACTGGAGGTGAGGAGCGGTTAACCGGTCAAAATCCCCTCTCTCGAAAAATCCCCCATACAAGTTTTAGTGCGAGAGCGGTCGACCGGTGGGTAGAGCGGTCAACCGGTGGGTAGAGCGGTCGACCGGTAGGCGACAGGTCGACCGGTGGTGAGAGCGGTCGACCGGTTGGTCTGTGTTTTACCCATTTTACTGATTTTCCTCATTTTTTTCCACTTTGGTATTTTGGCTATATCTTTTGACTCGTTAGTCGGATTTTGACGATTCAATTTGCGTTGGATTCGTCTTTCGAAGAGAAACATTTTCGATAGTTTAGAATCTTCAAAGTTTTCTTTGTTTATTAATTAGACTATGTGAAAGATCGATTGGCTATGAGAACATTGTTCATTAGATACGAAAAGTTTCGGGGTGCTACACGTTTCATGTTAGCAGATCTCAGAGCTGTTGAATAGTAGGTGATGGATCTACGGACTTTTGGATATTGTAGAGAGTATACCCGGCGTAGTAGTGACGCTTCCTTTCATAAACAAACCCAATGTAATTAATACAGGTATATGATTTGTGATGATGACTATTGTAATGACAATGTATATTGCTTTATTGAAAGCATCTAATAAATGTTTAAATTTCTCAAATTTTCGCGGGTAAAGTCTTCCTAATGACGAACGGTCACGCATCTTAAAATTATGATTCCCTAAGCGCGGGTTCGGGGCATCACATCGTTACTGATAGTTGAGAGATGTCGGAGTTCTAGGGATTCTAAAGTGACTAAACATCATATAGTGTATAGACCGGGGTTCCTCTCTGGTTGGTCCGAAGATGATGGTGCCGTGTCTATCAGGGTTCCTTCTTGGTGGATAGTCAGTATAGACGGTGTCCAGTAAGGCCCGAGGTTCCTCCATAGACTTGCCAAAAGATGACGGTAGATAGGTTGGTCAGGGTTCCTTCGTGACCGAAGCCAGGGAGATGGTAGCGAATACACAGTAGGTGTTGGCAGTTAGTTGAATTGAGGAGAATGTCCTTGGCAAGCGAATGCCTGGTGTTGTGTGTAGAATCTTCGGATTCGAAGTTATCTGAGTCGGCGTACTCAGGGTTGGTATATTTGTTTGAGTCGTTGTACTCAGGGTTCGGTATGGAATCTTCGGATTCTAGGTGGTTTGGGTTGGTATACCTAAAGTTTGGTCATTTTCGGGTGAAATCCGGAACAACTTATGTGAGTCTAGACAACTTCATGTATGGTTGATGTTTAGAGACTTTAAGATGAACATTTATGGGTTGTAGCCAGTTAATAGAGTCTAAGGACTCGAAATCAAAACATGATTGATGATTGAAATAATAACCTAGTAATATGAACATCATTTCATAAATGAACTCTATAATCTACTACTATAATGAGAAAAGAAGAGATAGATTGAAAGTTTTGACAAAGACAAAAATATCCCTATATAATATTATTCTATTGAATATAGGGAGTAGATACATAAGGGTATTATAGTAATTCAAATGATAACTAACTTCAAACGGTTACCACTTCAATTGAATAGCAGATTCAAATGGTTGCATCTCCAGTTTCGTTAACTATAAAACGGTGTTATTCTTCACGTTCTCAATAACAGAAGAAAACCTCATTCGTTATTTTCACTTCTATATCAAACAAGCAATGGATCCAGCAAAGGATTATGAGTCTTCATTTTGGCCAAAAAATTTTTGTTTATCGTCCATGGAGACTCCCGACAGCCCCTTTCTTAAACTGGAACCTCTGGCTGTGAGTTTTCGATTCCTGTGATTTTGATTCTTTTGTATGTGCTAATTAGGGTTTTATTTCATTGTGTTTTATTGAAACTGTTGATTGCATGCATAAGCCACATAATCATGATAAGAAGAGAGCTTTCTTTATCTGTAACAAAAATACGGAAGCAAATTTGGGTAGATCCATGACATTGATCCCTCACTATTGGTGGCCTCTATCATCTTATATTTATTTATTTTTTATCTTTTATTGTTTTCACGATGTTCCCAGCTTATATATCCTATCGCCTGTAATGAACCATGGAGAAACCCATACCTCCTTCTACTTCCTTTGAATGATTCTAGAGAGAGAAAGATCCACTGAACCGATAACCCCGCTTCCTTGGTATGCAGCCAGGCTTTATTTGGTTGATCTTTGTTTCTTCTATTTTATATGAGAGAAAGATGGGACAGAGTAACGTGAGGTAGGTGGAGTAACATGCGACCTCTGTTTGGAGAAGCCGACAACCTCTTCTGCTTGACTGTTTAGCATCTCACTCCCCTTATTTGGTTGCGGTTCTCCTTAATTTATACGAGATTACCGGAGTCCATTTTTTTTCTGATTTATTCGCTACTCTCCAGCCGAACCCCCTTTTTTGGATGTTATAATGGGAAAGAGAGAAGTACGTTAGAGAGTGAAATACTAGAATGTGGATGGGCGACAACCCACGCTGTTGCCAGTCGGGCGACAGCTCCAATAAGCTCAGGCCATGTCAAAAATGGCAGCCACGTAATCACCTCATAAACGGAGACGGTAAACTACCGTTTCCTTCAACCAAAAAAAATCTGCCGTTTCCTTGAATTGAAAATTAATATTAAAATAATAATGCAATTAATGAGTTTTGGGCTTCTGGAGACTTCTTACGCGACCACGTCTTTTCTTCTTCCATCTCCTTGTACCTTTTGCCCTTTTCTCACAGACTTATCCCTTTTCATCATGTGCAACCGGCTGGTGTTTTTTCTTCCTTAACTTACAAAAACAGTATGCAAATCAGCTAACTTTTGAGGTAAGTTTTTATTTATTTTATTATTATTATTATTTTTACTCATGTAGTTTAGATTGCTTAAATAAAATTAGTAGTATATAACCCAACCCAATAGCACCCTAATTGAAATTCTTATTAGTTTTCTATTTTATTGTTTTTTTATGATTAATGCAAGGAACAAGTCCATTAACACATAATCCACTTGAAAAGAAATATGGAGGAAAGACCACAATTGGCCCGTAGGTTGGAGTTCTACTCAGAGGAGGAGTGTCAGAGCCCTCGAAATATTTTTCATGGCTTAGTTGATTCAAATATTGTCATAGAAAAAGAATCTATAGTTGACTCAAATATTTCTGCAAAAGATCAAGCTAAAATGAATAAAGCACCAAAAATTGGCATGGAATTTGATTCTGAAGAGCATGCTTACAATTTTTACAACACATATGGCCAGAGTATGGGTTTCAGTATTCGGAAAAATTGGGTACATAGGACTAGCACTGGTAGAGTGCGAGATCAAACTTTTACTTGTGCATGTGAAGGTCAACGTCACGAAGATAAACGACGTATCAATGCAAAGACTCGTCGTCCAGAAACAAAAACTGGTTGTCAGGCACGCATGGTCATTACGCTTCAAGCTAATGATAAATATCATGTTACCAGTTTTGAGATAATTCATAATCATGAGTTGGTTAGCACACCTCACAATCACATGCTAAGATCACAGAGGAGAATAACTATTGTTCAAGCAGCTCAAGCTGACATGGCAGAAAGTTCAGGGATACGGCCTAAAGCAACAATAGAATTTATGGGTAAACAGGCAGGCAGTTGAGAAAGTCTTGGTTTTCTTCCTATCGACTATAAAAATTATCTTCACTCTAAAAGGATGACAGCAATGAAGAAGGGAGACGCAACAGGCGTGTTAGAATATTTTGAAAAAAAACTTGAAGAAAACAAGTCATTCTTTTATGCTATACAATTAGATGAAGATGAGCAGATGACCAACATATTTTGGGCAGATGCAAAGTCAGTAATAGATTATGGGCATTTTGGTGATGTAGTTTGCTTTGATACGACATATAGAACAAACAAATATGGTCGGCCATTTGCTCTATTTGTTGGAGTAAATCATCATAGACAGTCTGTCATATTTGGTGCTGCACTACTTTATGCTGAAACTTTCAAGTGGTTGTTCAAGACTTTTGTAAAGGCAATGTCTGGGAAAGAACCGAAGACAATTCTTACAGATTAGTGCAAGGTGATGGCCAATGCAATAGCTTCAGTGTTGCCAGAAACACATCATCGTATCTGTATATGGCATATGTACCAGAATGCCGCGAAGCACTTAAGCCATGTATTTAATCAGGTAATTGGAGGTGTGAAACCTTTTGCTAAAGATTTCAAGAGTTATATCTATGACCATGAAGTAGAAGAAGATTTTTTGGTTGCTTGGGAAAGCATGCTTCAGAAGTACAATCTCAAGAAAAATACATGGTTACTAGAATTATTTAAAGAAAGAGAAAAATGGGCTTTGGTGTATGGACGACATACATTTTGTGCAGACATGAATTCCACACAACATAGCGAAAGTATTAATAGTGTTTTAAGACACTATTTAAGGCCAGATTATGATTTGTTACAATTTTTCCATCACTTTGAAAGGGTGTTAGAAGATCGGCGTTACAGTGAATCACAAGCTGATTTCAAAGTTAGACAAAGTAGCCCGAATACTTGTGCACCAGTGCATATGTTGAAGAAAGCGTCAAGAGTATACACCCCAGCTATATTTGAGATGTTCCAAAAAGAGTACTTATGCATTCTTGATTGTTCAGTTGAGTTTTCTAATGAGGTTGGTACAATAAATGAATATACAATTACCTCACATGGAAAACCTCATACACACATGGTTACATTTGACTCATCTGAAAACACAATTGTATGCAGTTGTAGAAAATTTGAGTTTGTAGGAATTTTGTGTAAGCATGTGTTGAAAGTACTTGACTGCAGAAAAATAAAGGAGATTCCACCCAAATACATCTTGAAGAGGTAGACGAAAGATGCGAAGGTTGGAATAGTAAGAGACAATCTTGGTTCTATAATACAAGTAAATCCTAAGGCAGCTCTTGGAAATCGTTACAATGAGTTGTGTCGCATCTTTGTTCAAATTGCAGCAAGGGCTGCAGAAACTGAAGAAGGTTATACAATTGCTGTTGACTATGCAAGTAAGGCATTGCAAGAGGTGGAACTAAGTATGAGAAGCTTAAGATGCACTGACCCTAAAAATTTGACCTCATATGGTGTAAGTCTTTCAGAAAATGCATGTGATAAGAGCATTAAGGCTTCTAATGAAATTGACAACTTTGTACATATACAATCTTCATCTCATGATAATGACAATAGGATGGAACTAGTGGATAGTGCAACTTCTCCAATTGCAAGAGGAATTAAGAAAAGGGAGAGAGGAAAGAGCAGTGGTCGTCGAATTCAAAGTGGGATTGAAAAAGGCAGTCGGAAGAGAAAACCTCGGAAAGAAGCGACTCACACAATTAATCCTGAAGGAACTCACACACCTAATCATGTTACTCCTGTGGCAACTCATCCCCATATAGTCGAAGCTATGCCATTGCATTCTACTAATCAATTGACGTAGGTAATTTTGATTATTTTAAGTAAAGCTGCAAAATTAGTACTTTTAATATTTTATCAAATGTTAATTAAATTTCCTAATACTCAATTGTTCCATGTAGGGGATGTATGGTTTTGGTGCACCATATCATAATATATATCAACCTCGCACCATGACTCAGTTACTTATGGTACTTATTTGTTCATCTATCTACATTTTGAATACTTGTTATGGTTAATTTTGATCTAGATGAGATTTTTATCATTTTCATATGCTTCTAATACAGGAATCATCAATTCCTTATGTTACAACTTAATTTAATCCAAATTCATGGACATAAAATCAAGAGTAAAAATAATATACTTGCAAGTGCACAAGTGACATAGTTGATGTATCTGGTGAGCACAGGGTCGAATCCACAGGGATTGACTATTGTGCAACAAGAATTAAGGAAACGAAATCTAGAGAAAAAAGAGATTTAAAATCAGTTTTCCACTCAATGAGAATGGAGCAAAAATCACTGTTACTGTGAAGCAATGAAAAAGAGGTCTAAGGTTTCAGGAAAATCCACCTATCCCTCCTTATGCTTAGATTTGGATGAAAACACATCTAGAATTAAATAATAATTTAATCTAGATGGAAAATTATACGATAAAACCACTAACCATTAAATTCAATTGAATAATTAGATAAATAAAAAAATCACTTTGTATCCAACTCACAGGGGATCCAAGCATTCCATATATCATTCGATCATATAAAATCAAAGAACATATAGAGAGGAACAATTAACCAAACTAAGAAAATTATTCAATTAAAATAAATAATCAAACCATCCACATCATCCACATAAATTGGAAAAAGGTTTCAAATCCCTAACCTTAGAAGGGTGTTTAGCCAACCATGTTTAGAGTTGTCATCCTCCTTAATGGTTTTCCAAACACTACAATAAAATAACTCCAACAAAAACTAAAAGAAGAAGAGAGAAAAGAGAATGAGAAAAGATCAGAGAGAGCCCCAAAAGTCTCTCACTTTAGGTTTATATAGACTAAAGGGAAGAAGAGAAGGGAAAGAAAAATAAAAGAGAAACTTCTAATTCCAAAATTCCAACCAAAATTGCACTTCCTTCCTCTTGATGACATGTTTTGACCCCTTAAAAGTTCGAATTAGGGGATCTTTGTGAAATATAATTTTGTTCCCCTTTAAGTCTTCTTTCCAAAACATCAAACCTTGCCTTAATCCGAATTTTGAGTCAAAAGTTATGTCCAAATTAGTAAGTACTGTCCAGATTAGGCGGGAATCCGGGAAATCCTCCTTCTTTGTTTGAGATTGGTTGCTAAATAATAGCACTCCTCTAGCCATCCACGAAATTTCTTGCCTTTCTTGTAGATTTAGTTGACCTCCATTAAGCTCTTTACTTGAATTCTAAAATCCACCCAAAATAAAGAGTTCTTGTGACTAAAATAGGCTTTCTCCTTTTTTCTGAAATAGAAACATCAATATAGCACACTTCTTCTTTCTAATTCAAGAGAATTCCACCATTTTTATGCCAAAATCATATTAATCCATATCTTCCTAAGATTCTCCAGCCATGTTGTAGAATCTTTCTATACTTGGTCTTGGGCTTTGCTCTTGGGCTTTGACTCTTTGACTTGAGACTTGGCTTCTTGGACTTTTGGCTTGGGCTTTGCACTTTGGGCTCTAACTCCTTTAGATCTTTGAGTTGAACATGGGCTATTTGAAACTTTGGACTTCTTGAATCCCGAGAGTAATCTGGGGTTAGGATTCCTACAAAAAATAAATACACGTAATAAGTCTCTCTTAAAAATATTTTACATGCGGCCTTCCAAGACATGTATAAATACATGCAAATGTATCATGAAAATTAAGAGAAAGAGGACAACGCAATGGTGAGGAGAAAATACACCACTTTACGTGTAAAAATGAAGATATAAACCAAAGAAGTATGATAATGCTTATTTAAATGAGGATAATTAAGCAAAATTAAGCACTTATCACCTTACCTATACCAAGCACCTGTCTCTACCAACCATCATTTAAGCCAGGTAAAACTTAGTGGGTCTCTAATTTAACAATTATAATGTTTTGAATGTATTGCACAAATAACATTTTGTGATCCGCATATATAGGAATCTTCAATCATGGGCATGCATAGACATATTTTTATAGGGAGCAGCTCACAACAAGAGTATCAAGATGCTGGACAGCGCGTATGACATTTTTTAGTTGAATTTCATTATTGTGTTTTATTGTACATGAGCATCAACTCTTTCTTTTATGTTCTTATAAAATCAATATGAGCAAGAATTAATTTTTGTTAGGGTCTCAACAATGAAGTATTAAGACCTTTTTGAATATATTGGCAAGCAAGAACATGCTTTAGAAAAGGTATTTCACATTCTTAATATCACTTATATTTTGTTCATTTTGTAAACGAGGTTTTAGCTTTGTTCTTTAATTTGAGTTTGTAAATAAGGTTTTTTTTTCCTCAATTTCAGGCATTTGGGTTCCAAGTGAACAATGGAAACCAATTAAGAATTAGTTGTATGACTGTCCATATCAACAATTGTGTTTTTGTTACTTCCGTTCTTGAATTACTAGCTTGGAGTTGAAGATGATCACTCATTGATTGCAAAGATGAATACCTTCAAGTGAAGATGATATAAACCGTTCACTCTTGGAAATGACAGACTTTATTTGTTTCCTTTTTGAGTTTATAATGCAAGGTGACAATTATCTTTTTTTTTGTTATTTTGGAAATTACAGACTTTATTTGTTTCCTTTTTGAGTAAAGTGGTAACTATCTTACTTATCATGCATGCACTTGTTCATGAGCAACATATGTAAGATCTTGGAAATTAGACTTTATTTGTTTCCTTTTAGAGTAAGGTGCTAACTATCTTACTTATCATGAGCAACATATGTAAGGAGGATTGGCTCCTTCGGCAAAATCTTGGCAAATCTTCGGCAAAATCTTTGCCCAGATTCAGCTTCTTTGAAGAAGCTCCAACTTTAGGCCTCTTTATTCACTGCAAATGACCCCAAAAAATGTTTTCAAAGAATGTTTTTTCTTCATCTATGTTCTTGTTTTGGAGTATGCAGGCTTAAAAATAAAAATGCTTAGACATGATAGTTTATAATTGTAATATTAAGACTCTTTTCGGTTAGTTTAATTATCATTATGTTCATCACCTACAAAAGAACAAAGTGTCCTGTACCCTACACTACCTCCCATGATCACTCGGAGTTGTGGTGGGTTGACTCGGTTAAGTTGTGAGTTGTGACTCCACCACTCTTTTATTAGATGTTTGTCTGATTTCCTTATTCACCATCCATTTGTGGGTAACCTCTCACTAGGGTTTGCATGGATGGATTGGTTTTTTGTGTAGCTGGTCCTCACCTTAACTTAACTAATCCTCACAATCTTGGACAAACGTCTCTCTCTATTGACTGATGCTTTGATTCTTCTTCCCGAAGTTGAGAAACAAAGATCTGGTGTTAAGGTGATACTTCCCATGGATGGTGCCTGATTATATGATCATACAATGGTCGAATGGTCAAAGGATCTACGGAAATGTTATTATCAAATTTTGAACAGGGTTAGCCCTATTATCAGGCCTTTTTTAGTCTCAACCTCAATCAACCAAATGTATTTTAAGGTAAAAAAAATTGTTTCAACATTCACTTGGTTGGCAGAGTCTAAGAGTAATATATATATATATATATATATATATTGGCCTGACTCATGTTTTTTCGCACAGTTGATGACTCGGTAGATCTTTGGTTATTAATCTCCAATAGTAGTCAGGATTAATGGAATTTCCAACTACAAGAAAAATGTTTTACACCAGAGGTATTTGCTCAACTGGAATATGAAAAAACAATTTCAAAGGTTAGCTGACACAATTGCTGTGTATAGACTAACACTAGAAAGCAGGAAGCATAACTTGGGATTGATTATTAAGACTTAAGATTGCCATTAGTCGAAGTAAGGTTTCAATTAATTAGCAAAATCTTGGGGAATTTAATAGATGCAAAACAGTAAAAAATACAATGAGTTTGAGAATAGGCATTCTCAAGATAATTATATTCCATGACAAAAAGAATATATTGAGCCGACACCACAGTATCCCAACCCTTTGAATCCCAACCGTTCTTTTAGATTCCTCCATCTTCTTCCTCTCCTTACATCGTCCAATCGTCCATGCCTTTTCTCAAAAACCTCACGACCATTCTTGATTCTCCTTTTCTCTAAACCGATTCCTGCAAACCCAAGATCGTTATTTGACTAATTTCGCTCATTGTTCAGAAACCCGGAAATATTGTTTTTAAAAATAACAAACACAAAATAAGAAAATGATAAAAGAAGGAAAGATTAAAATGGGGTTGGAGAAGAACACATACAAGACGGGTAAAGCAATGAAAAGTCCATCTCCCTCCATGAAAATCTCGTGGCTTTCTTCTAAAACAGAAAGCCCACTCCTTTAATACATAGAAAAGACAAAATAGAGATATTCAATTAGTGAGTTGTTGAAAAATCATGAAATGAGGTAGAAAGAAAAAAGGGTTTTTGTCACCTGTGTACTCAATAAAAATTGATCTTTTGATCAATAGAGATTTTTGACTATTGAAACTTGGAAGAAGCAAACAAAAACGATTCCAGAAATACATAGCAAAGGAGGTTTCAAGAGGTTGCCGCAACCGATATTCGCCCAGTGTCTTGTGCAGATAATCTTCCTTTATCCCTCTCTAGCTATGGCTCTCGAACTATCATATCAATATTCCTTCTTTGCATGTCAAGGCCATGATTTTGTTCAGACTAAGATGAAGACAAAGCACAAGTGGTTGCAGGATGAAGAGGAGAAGAGAAAGTGAAGGAAGGCAGATGTTAGAAGTTTGTAGGGGAAAAAGAGACCGAGGTAGAAGAAGAAACTTGCGTAAGAAGTCTCCCAAAGCCCAAAACTCATTAATTGCATTATTATTTTAATATTAATTTTCAATTCAAGGAAACGGCAGATTTTTTTTGGTTGAAGGAAACGGTAGTTTACCGTCTCCGTTTATGAGGTGATTACGTGGCTGCCATTTTTGACATGGCCTGAGCTTATAGGAGCTGTCGCCCGAATGGCAACAGCGTGGGTTGTCGCCCATCCACACTTGAAATACTAGGCAGTTGGTGGTGAGTAGGTGGAGAAGTTTAAGAGAGATAAGGGATGATTCAAGAAAGGAAGATGAAGGGACGTGAGAGAGTTGGGTTGAACGAGGAGAGATAAAGAGATTTGGTACCCCATAGAGAGGAGATTGAATCACAGACAATCACGATTGAACTCGAGGAGAGTTCAACCACATCCCAAGTATACAAGTGTCCCTTTGAAGTTTGAACCCATATTAACCATAATTAAGATTCACCAACCTTTAGGGTCAACAATCTAATCTTGGTTTTTAGAAAAAATATTACATTTAACTCTAGGGTCAGATTTTAAAAATATATATATTTAAAGACTAAGGTTAGATTTTCAACTCTAAGGGTTAGCGAAGAGATTTAATTAAAAAGGGCACGTGTTGAACTGTGGGTGTGATTGTACTCTCCCTAAGTTCAATCATTTTTTTGGCTGTGATTTGATCTCCTCGGAGAGACATGAGATGACAGGAGTGTGATGTGAGATGTGGGGTGGCGCTGAAATGATAGAAGGGGTGTTCGCGGACAGCAATGAACATCTTCCAGACAATTGAGGTATATTTAAAATCACATGTTATTGAGAGGAATGAGATGAAATTGGGGTGAAAGAGGTGGTGAGTAATTTGAGTATCGGTGGGGTGTACATGTTGATACCCCCCATAGAGAGAGATGGTGAAGTGAGTGGGATGTTGGGAGAAGGATAGGAGAATAGGCTGAGAGAAAGTGAGATTAGATTAGGTACATAGAGGTGTAACGTTTTTTGTACAACCAACATGTGTTTAGGCGTAGGGTATTCATTTGGGTGCAAAGTGGGCATACCAAGGAACCTATGTACCCTAGCAATTACAGTGGATACATATTTGCACATCGAAGGTGGTACAACCTTACCCAGATGGCTTGGCTTTAAGGTGGGGGTACACTAAAGGATTAATACAATCCACTGATAGGTTTTGAAGTGGCCACATTGATGTTGGTGCACCTCAATCCAATCAAATGTGACAAATTTGCTGCCTACAATGGTAAATTATGTAGTCAAAATCGTTATGGAGTCATAAATGTAGCAATATGTTCTGTTTTGATGCATTGTACACCAGTCAAACGTTCGATAATATTTTCGCTCTTTTCGTTGGTTCCATTTCGTTTCTTTAAACATAATTCATCTCTATGATTTTACTAACACTTACATTTTGGGTTTTTGTTTTTGGTTGATTCTTTTTAAGGCTATTTAATGACTTGATATTATATACTAGGATTTTATCGGACTTGATTTTGTAAGAAAGATAAGTAGAGAAGATAATGAATTTATTGAATAATCATTCAAGCATGCTTGCCCAACATATGTTGGCCACAAACTAGAGAATAATAAAATATCAATGACTTCATACGTTTGGCCCCAAAAAATATTAACACATTTATCTACATAAGGTCAAACGAGCTTTCTACATTTTTGCTCGAAAAATAATGCTCTTGAAGTACCATTCCCTTGGCTTATAGATGGTAACTCATGTTTTCACTATCAATAATATGTTTATATATTTATTTTAATTTAAAAGGTTATTAATAGTTTCTTTTTTATTGTGTTAATCGTTACAGGAATCACATCTTCCAGATGAATCTTTAAATATTTGGCTATGGACAAGCTTTAGGTGCGTTGTTTTTTTAAGTTTAATTGGTGCCACTATTTTATTTAGAAATTTTCAAATTTTCATTGAATCATTTTCGAATGGTAAAAAGACATTGTTAGACCACTCATCACTCTATGGTAAGTATTTGATTATTATTATTTTAAAGATTAACTTTTATGCATTTCTATTTCTTTTCTAGGTTTTTATGTTTAGTGTATTTGATAACGGACTTGATGCATTTTTTGGTTTGAATATATTTTGATGTGATCTAATATATGTTGCCAATGTCCTTCTCATGAATAACTGCCTATAAATTTGTTGAGTTTTGATGTGATCTAATATATGTTGTTGTTTTCCTGATCATGAATAATTGTCTACATATTTGTTGAGTTTATGGGCTTCTATATATCGATGCTAATCATTTGTCCGGTCCAGTTTTTAGTACTTATTAGGACTTGACACTCACGTGCATCGCACATGCCTTCTGCTAGTTGGAAAATAATGAGAGGTCGGGAACCTCAGTTAGGATGATGTAACCCTAAGTGACCTTGGGTCACAATTTATTATATACTATTCTATTTTACTATAACATGCAACTGAACTGTTTATTATATCATTATTGATGCATGTTATTATGTAGAAAATAGTTTAGATGGACTGTGATTTTATTGGGCTTCATAACTTACTGATGTTTCATGTCAGTAGATCTCGGAGTGGTTGATCAGTAGGCGATGGACTTTTGGACTTTTGGATATTGTACATACTATACCCGGTGCTGTAGTGGCGCCTCCTTTTGTAAACAAACTCAATGTAATGAATACAGGTATATGGTTTTGTGATGATGGCTATTGTGATGACAGTGTACATTGCTTTATTGAAAGCATCTAATAAATGTTTAAATTTTTTACATTTTCACCGGTGAAGTCTTCCGCTTGCCTGATAATGATGAACGGGCATGCGTCTCAGAATATGATTCCCTAGGCGCGGGTTCGGGACGTCACAGGACCTGTGGGTATGTTAGGAAACAGGGACCCGCGCTCGTGGACTTAATCAACTTGAAAATTGACAGAGTTACTAAGTTATGATGGTCTTGTGAACACCGAGCTAAATTTGGCTCTAGATCTTGGTTCCTTTTATTATTAAATGGCTTTTGGGTTCACACAACTGGAGTGATGAGGTGGGTGATGAAATCCCACCAGTTTTAGGTAGAGCTGAGTTTTCTTTTTTAATTAATGTATTTTTCGGTCATCCACGCAGTTCGAAAAAAAGTACATAATTAAATAAACAATCATGACCTAGATGCTCAGTCAACACCCGGGATCACTCTCAAGCGAGTTTTAGAACACTTACCTACTTGTGGGCTATACCACGAGGTCACCTCCTTGAGATAGGGAGGGGTAATGGGCTTAGGCCCACTCTGAGCTTATACTCCCTACTCACACTCCTTCTCTGCAGAAGAGTTAGTTCACAAAAGTAGCTGAAGTTAGGGAATTGATTTGGAATGTTGCTGCCTTTAGGGTTTGCACAAGTCAATCAAGGAAATTAAAGCAGGTTTCAAATAGTTTCCAATTCTAATTTAAAAGTTTTCTAAATAAGGGAACTACTATTTTTGAATTATTCCAAGGTTGGAAACCTTCCAAATAAGAATTCCAGACACACTGGAAACTTTCTAAAAAGAAAATTGCTGTTTGTGATAGACTTTTTCCAAAGGAGGAAAATGTCTAAATGAGCGAAAAAAAATTTTGGAAACTTTTCAATATGCTCAATTCCCAAAATCTAATCACCTAAAAATATAGAAAGTAAATCTAAACTATTTTCTTTTTGTATTTTTAGTAATATTAACCTAAAAGAATCAAAATTGTAAAGTGTTGATTTTTTTTTCACAACAAATAAAACAGCACACGTATTTTATTTTTATATTTTTTGTGGTTGTGTTTTTAAAACAACAACTAACAAAGAAAAAGGTGTGGTATTATATGCTATTTTATTTAGCACTTAATCAAGGATTGCTAAACCCTTGAAGAACCATCTAAAAAAAAAAAAAAGTCCATAAAAAAGTCTTACAACTTGCACTCGGTCATTAGAGGCTAAAAATAATAAAATAAAGTAGTAAAAAGAGAAGAAAAGAATGATGGAATCTGAAAATTCCTTGTTTTTTTTTTCCTGATTTTTCTGTTAGTGTGTTTCTTCACGCTTTCCATTCACACAAGCGGCAACAATGCCATTTGATAGTAGGTATTTTTCATCGCTTGAAAACACGCTATTATCAAGTCTTTAATTAATCTGTGACCTATAAAATATGATATGTATAGGGCTTGTGTTGGACGTCGAATCCTCACTCGTGAACTATAAAAATAGTATAAAGAAGAAACCAAAAAAGAAGAGAAAATTATAAGACAATGGAGAGGTGAGAATGATGAAATCGATGAGATTTTTTTAAAAACAAGTTAAGAGAATTAATTAAAATCAACTAATTAAATGACATGAACATAAAATAACCTGAATTAAAAATAGACATCAAGATATTAAATAAAAATAACATTCATTGCATTAAAATAAAAAAAAGTCATTTACAACTAAAATCAACTCGCATTACATCCGTAAGAAAAATTTAGCAAACTAGAAACTCGCACTAAGCGTAGTTGCAAATGTTCTGAGGGAGGTGTTTGAGAAAGGGTTGAGAAAAGAAGAGATTGAGAGGCTTAGACAAAAAAGGGGTTGAGAAAAGAGAGAGAGATGATAAGAGAAGTTATGGGAGAAGGAACCACCATCAATAAGGGAGAGAGAGGGGTGAGTATTTATAGAGGGTTGCTAGGGTTTTGTAAAGATTAGGGTTAGAAAAATGGATTAGGGTATTTAGAAAGAGATGAGTGGCTAGGATTAAGGTTTGGTGATAAAGAAGAGATGGATGGTTAGGATTTTATAGAGAAGAGAATAGAGTTTTAACACAATGAGGAATTTAGATAGGGCTAAAAGGAGAAAGAAAATATGGAAAGATATTGTGGGATTACTGTTAGACATATATGCCCACAAAGCCATTCCGGAATTATATTTATCTATTTTTAAATCAATAAATGCATATTTTACATTCACACATTGTCTTCTACATTGGGTAATATATCGAAAGTATCTCATTGGATGAGACTACTTTGTCCCTTATGTAACATTGTAGGAAAACCATCCAATTTGTTGATAACTGATTGCTAAGGAGATATGGTTTTTCCGGTTCCTTGTAGACCTAAAATTGTTCTAAGTTAATCAGGATGCATCTGGACAATGTATTCCTAATAACTTACACATTGTTAGTTCCATATGATGGAGTGATAAATCTCAATCACTGAGAGAATGGTCTCTTGACTAAGATGTGGATATAAGTAGGAAGTATTTATACTGCAATTGGATCACTTAGTGGATACCCTTACAAATATACTGTCTTTATATTTAGGGTAGTCCATTTTACAGATTGTCCTTAACCTGAGAGGTCGACATCTTCTCTAGTATTTGCCTATGTAGCTTTGATGTAACCAATCGTCAATGTCCAACACACCGGACTAAATACGGGCTCGTTGGGTTATGTACGCTATACTGGAAGAAGTGTGTGTACGCTCGACAATGATTCTACTACTCATACAGAGTAAATAATATTAAGTTGGTACTTGTTAAAACCGGACTTGAAAAACTCAGCGCTGGTATTTACCGATGAAATGGTTTTATCGAGGAATTTATTTTTAGTATAAAAGAAATGTAATAATAATTATTATTTCTTTTAAAGAATTTTTTAAAATGTTTTGCAAGTCCAAGTTTGACTAAAAGTATCAAAGAGAATGGGCTCTCAATATAAGCCAAGGATTAAAGACAGTATTAGATATTGTCCCGTAAGCTTATAACAATATTGGAAGTGGAGGAACGCATCTATAAACAAATCTTGAGATAGAAATACCTGCACGTAATTCTCTATTTTCTGGGGGTTAATCACATTGTATTAATGGACATTAATTGTGATTGGTGGAAGTCAAGGGATATAGATAACATTCTATTATCCTAATGGAGTGTAGGAAAGGTGTTTCCTAGTAACAATGCTTTAACCAAAAGGTTGAGTACTTGGTCCCACAACCGGAAATAAGAGATCCCTTTAGATCCCACACACAAGGACTTTCTTAAAGTATTTAATTTAATGATTTATTAAATTAATTTTTTTCTCTAAGAAATTACTATATGGTATAGTGAAGCTCTAAAAGGTGGAATTACATTAGAATTGAAAAACCAAATGGGTAGAACCCATTGGGGAATATTTTAAAAGAATATTAAAAGTGACCAAGGGGTTAAGAACCCATAATGTAGCGTGTTGGGGTGGGACCCACCTAGGGTAGGACGCCCACGCCCTGGAGATTACTTTATTGTTAATCATTAATTAGTTTCTAATTAATTAAACACCTTATAAGATAAGCTTTGTTAGTTAGATAGTTAGTTACTAATTAAAGATTCCTTGTTGGACAAGGATTCTTCTAGTTTCTTACTAATCAAGGAATCCTAATTGGATTAGGATAAGGATATGATTAGTTAGTTACTAAAAGATAAGATTAGTTTCTATTTTTGATTATTCCTTATTAATTATGGAGAAACCAAATAGGAAACTAATTTGAGGAATTCTAAGTGGATTAGAAAGTGGAAACTTGGGTTGCAACCAACCCAAGGTAGCCTATTTAAAGAGAGGACGTCCAAGGCTTTGGGACATTATTATTTTTCCAGAAATTTCCAGATTTGGAAATCCCTCTCCTCTCCTCAATCTCACACCCCTCTCTCCCTATCCTTGTGGTGTACGGTCTAGCCCCTTTGGCCCCTTTTCTTCTTCTCTTGTGTTCTTAGTTTTTGAAGATCAAGAAGAGGATCAAGAAAGGTTCTTTATAATAAAAGATTGGATCTTTTATTCAAGATCCTAGAGCTGGATATTTGGAAGGACCATTAGTTTCCATTAGAGAAAGCTTTAAATAAAAAGGTCCGTGTGGATTGCGAAGGAGACTTGGCACTTGTGAAGTTTTGCCGGTATTGCTTTTTTCGTGGATTTGACTTAACAATTTCAAAGTGGCAAAGGTATTGTGATTTTTACTCTCATTGAATAAAATCTACTAGAATCTTAGTCAGATCTTGGGATTCGATGTATGCCCCCTAAGAACTGTTTTTCTAAAATTAAAAAGAGGCATACTTTCAGTGGTATCAGAACCTTGGCTATGCTGATCTTTGATTTGAGGGCATAACTAATTTTTATTAGATCATATTACCCTCCCTATAGATTTCGGGTACCCCTAGTGATGAATCTTTTTGATTTTTGATCACTTCTTGATTATAAGATAATTATTAGTAGGGCTAAGGGGTTCCCCTGTTATTATTGAGAGGATAAAAATTAAGCTCTACAAATTAGTGTGATACTAATTTTTTGTTTTGGATGATTTCAAAACATCTCTAAATTTATTTAGGCATAGGTATATATAGATAAATAAATTTGGTTAAAGGCCTTAAGGATTTAGAGATCCTTTTTAGAAGTAAATTAAATTGTTTAATTTATTCCTTCTCTTTCCCCTCCCCT
Source organism: Tetracentron sinense (assembly GCA_015143295.1). Lineage (NCBI taxonomy): Eukaryota > Viridiplantae > Streptophyta > Magnoliopsida > Trochodendrales > Trochodendraceae > Tetracentron > Tetracentron sinense. The sequence continues at coordinate 36,225,420 of CM026551.1, forward strand.
CCCCTTTTTCTTATTTTTAGAATAGGGATTTATGGTGGACTAAATCAACCGAAGGAGATACCCGGAGAACCATTGCAAGATAGCAAATTGTAGTAGGGCTTTATTTAATTCCCCTGTTGTAATTAAATAAGGTCGTATGATTTTTTTGAACCCATTATGAGATTATAATATGATTATAATTATTATATTATTATTCATGTGATGATTTATAGTATTTCCTTTAGCCGGAAGTTGTGATAATTTTGATTATCACTTTTATGATAATTTAGGATAATTGGATTTTTCTTCTTTTAATGGATTATGTTTAATTATAAATTGTTTATATTTAAACACAATACATTACCAGTACTCTTTTGGACATGGAGTTTGTGACCCATGTGGAGATTTTTTCTGTAAAATCTTTGCGTACAATATTATTGGATAATCGTGTCTGAAAAGACAATAATCGTAGATAGATCATTAAACTGACATCCAAATACCCTAATGATATAGGGATGAGTAAGTTTTGATTATAAGATGAAAATCCTAATGATCAAAACCCCCTGTGAGGGTTAGTGGGAGTTTATCACTCATTGATAATCCTATTATCGAAAATTTTCATAATTCATATGATGAATACTTGGATAATGATATGATCGTGCCTGTTTAATATTGTTCCCCTCAAGAAAAATATCAAGTGATAATAAATGGGATTATTAATCCTAAGGCCTTCCATTATCAATAAAGACTAGGAATTAATTAGCCTGAGTCTTGTCTCTCTGATAGGAGTTCGACATAATTCAGTCTAAATTAAACTCCTAGTGCATTATTTCTATTGTAGATAGGATTGTATATGGCCTGATAGGAAGTGTCAACTAGCATGGGGGCACATCTCTACTTAATCATATGACAACCGAGAATAATGGGTTTCACTTAAATAAGAAAACATGGCGGCTAACACAGTGACAGTCATGTTGTCCTTGTAGGTCGCAAGAAAATTGGGAATCACTAATTTACTTAAGGAGTTATGCATGAGATGCTTAGTGATGGATGGTTACTATCCACCTTGTAGTGCATGTGTGGTACTATCCTAGCATGGAAGATTACATGTGTGTTTTGAGGATCCCAATACTCATCTGGAATAAAAGGTTTATTCCCTCATTTCATATACTGAAGGGAATGATGAAATTTGAAGAAAGATGAGAGGATCATCAGATTTTAAAATCCCAAAAATCCGATGAATATATGTGTGAAAATAAATGTAATAATTTATGCTTATTTTATTGTGTAGATATAAGCCATGAATCCCCTTTCCAAGATTCTAGAAGAGAATCGGTTGACTGGTCCAAATTTTATGGACTGGAAAAGAAACCTTGATATTGTGCTTATCTCTCAGAAGATAGCTTATGTCCTCACATCCGACTATCCGGAATTTGATGAGGCAATTCAAACCCTGAGGCAGTTGAGAAAGCCTCAAAGTGGCATGAGTCAAATAGTTTGGCCAAATGCTACATGCTTGCATCCATGTCGAATGTCCTTCAGCAACAGCACGAGGGTTTTGATACAGCTAAAGACATATTGACTAATCTCAGGGAGATGTTTGGGGAACATAACAGAACTGCTAGGAAGTTGGCAATGAAAGGACTGATGGAGATCAAGATGTCTGATGGTAGCCCAGTCCGGGAACATGTTGTCAAGATGATGGGGTTCATTAATGAACTCTTGACCCTTGGAGCGGATCTTGATCAATAGAGTAAAACGGATGCGATCCTGAACTCTCTCCCGAAATCCTTTCTGCTTTTGTGTTGAATTTTAGCATGAACAAATTGGAGACATCTCTGCCAGAGCTCCTAAACATGTTGCAAGGAGCTGAAGACCTTATGAAGTGTACTAAGCTCTATGCAAATTTGGCAGAAGGAGTTGGACCTTCAAGGCCCAGCCTAAGGGCAAAGGTGAGAAAAAGAAGAAGTCCAATTTTTTCAGGTTCCTCAAAGGCAAGAAGGGTAAGAATAATAACAAGAAAACTTCTGAGAAGAAAGACAAGGAAAAGAATCAGAATGTCTGCTTCTATTGCAAGAAACCAGGTCACTGGAAGTGGAGTTGCAAAGTTTTCTTAGAATCCCTCAAGGACAAGCCTTTGGAAGGTATTTCAGATTCTTTCATCACTGAATCCAATTTTATTATTGGTTCCTCAAACTCTTGGTGTGTAGATAGTGGATCTACCTCACATATTTGTAATATGTTACAGAGGTTTCAGGAGAGCAGAAAGCTCAGTGATGGGGAAGTCAAGATAAGGATGGGAACTGAAGCAAGTGTTGCTGTGATCGCCATCGGAACTTATGTTTTAGAATTTGCTTTTAATAGGATCCTAGTTTCAAAAGACTGTTTATATGTGCCAGACATGTGCGAAAATTTGATTTATGTTTCGAGTTTAATCTTTAATGGTTATTCAGTACATTTTGATACTAATGTAGTTATCAAATACAATAATAGTTTTATTGTTTCCGGCACATTGTCTAATGGTCTTTATTATCTTGATCCAGTAAGAAATTCTGTAAATAACATTGAGGATAAAGAGTCCACTAGTGTGACACCTCAGAAAAGAGGTAGAGAGTATGTGAATCCAACATACTTATGGCATCTCAGATTAGGCCATATCAATTTAGATAGGCTCAATAGATTGGTAAAGGATGGTCCTTTAAACCATTTACATGTTGAACCTTATCCAACTTGTGAACCTTGTTTGCAAGGTAAAATGACCAAAAGGCCATTTACAGGCAAACCTATGAGAGCCACAGGTATATTGGAATTAATTCACACTGATGTATGTGGACCCATGAATCATTCAGCCAGTGTAGCACCCCGGACTTTTTCATCCTTAATGAATAGCACCCTCGTAGCTAATTGGCCGTTTTTGTAGTCAAATTAATAAATAAGGGAGAAATCGGAAATTCCGAAACGTCAGAAATGTTCGTTTTCGAAAGACGGATGCAACGCAAGTTGAATCATCGAAATCCGACGAGCGAGTCAAAAGATATGGTCAAAACAGTCCAGACATACAGAGCACCGATCGCTCGGTCCAGTCAGCGATCGATCGGTCCATAACCGATCGATCGGTAGCTGTCGCACGGTCAGAAATTTTGTATGGGGAAATTTTCCAGAGAGCGAGTTTTTGACCGGTCGATCGGTCAATAACACCGATCGCTCGGTAGGCAACCGATCGATCGGTCATAAGCACCGATCGCTCGGTCTATCGAGTTTTGCAGAATTTTTAGTAAGGGCGTTTTCGTCTTTTGGGTGTTAACCCTTACCCATAAGGGCTTGCCCGAGCCTTTAGGGCTTCATTCACCTCAGTTAGAAGGTTTTTGAGAGAGAAGAAGAGAAGAGAAGGGGGATTTACATCTAGGGTTTTCCACTTGAGAGAATCAAGGGTTTTAGAACCCTAGAACCGTTCTAAAGGCTTGGATTCTCCAAATCCAACCTCAAGCTCGTGTGGAGTACCTCTTCCAAGCTAGGGCAGCGTTTCTACATCATCCTCAAGGATTTTTCTTTCCCTTATTAAGGTTAGTACACTCTTCCTAGTTACTTTGGTAATAACCTAGGATCTTTTCTAAGTAAATATGTGTTAGATCTTTCCCATTGCTCTCTTGTGTTGGTATGTGCTAAATCCCTAAAACAAAAACAAGATAATACAAACAAATGGTGGAATGTATAAATGGATGAGGAGTGGAGGCAATTGGATGCCATGTTGTGATGTGTTGAATGATGGGAAAAATGGTGGAAGGGCATATTACGCATAATGAACACACCCCAAGTGTTTGATGAAATGTTCGAATGAGAAAATATGAAATAACTAAAGGTAAAAAGGTTGAATACCACATGTTTGATAGAATGCATGAATAAACTAAGATTTGAAAGCATGAGTCACATAACTGTTCCCCATTTGGCAAGTTGTATGCATGTGTTATTTCGCTTCTTAAATTCTCATGTGAGTTGGAAATTGTTAAAATGCTATATGTCATCATAATTTCACGATTGCTATGCACGAGCACTTATGTAGATGGAGGATATTGTCAAGGGGGTTGGTAGCCCAGGGATATGCGGGTGCTAACCCCTGGCTCATAAGAAAGGACTCGGAAATGTTGCACTGTCAAGGAGGTTGGTAGCCCCGGTTAAGGGTGCTAACCTCTGGCTCATAAGAAAGGAAATGATATTGTCAAGGAGGTTGGTAGCCCCGGTTAAGGGTGCTAACCTCTGGCTCATAAGTAAGGTATCGTACTGTCAAGGAGGCTGGTAGCCCAGGGATATGCGGGTGCTAGCCTCTGGCTCATAAGAAGTGTATTGTACTGTCAAGGGGGTTGGTAGCCCAGGGATCATGCGGGTGCTAACCCCTGGCTCATAAGAAAGGTATTGTACTGTCAAGGAGGTTGGTAGCCCAGGGATATGCGGGTGCTAACCTCTGGCTCATAAGAGATATTAAAAGGACAACTCAAAGAAAAATTGTATGATGCATAGACATGTTTTAGTTTCATAATAATTATGACTTGATAAAATGTTTATGTATGTGGTTGCTAGAAATGATTATGAACTATACTCCTTCCATTACTTGTATATGATGTTGTTCGTTATTACCATTGTTAGTTAGGGGCTTGTACTCGCTGAGTATTCCATGCTCAGCCGTACTTTCATGTCGGCAGGTGCCCGAGTCCCTCTCGACATTTGTGATCCGGGTCCTTGGATAGAGGAGGACTATGGCGAGGAGGAACCTTATGAGGATCTAGTAGTCGAGCCTCAGGCGGAGGCGAGAGACTTAGACCATTGGCCCCACGGGGATGACTATTGAGCGAGACAAAGTTGTATTTTGTCTTTTGTATTTTGTTAGGTGGGTCTGTCCACCTTAGACTTAGACGTGTTTTGTATTTATGTTAACTTGGAATACTACAGTTTGGATCATTATAAAGAAAAGAAAATTTTAGTTTTCGCTTCCGCAAATTATGTTTAGCTTCCGCGCTCTGATTATCATTATTTATTTCCTTATTTATCTTGTTCATTACAGGATGGTTTGGCAGGTTTGTATAGTCCACCTAAAGTATCCCTAAACTCCTAGGGGGTATTTTGGGGCGTGACAGCCAGAGGTGGCTTTTTCTACTTCATTACATTCATAGATGATTTTTCTAGATTTGGTTTCATATATCTAATGAAACACAAGTCGGAATCTTTTGAAAAGTTCAAAGAATTTCGAAATGAAGTAGAAAAGCAATCAGGTAAATGTATTAAAACTCTTAGATCCGACAGAGGAGGAGAGTACCTCTCGAATGAGTTCATGGATTATCTTAGAGATAATGGAATTTTATCCCAATGGACTCCCCCAGGAACACCCCAGCTGAATGGTGTTTCAGAAAGAAGAAATCGAATCCTATTGGATATGGTTCGTTCAATGATGAATAATACTGATTTGCCAGTATCTTTTTGGGGATATGCATTAGAGACTGCAATCTATCTATTGAATAGGGTACCTTCTAAATCTGTTTCCAAAACTCCATTTGAGCTATGGAATGGGCGAAAGCCTAGTCTAAAGCATGTCAAGATATGGGGTTGTCCAGTTCATATGTGAAAGCAGAACTTTGACAAGTTGGAAAGTATGACTGAGAAGTGCCTATTTATAGGATACCCAAAAGAAACTCTCGGATATTATTTCTATAATCCTAGCGAACAAAAGGTGTTTGCAAGCAGGACTGCCATTTTTCTAGAAGAGAATATGATCCTCAATAGAAAAGATGGACTTAGAATTGATCTTGATGAGAAAAGTCAGGATAAAGTAACCATGGTTAATCCCATCTTGACTGAACCTTTAAATACACAACAGCCCAGGAGAAGTACAAGGATCAGTCGACCTCCAGATAGATTGTCTTATCAGCATGAGGTATATTCTATGGAATCGGATTCCTTAGACGATGATCCTTACACTAATCAAGAAGCAATATGTGATACTGATTCTGATAAGTGGAAAAAGGCCATAGAATCTGAAATGGACTCCATGTACTCGAATGGTGTCTGGACCCTGGTTGAAATGCCTGAGGGAATTAGACCTATTGGGTGCAAATGGATCTACAAGAGGAAACATGGATCCGATGGAAAGGTAGAGACCTTTAAAGCAAGGCTTGTAGCGAAAGGGTATAGTCAAAGAGCTGGTATCGACTATGAGGAAACCTATTCACCAGTAGCAATGTTCAAGTCCATCAGAATTCTGTTATCAATTGTAGCCTTTTATGATTATGAGATATGGCAGATGGATGTCAAAACCACATTCTTAATGGAAACCTTCAAGAGGATATTTATATGGACTAGCCTGAAGATTTTGAACTCCATGGCCAAAATAATAAAGTCTGCAAATTGATAAAATCTATTTATGGCCTTAAGCAAGCTTCTCGGAGTTGGAATATCCATTTTGATGAATCAATCAAATCGTTTGGTTTTCAATAAAACATACATGAGGCATGTGTGTACAAGAAGGTCAGTGGGAGTGCAATAACTTTCCTAGTTCTTTATGTAAATGATATTCTACTCATTGGGAATGATGTAGGAATGTTATCAACGGTTAAAATATGATTGTCATGTAACTTTGCAATGAAAGACCTCGGTGAAGCTTCCTATATCCTTAAATTGTTTAGAGATCGAAAGAAAAGGATGCTAGGATTGTCCCAAGTCAATTACATTGACAAGATCTTGCGCAAATATAGCATGGAAAATTCCAAGAAAGGGTTTTTACCCTGTAGACATGGAATTAATCTCTCCAAATCAATGTCTCCAAAGACTAATGATGAAAGAGAGCAGATGAGTCATATCCCATATGCATCTACGGTGGGAAGTCTCATGTATGTTATGTTGTGCACAAGACCTGATATTTGTCACGCAGTGAGTATCGTGAGTAGATATCAATCAAATCCGGGTCCTGAGCATTGGACAACAGTTAAGCACATTTTCAAGTATTTGAGGAGGACAATGCACCACTGTTTGGTTTATAGTGGAGAAGATCTGATTGTTGTAGGCAACACAGATTCAAATTTTTAGGCAGATGTTGATGATAGAAAGTCCACCTCATGATTTGTCTTTACTCTTGGGAAAGGAGCCTTTAGTTGGAGGAGTTGCAAGCACTCAACAACTGCTGACTCAACAACTGAAGCTGAATATGTTACTGCATGTGATGCTGCAAAGGAAGCAGTGTGGATAAAGAAGTTCATTCATGAACTTGGTGTGGTCTCCTCGATTGAATCTCTTATCACACTTTATTGTGATAATAGTGGTGCTGTAGCTCAAGGCATAGAGCCTAGAGCACATCAGAAGACAAAGCACATTGAAAGGAGATTCCATTTGATTCGAGACATTGTCAAGAGAGGAGACATTGTGTTATCCAAGATTGTGTCAACGGACAACATGGCAGACCCATTTACTAAAGCACTGCCTCAGAAGATGTTCGAGAAACATCTAGAGTCGATGGGTGTTAGATACATAGGAGATTGGCTTTGAGTGCAAGTGGGAGATTGTTAGACATGTATGCCCACAAAGCCATTCCGGAATTGTATTTATCTATTTTTAAATCAATAAATGCATATTTTACATTCACACATTGTCTTCTACATTGGGTAATATATCAAAAGTATCTCATTGGATGAGACTACTTTGTCCCTTAGGTAACATTGTAGGAAAACCATCCAATTAGTTGATAACTGATTGCTAAGGAGATATGGTTTTTCCGGTTCCTTGTAGATCTAAAATTATTCTAAGTTAATCAGGATGCATCTGGACAATGTATTCCTAATAACTTACTCATTGTTAGTTGCATATGATGGAGTGATGAATCTCAATCACTAAGACAAGGGTCTCTTGACTAAATTGTGGATATAAGTAAGAAGTACTTATATTGCAACTGGATTGCTCAGTGGATACCCTTAGAAATATACTGTCTTTATATTTAGGGTAGTCCATTTGACAGATTGTCCTTAACCTGAGAGGTCGACATCTTCTCTAGTATTTGCCTATGTAGCTTTGATGTAGCCAATCGTCAATGTCCAACACATCGGACTAAATACAGGCTCGTTGGGTTATGTACGCTGTACTAGAAGAAGTGTGTGTACGCTCGACAATGATTCCACTACTCTTACAGAGTAAATAATATTGAGTTGATACTTGTCAAAACTGGACTTGAAAAACCCAGCGCTGGTATTTATCGATGAAATGGTTTTATCGAGAAATTTATTTTCTGTATAAAAGAAATGTAATAATAATTATTATTTCTTTTAAAGAATTTTTTAAAATGTTTTGCAAGTCCAAGTTTGACTAAAAGTATCAAAGAGAATGGGTTCTCAATATAAGCCAGGGATTAAAGACAGTATTAGATATTGTCCCGTAAGCTTATAACAATATTGGAAGTAGAGGAACGCATCTGTAAACAAATCTTGAGATAGAAAATACCTGCAAGTAATTCTTTATTTTCTGGGGATTAATCACATTGTGTTAATGGACATTAATTGTGATTGGTGGAAGTCCAGGGATATAGATAACATTCTATTATCCTAATGGAGTGTAGGAAAGGTGTTTCCTAGTAACAATGCTTTAACCAAAAGGTTAAGTATTTGATCCCACAACCAGAAATAGGAGATCCCTTTAGATCCCACACACAAGGACTTTCTTAAAGTATTTAATTTAGTGATTTATTAAATTAATTTATTTCTCTAAGAAATCACTATATGGTATAGTGAAGCTCTAAAGGTGGAATCACATTAGATGTGAAAAACCAAATGGGTAGGACCCATTGGGGAATATTTTAAGAGAATATTAAAAGTGACCAAAGGGTTAAGAACCCATGATGTGGCGTTTTGGGATGGGACCCACCTAGGGTGGGACGCCCACTCCATGGAGATTACTTTATTGTTAATCATTAATTATTTTCTAATTAATTAAACACCTTATAAGATAAGCTTTGTTAGTTAGTTAGTTAGTTAGTTACTAATTAAAGATTCCTTGTTGGACAAGGATTCTTCTAGTTTCTTGTTAATGAAGGAATGCTAATTGGATTAGGATAAGGATATGATTAGTTAGTTACTAAAAGATAAGATTAGTTTCTATTTTTGATTATTCCTAATTAATTATGGAGAAACCAAATAGGAAACTAATTTTAGGAATTCTAATTGGATTAGAAAGTTAAAACTTGGGTTGTAACCAACCCAAGGTAGCCTATTTAAAGAGAGGACGTCCAAGGCTTTGGGACATTATTATTGTTCTAGAAATTTCCAGATTTGGAAATCCCTCTCCTCTCTTCAATCTCACGCCCCTCTTTCCCTATCCTTGTGGTGTACGGTCTATCCCCTTTGCCCCCTTTTCTTCTTCTCTTGTGTTCTTAGTTTTTGAAGATCAAGAAGAGGATCAAGAAAGGTTCTTTATAATAAAAAATTGGATCTTTTATTCAAGATCCTAGAGCTGGATATTTGGAAGGGTCATTAGCTTCCATTAGAGAAAGCTTTAAAGAAAAAGAAGGTCCGTGTAGATTGCAAAGGAGACTTGGCACTTGTGAAGTTTTGCCGGTATTGCTTTTATCGTAGATTTGACTTAACAATTTCAAAGTTGCAAAGGTATTGTGATTTTTACTCTCATTGAATAAAATCAATTAGAATCTTAGTCAGATCTTGGGATTCGATGTATACCCCCCAAGAACTGTTTTTCTAAAATTAAAAAGAGGCATACTTTCAATTACAGTTACCATTGAGAGAGGGAAATTAGAGATTTGAAATGGATGATTAAGATAGAAGAAGAATGAGTGACTATGATTAATTAAAGAGGAAATTAGTTAGAGTTTTAAAATTGCAAAATAAAAGCAAACAAAACGAATCAAATGATCTTGAATCCTGGTCTGTAACACGATCTCCTCCGGTCTTTGTCAATTAAGCTTGCTTCTTTCTTTCGTCTTATAGGGAATATTTATCGATTGAGTCCCTTTTTCTTGAAAATTCTTTGGTTATTTGGCCTTCTTCAGTTACTAGCTCAGCCCATGCTTGGCTCGTCTCTAGATGATGGAGCCTGTTAACCCTTTAGCTTTCAATAATGGGGATTCGATGGTTGCTTTTAGCTTCCTGATTCTTGAAATTCTTCTAATTTGAGGTCCTAAAACATTAAAGCGCGTAATAAGAATTAATAAAAACAATTTGAATCTAGACTTTCAGAAACATGTTAAATTCATGCAAATATACCATGTTTACCAGAAATATGCTTGCTATGCAATAGAAGAAATGACATAGAAAAATTTATAAAATTGAAAGTTTACGTAATAGAGTTTGACAACGCCTCAAAAGATAATAGTGAAAATAAGCACTTTTAAGCAAATATCACCCATGTACTATTCTCCTAACATAAGTAGGTGGAGACTCTTGGTCAGCTCATGAGCCTCCCTAAAGTCTATTTCTGTGTCGTTTTTCCGCAGGGCCCAGCTTAGAATGAAAGACGGTAAAATCTCGTGCTCATAAGCACCACGTGTTAGGTTCGGAATCTAGTCTTGTGAGAGTGTGCGTGATTGATATCTTCGTCATTTTGATACTAACCCTGCTTACCAGCAACTCAAAAAAAAAAAAAAAAAAACATGAAAGTCGCGGACCTACAACCATCCTCAGTCAAAAACCACGTGTTTGCCATTTTTATTTTTGTACATATGTAGTAGTCTCCCTCAATAGTTTTAGTCTGTAAATATAATTGTTGAGAAAGGCCCAAGAAAGCCTACCAAAAAGAAAAAAAAGAAAGGCCCGAGAAAGCACATGAAAACCGTGTTGGAAGATCGGCCCCACCATCCACTACCTCCACTTCCGATTTCACCTAATATCCGTGTCTTTTTTTATTAAAGGGATCCATTTGCAGCCCAAACCAGTTAGGTGTATTATTAATCACCCCTATACAAAATTACTCCATTAGCCTTTTGTTTTTTGTTTTTAATTTATTTAAAGGCTCCATTAACCTTTTGTTTTTGTATCAATACTAAAAAAAACCTTTTGTTTTTATATATTTATTACAAAAGACTTCATTTAGTCTGTAATAATCAAGATTAATGAGTTAATAATTGATGAGTGACACTCTTGCTTACCACATTACCAAAAGTTTTTTTTTTTTTGCCTAGGATTTGCTCTCAAGGTCATCCTCATGAAAGGGGTACCAATGTGAGGTAGAGGGGCAGAGGTAGAGGGGCAGAGGTTTCCTTTCATTTTGTATGGAGCATGTAATGCTTGTGAATGTGGGCCGATAGTGTTCGAATAGCTCCAAAATGATCGAATCCATAAAAATTGTGAAATTTTAAGCATTGATGGCTATTGCTCAAGTCATGATCCCCCTCAACTCATTTATAATCGTTCATCCTCGACAGGTTAGGATATAGGAATTCCTTATTGAATTGAATTGAATTGAGGTTTTTTTTTTTTTTTTTGGGTGATGCTTATTGAATTGAGTTTAGGTTTATCCTTTTCAGAAAGATTAATAACCACAACCGTGCTAAACCCACCTAAAAACCTTTTTTTTTTTTTCTTTTTTCCCTATTCTTTTTAATAGAACGTGTTAAGAAGGTTTCTAAACAACCATAAAAACAAATGACTTAATGGCAATAATATTATGAGGTTCTGTTATGGCATCCGGTTCAGTACTTCAGTAATGATTCACTTGTTGAAGTTGCTTCCGAATATGTGCTCCTAATTGAGGAAGGTCTATGATCAAAACTCAGAAGGGCAAAATTTGAATAATTTAGTAACAATTCCCCTTTGGTGATATGACGGTGGAGCCTACTGGCCCATAATACTCACCCCGACACTTACCACTAAGCTAGACCAAAAAGAGGTGCTTTTTGATTCCCAACTGGCGACCCTAGGCTTTGCGATCATGAAGAAGTGTGCGCTACACATAATTATTTTTCAACACCAATGAGTCGGTATACATTGTAAACAGGACAGGACAGGACGTGTTTAGTCAAACAAAGAAATCATAACCCACCAATTTAAGTAATTAATTAATTTTTTTGTTTTGGGTATTGACAACCAATTAAGTTTCATAGAATCCCATAATACTCCTCCAAAGGCCAAAATTGTTATTTTTAGGGTGTTTGTTTCTCCAATTATCTCCACCGAATAACACAAAGCTGTCTTCGTAATTCCTCACTCCACATTCAACCGCTACAGCTACTCTCACCCTAGAAGTAGGAATAAAAGGTGAGGGTATTTTCTTAGTTACCATAAAAAATTAAAAAATAAATAAAAAAAGGTGAGGGTATTTACGTTATTTTAAAAATCTTACCGACAAAAACAGAAAAAACCGCAAGTTCCATTTCTGTCAGGAAACACGGTAATTAGAACCGCTCCCGGTCACACGCGCTGAACAATAACTCAAATTCAACTTTTATAATCTTCTAGGGTTTCAAATTTTCTTACCACTCCAAAACCCTAATGAGATCAGATGATGTTCCCCCAATTTCTGTTAGATCACTGAAACCAGATCTTTGAGGAGACAGTGACGATCATGCCTCTTCCATGGAAGAAGGCGAAGGTGTCCGGAATTTCACGTTTCGTTTCCGATCTCCAGTCGTCGAAGCGTGGAGGATCTCTTGTTGTTCAAACAGGTTTCCCGACATCTCTCATCGATCTGATCGTGAAGAATCGAAATCGATTGAAGAAACAGTCGAAGAAGAAGCCTATGGAGAGTTCCGATCCGTTGACTCCGTCTTCGAATTCGACGTTTTCTGCAATTCCGGTGATTCCAGCCCCTGACATCAAGTACCATAGGCGTCGAACTGGTGAGGAAATCCTTCCTTCGATTTCTAATGAAATCTCTACTTTGGTTGCTAAAGAAGTCGAGGATGTTGTCGATGTATCGGTTCCGAATGGAGTTTTTATGGTAGTTTTGAAGCTTTTTTTCATGCTAATTCTGGCTTTGGGAACAAAAAAGCTTGCGATTGGGATTACAGTATCGGCATTTGCCCTCATGTTTCTTGAATTTGTGGGGAAACGTGTGTTTTGTTTCTTGAAACCTTGTGCAAATGCACAGAGGAATTTGATGTCTGTGATGGAAAGGGTTTTGCTGTTTGTTCATCCAAAGAAGGGGCTGAGAAGGCTCAAAGAAACTCCAGAGGCCAAGGAGCTGATTGGAGTCGAAGAGACTGTGGTGACAGATACTTCTGGTTTGAGTGAGGTTGCTCAAGCTAAAGCTTCAATTGAGGAAGGGACTGTGGTAACAGATACTTTTGGTTTGAGTGAGGTTGCTCAAGCTAAAGCTTCAATCGAGGAAATTCAAATTCTAGAATCTGATATGGATTTGCTTAGTCGTGAGAGAAGATGGGGATCTACGGAGTTGGACCAGAAGGAGAGGATTTTAGGCAAAGATGACTATGTTTCTGAAGTTAGAAACCTTGGACCTCAGAGGACCAGTAGTGCTAAACTAAAAGCAAAGCTGTTGAAAAAGTTAGTCCCGAAGAAGTTCCGCGGTTCAAAGAACAGAAGAAATAGTAAGGAGATTCAGTCAGATTCAAGCAGTGATTTATCTATTTCCATGGTAGGAGAAAAACTAGTCGAAGGAGAACAGAAAGAAGAAGACGAACAAGGAGAACTAGAAGACGAAGAAAAGTCGGAAGAAGACAATGAAGTAGATAGTTCCCTCGAAAAAAATTCGAAAGAAGACGATGAAGTGGATAATTCCTGTGATGTTTCTCAGATTGAGATGAACCCAGATGTTGCTAAACAAAATGTTGGAAGGAAAGCAGAGGAGAGTTCAGGGTATCTGATTATTTTTGTGATTGTTCTTGTCGGTCTTGTAGGAGGTCGGGTTATGGCCCTTGTAACAACAATAGCATGGTGCCTAGTGGTAAAAACAGTGGGAACCGTGAGGAGATTCTCAAAGGTGTTCCAGATCAGGTCTCCTCTGTGAGAGTCAAAGTGGAATTTGGGGATCTTGTTCAAAGAAGCCTTTTGTATTTGTGCTGTCTGGGTGTTTAAAGTCCTGTCAAGCTTCAAATTGTATTCTCAAAGGTTCTACCTCTTTGTTGGCAAACCAACTTTGAGGTAATGTAATGGGATATTGTAAATTTACAGTTACAAATTTTAATTCACGTAAAAATTTTAGTTTCTCCTTTTTCTTGTCTATATAATAGCATTGCAACTGTAACATAGTTTTACGATATTTTAAGAATACCATGCTGCAGTCATTCTTTCTTGTTGGTTTACACAAGCTTCTGGATTTCATATACTGATCCCCAACAACACATGCTCACTGATTATATTGATCAAGCTTCAAATAGTATGATAGTTTCCAAATCGCATCAATGGCAAACAACTCAATGCTTCTGTCATACTATGATTGATCTCATTAATGGTTGAAACTCAATGCATCTGTTGTTACTATGATGGTTGACGAATCTCATAAGCGGATATTCTTGCCGACTGTTGAACGAGTAAGATCTCTCCAATCTATAAAACTAATGCCTTCCTCCTCTCATTTCCAACTCCACAATTCTTTTCATATTTGCATACTTTAGCCCATTGACCTGCCAAAGCAGAGAAGCTCGATAACAAGATGTGAAGTCCATTAAGAATTCCCAGAAAATAATGCGAGTGCACTGTAATGTTGTCGCTTGTCATGCCAAGGATTTGGTTAGTGCTGAGCTGAGTATACATTTCTCCCTCAGTGCGTGTCTGTACACCATTTCTACTTGTGCGTGTATGTACACCATTTCCACTTGGAGTAATCTGTGCATATATTATAGGTGAATAAAGATCCCATGGGATCCCTAGATAGAGCTTGATAACCTCTACTCCTTGTCTCTAAAACCTTTGCACGAATTAAGGCAAGCAAGGTACATATAATAGTAGCCAAAGAAGAAGTTTCCAAAACACAATCTTTCTAAAAACCTCAAGATCTATGCAGACCGGTCGACCGGTTCAGGGGGGGTGGTCAACTGGTTTGGCTATGGGCTTGGCACAGATTGGCATAGTACCATATCGATCCGGTCGACCGGTTTCCTGTTGCGGTCGATTGGTTTGCTCACTGTAACTTGGAATTTGGGCAGAACCTGAATTTTTCTATTCCACAGCCTTCCAAACCGGATAGGTTTGTATATAGTCACCTAGGGATTATAAAATGTGGTCTAAGATAATTCCTCCTAGGATAGAACTAAGGTGGCATTTGGAAACACTAGTCTAAAAATAAGTACTTATTTGAAAATTATGCTTAGTTGGACTTTAGATTGTCAAGTTGAATGTTAATTGCATGCATAGTTGTTAAAGGCGTCGCCTCAGGTGGTCGCCTTGGCGACCAGGCGCTCTGCTGGGCTCAGGCGACTGGCCGCCTCAAGCGGTCATTATTAAAAATATAATATATATAATATTATTATTATTTAAGGATATAAAAATTTATTTTATTTGAATATGATTGTTCGGTAACAAAAAAAATATTATTTTATATATTTCTCATATCTTTTATAATATAATATGTTAGTATTTGTATATCTAATAAAAAAAGTTTGCAAACAGAAGAAGAAAAAAAAGACGAACAATGTCAAGTATATTTCTATCATGTTAACTTGTTCTCTCTCTCAATGGGTGGACCAAATGGTCTCTCTCCTCTGTTTATGGGTGGATCATATAGTCCCCATTTGTTTTATTCCATGGTTCTTAAATTATAGCTAGCTCAGGTGGCCTAATAAAAAATTAAGAGCCTTTAAATGCCTCAAATTCCTTCTTACCTCTCCCCCCCCCCCCCCCCCCCCAAAAAAAAAAAAAAAAACTCTTAAACTCATTTAAAGGAACCTTTTATAATTTAAACAAGTGCATGCCCTATAATTATATATTTTACTTATCAATATTATTTTTATTACTTATCTTAAGTATAATCGATAAAAAGAAATAAATGAGAGTAAGCGATACGACATCTCCCTCTCCCCCCTCTCTTCTTTCGCCCCTGTTCAGCATCACATTTGACTGTCGGGCTATTTTCTGTATTTTATTCAGTCTTATATTCTCCATTTTCTCCCATCTTTCTTTCCTGTTGGGCTGTCTATTTTTATCACTCACAATCTCTCAATTTTTATTCAATTTTTTTTTCAATACTTGAAATCCCCCTTTATTATTCTTAGAACTGTCTCTAGCGATGGTTCTATCAAAGTATGTCTTAACAATGATGTAATATATATGAATGCAGGGCCTCTTATAAAAGAAAATGCATCATACATAGATCTCATATTAGGAAAAATTTCTGCAACAAAAAGTTCATCAGGCGACGCCTCAGGCTATCGACTTAGGCGTCCATAGGGTTTGTCGCCTCAAGCCGCCTGGTCGCCTTTACAACTATGATTGCATGCCTACGTTTTAGAGATCTTAGGGGTGAAAACCTCTACTTTAAAAAGTAGCTTCATATCTACTTTTTATTGTAGAGGTTTTTACCCCTAAGATCTCTAAAACGAAGACATGCAACTAACATTTAACTTGACAATCTAAAGTTCAACTAAACATAATTTTCAAATAAGCACTTCTTTTAAGACTAGTGTTTCCAAGTGTCATTTAAGTATCTAAGTCACTTATCATCCCTAAATGTGTGAGCAAAGCATAGTAGCGAAATCTTTGTCTTCAGCTCCACAACTCTTGACCATCTTGGCACATGGACTCTAGACATACTAGATATTGTCAAGCTTGCATTTAATACGATTGTTACTTGAATGAGGGGAATTGCTCCAGGTAAAGAAGAGTCGTTTGCTTTTAAGATCAAAGACTCCAATAAGTTCCTAACAGTTGATGAATTCAGTGGCTCTAGACGGTTGAAAAGGATTACCTCCCGATATTTCCTCTCGGCATCGGACACCATTGAAGTCCCCTAATAAAACCCAAGGGTCTACTGTAACGATCCAAAATCCTATCTTGACCAAATAAGACCTTAGGTCACCACATTTCTTGAACCTGCTTAAATCTATGACATACAAGGCATAATAATACGAGTCTCCAAAAATGAGAATAATTAAATTCGATATATAAAATCTAAACCATCCTGTACAAATGAAATCTGTCCAACATCACTCACCATAATCGGGATAGTCTAAAAACCACCAAAAGTAAGACAATCTAAGCAACATCCTGAAACACATAAGTCTGTTACAATCTCTTTCAAAATGTAAAACAAGGCCTAATAATGTGGCCACCTAACCAACTCTCTAGCTTCCTCAATCAAAGGCTCACCTTCTTCTTCTACCTCGAAGTAGAAATCCTCAATCACGGCTCGACCACCAACTCGCTCTAAACCTGATGACAATAACAAGTCAACTGAGCATTGACAAGCTCAGCAGATATCCAATCTAACTAACAATAGTAATAACTCATGCTCAAATCCAATATCAAATTCATGCAATAGTTACAAAATCAATAACATATTCATATAACATCTGCATAATCCATGATAAGTTCATGTAGCATAATTGATAACATGTTCATGTGACATTTACATAATCGATATCTTAGTCCAATGCGTAATCCCATAATCAGAGTACGGAAAAACGTGTAGACCTATCATATCATGTTTCATTATCCTCATAATTCAGTATTTATAAGTAACTGGCATTTCACTCGGAAGTAGACATAGACCATGCTCATGTAATAACTTAACTAACACGTCGGTCTTAAGGATACGAACCATGCCCATGCAATAACTTAACTAACATGCCGCTCGGAATGGATAGGGATCATGCCCATACAATAACTTAACTGACATGCCGCTCGGAATGGATACGGATCATGTTCATACAATAACTTAACTGACATGCCGCTCGGAATGGATACGGACCATGCCCATACAATAACTTAACATACAATAACTTAACTGACATGCCGCTTGGAATGGATACGGACCATGCCCATACAATAACTTAACTGACATGCCGCTCGGAATGGATATGGACCATTCCCATACAATAACTTAACTGAAATTCCACTTGGAATGGATACAGACCATGTCCATGCCATGCTTATATACCCATGAGACTTGTAAGCAAACTACCATACATGTGAACTTGTACTTGAGTGTCATGAGTAACATCCGAGTTCGGTCATTATTTAAATTCCAATCTCCCACCATGGGAACTCTACCATACCATGTGGTTAGAGAATTTTTGGTTTGGAAGACCTTCCTTTAAGCTTTGGCCTACCCGAATATCGATTACCATGCAATATAGATAGGCATAATTTAACATTCGTGATTAATATTCGAACTCGATCATCACCTAGAATTCAGTCTTCCGCCAAGAAACTCCGCTAGATTACATCTCACTAGTTAGAGTTTTCCTGACCTAGAGGACCTCCTCTAGACTTTGGCCTATCCGAATGTCGATCAACATACAAGTATAAATAAGGCATAATTTAGAACGAGTGTTTAGGGCATAATTTACATAGTCATAGTAAACAATACATTATCATGATTTCATAATTTTCTTAACCAACTTCATATATAGTAAACCTTATCCCCTTCCCCTCATTCATAGGACATCATAATAGTAGAATCATACTTAATAGAATGTGCATCCTAAGTAACACCCCCCTGTTATATAAATAGTATATAATTTAGCATGATAAACCAAAATATCTCCTTAGTTTAGTTTCTCAATTTTCAATAACATCATATTTAACATTAAAAACACTCTCAAGCATTTAAACAAACACCTTATGTGTATTTCTTTTATGTACATTACTCTTTCCCATTTTTCCATCATACAATAGCTATTCACATAATCCATGAGCATCCAATTCAAGCTCAACCCCACTCCATGCATCCATAATCCATCATCTTACCATTTTATCTCATCCAACATTATTTTCATACATCCATAACCCATAAAGTATAATCTATAATCCAATTTAAGCTTTTAACATACAAATCCATCCATATCCTTACTTAAACATGCAATATCTCATACAAATTCATCGTCTATCATACTTAATCAATAAACATAATAATATAAGGTTTAGATTAGAGAGGATATCGACCATTCATACACAATAGAGCTTGTAGCACGTGCAAAACCCTCATTTCAAGAGTAAAATCTCTCATTCATGCTTATTACCTACTCATCTTTGCATAATCATGTAATATCCTTGATAATTCATAAACATTCATATTTAAAATATGAAAAAAAATTGCTGAGGTTAGATTAGAAAGGATATCGACCTTAGGGATCCTTCCCTTGGATCCAAATCGCTCCCAAGAAGCTCTGAGGAAGATCTCCAAGCTTTCATAGTAATTTCCAAGCTATCTCATTCTCCAAGAAATTTCTTCCTCAAAGCCCTAGGTTTCCTCTTCTCCCTTGCCAAATTAGGGTATAAATGATTTAGAACCCTAAAATTCTGGAAATAGAATCCCTATCTATAGCCCCAAGGGTTAAAAACCCAAAAAAATGCACTTTTTAACAAAATCTAGGCGCGAGTGCGATCGATCGCGATCGCACCTTTGGTGCGATTTATCGCACTTAGACCCGAAAGGACTACAAAAAAGCTTGCCTGAATGCAATCGATCATAGAAATTTGAGATAGATTGCAGCATTTTGCGATCGATCGCACTTGGTTTGCGATAGATCGCAGCCCACCTCTGATTTCGATTGATTTTTACCTCATTTTGATATTTTGATCATAACTTTTGACTCGCTTATCGTATTTTGACAGTTCAACTTGTGTTGGACTTGTCTTTCAAAGGGAAATAATTTTGTCTCTAATAAACAAATCCTAATTTTGAGTTTTTAAAGGTCTAAATGGGCTCTAAAGCTGACTGGTCTATAATTTCATCAGACAAAACATCGGAAAACCCACTTTTGTCTTAACTTAGACTCAAAATATGGAAAAATATTAAACACAAACTTCAAAGAGGGTTCCAATACCTTTCTAATGGTTCAAGAATCACTCGATTCCGATAAGCGGTGACAAAACTAGAGCTTCCTAAAGTTTGAGGGTATGTTAAGGCATCCCTCTCGCTACAACTTTGATTAAGCCTTGATCACACCACCCTAATTAGATATTAATACAAACGCATTAAAACATCACAAAGACTATTATACCCCTAATACTTGCATTAAAGGCATAAAAAATTCAGGTCTCTACATCTACAGGAAACCCCGGCTTTCCTTGTTCTAAAAAAAGCCCTAGAAAAGATAGATCCCTCGAGAAGCTACTCCTCTCTGGTATACTATTAGAAGCATAAACAAAGTAGCTATAAAGGAGTCCAAGGAGAGAATATCAATGACACGGCAGTGAATGAACTGGTCAGATATGGAGAGCACTTGAACATCATAGAGAGCCTCGGGTCCCAGAGAATCCAACTTTTGCCTAGGGTAGAGTAGTTGTAATTTTCTATGAAACTCCAGCCCCTTGCACTCACTCTAATCTTCTGTGTATTTAGGGATTCTATCCCCTAAATCCACTATTTCATTTTCATTTGAACTAAAAGGATTAGTTCCATTATTATCCCAATAGATAAGGAAGTTACAAACTACCATGTATATTGTAGTAACATCATAGATGGTACACTTAAATCACATAACACTTCCCCTGTAAAACCTCGGAAAATCCATGTGCACAGTACTAGTGAATAGTGCTATGAATAGTGTGTTAAGGCTAAAAGGCTTCCATGTATGGTTTGGTTTATAGGAGTAATAATAATAAGGGTGCGGTGTTTAAAAATGTGTTATGACATGTGTTCTAAGGTCCTGAGGACCTTTTATAATATTTAAAAAGTATAAAGGTCTAAGCAAATGAGAAAGAAAATGAGAAAATGTGAAAAACATAAGAAATCTGAGGCAATCGTTCGAACGGTGACCGTTCGAATGATGTCAGTAAATGGTGAATAGAATCTCAAAAATCAAAAACAGTAGGCACAACCGTTCGAATGGTTGTGAATAAAATTCCAGAAACCAAAAGCAGAAGGCACAACCGTTCGAACGGTTACACATGTAGAACCCCGGAACTTTTTGTGTATACCTTGGTTTGTGTGTCAAGGCATGATGCCTTGTGATCTCCAATTTCATGAAATGAGAATTGGAAACTTTTGAAAATAGTTTCAAGAAGGTCATAATTAATTAAATAAATTATTTAATAATGTCTATAAGCCTTGAAAGGGTCCTAGTCATGTTTAGAAGAGGTAAAAAGGGAGTAGGATAAGTCCAAGTAGTAGGAATGGGTGAAAAATGGACTTAGTGTCAAACCCTACAGAGAACCGATCGATCGGTCCATATTGGCGATCGATCGGTCCACAACCGATCGATCGGTAGCTATCGACTAGTGCACTTTTTTGTATGGGAAAAAATTCCAGAGAGCATGTTTTTTATCGATCGCCCGGTCAAGAATACCGGTCGCTCGGTAGGCGACCGATCGCTCAATATTAACCACCGATCGATCGGTATGTCGTGTTTTGCAGAGATTTCATTAAGGGCTTTTTCATTATTTATGTGTGTCACCCTTGCCTATAAGGGTTTGCCCGAACCATTGAGGGTTCATAAACCCTAAGGCATCAAATTAAGAGAAAGGGAGAGAGGAGAAAAGGGGATTCTAACCTAGGGCTTTCACTTGAGAAGGAATCAAGGGTTTGAAAACCCTAGACCATCACAAGCTCGGATTTCTTCAAGTATATGGCTCAAGCACGTGAGGAGCACGTTCTCCAAGCTAGGGTAGCGACTCCACGCACATTTGGAGGGTTCTTCCTCATCCTATTTAAGGTCGGTACCTTATGCTACCCTCCTAGTTCATATCCTCAATTTTCTTCCCTTTTTCATTGCTTTTCTTAAAGTATGAACCTAATAGGAGATGAATGGTTGTGTGAGAATGAATGTTGGGCGATGGATGCCGTGTGTATGGGATGTGATGAATGAAATGGGAAGGGTATTGTACCAATAATAAACACATATGTATGTTGTGAATATAAACCCACCTAGACAAGCAAGGTGTAGGCTTTAACAAATAATGTACACACCATATGTTTGATGAAATGCCAAGGTGAAGAAAATGAGTTGTTAATCAAGAAATACATGCTTAAGGGCATATGGAATTGCTAGGGATTATGATAGTGTGATTAATTGCCTTCTCTAAATGTCATGAATATTTACTTATTTAGATTAATGATATTCTATGTATTGTTGAAATCCCAAATGTCATATTTAATTCCAAGTGAAAGCATGTACACGATTTCACGAGCACGACATGCATGACATGATTTACCAGTGTTTTCAAGAATAAGGGTTTTAGAGGTAGGACATATCTTACGATATGTTTTGCCTCGCTTTTGACAAGTACAAGAACAAGCATTGCACATGAGGGAGTTTACACTTCCCTCCCTTCAACATTGAAAGATGGGTCTCCCCACACTCACAAGTGTATCTCATTGAAAGAAGGGTCTCCCTTCCCTCTCAAGTGCATCTCCTTAAAAGAGGGTCTCCCCTCCCTCCCAAGTGCATCTCATAAGTTACATGAGCATGTTTAAATTCCAAGCAAGCACGCATGACATGACACGCACGACAGATAAGCAAGACAGACATGACAAGTTTTTCAAGCACGAAAAGAGTACTTTTAGTCAAGTCAAGTGCACGATGATTTCAAGAGTTTTATCGGCTTTTATGTGATGCAAGTATGAATATAAACTATTTTACCTTCCTATTATTATATGAATTGCTTCCTGCTTTCTATATCGTTATTATTATGCGGTGACTGTTGGTTAACATTTGGTACATGCTGAGTATTCCATGCTCATCCGTACGTTTATGTCAGTAGGTACTGAGGGAGCTGCCACTCCTTTCGACATCTGTGCTCCTAGCCCATGGGTGGAAGAGGAGTATGTTGAGGAACCTGTGGAGGAACCTCCGGTAGAGGGCTACTACTAGGTGGTAGATTCTGAGTGATTGTGGGTGAGCTTGAGAGATTATATTCATGTATTTTGGCGGGCATGTCTGCACTTTCTTTTGTTCTCTTTTGTACAAACTTGGATCATGTATATATATACTTCGAGGTTTGGTTAGTCTTCCGTTGTGCTATGTTAAATTAATGCTTCCACTATTATGTCCTCTTTGTATATGCTCCAAGTATCTTGCAAGATGGTTTGTCAAGCAAGTCATGTAAGTCATAATAAGTCGTCCACGATTCACTCTAACTCCAAAGGTGGGTTTTGGGTCGCGACAACACAACCGTTCGAATGATCAAAAGACCGTTCGAACGGTCTTGCCTAGTTAAGTCGCGAAAGATTGTGATGTACCCTTGGTTGATGTATTGATGCTTTTTTTAAGGAAAATGGTAGGGTCCATTGGCCTGATTAAGTTCCCTATCGAAACAACTCTTGTATGATGTGATGTTTGTTTTATGGCAACGGTAGGGTCCATTGGTCTGGTAAAGTCATACCTCGGGACAATCTTTGTGTGATGTGATGTTGTTGGGACATGATAAGGGGATGGAATTGTCCATCGGTCGGGTAATGTTCCACATCGGGACGGTATACCCTCGGACTTGGTCCACGGGTGTAAAACCCAATTGGGGATTTCCTACGGTTAGAAAACCTAATCTGTGTGAAACGCTAGGGTTCTTCCATAACTGATAATCGGGAGTTAGGATGACATTGGTCCTATGGGCCTAGAGTTGATTGGGGTCTATGGACCTAGTGATGTATTGATTTTACGAACTCAATGATGTTACCTTGAGGGGGCATTGGTCTGTGTTGGCAGGTATGCACCCAATAGAGGTTATGATGAACTATGGTGGTTACCTTGAGGGATGATATTTTGAAGGGCAGGTATATCCCAATAGATGTTGGATTAAGTGTTGTACTGTTAGTGGTATTGTGTCTGATAGGATTTGATGTCAGAGGTGTTGTGTCTGACAAGATTTGATGTCAGAAGTGTTTTACCTGACAGGGTTATGTTTTCAGAGGATTCCTGCTAGTCAGGTGTTTCCTGTTAGTCAGAGGTGCGTCCCTGACTTGTCAGATGAGTTTCATTTTCCTAGCAGGTCAGATGGGTTTCCTGGCTATCAGATGGGTATCCTAGCGATCAGATGTGTATCCAGGTTATTAGATGTGTTCCTTGACAAGAGTGTTATGTCAGAGGTGTTATGCCTGACAGAGTGATATGTCAGATCTGTTCCTAGTGGTCAGGTGTTCTCTGTTAGTCAGAGGTGCATCCTAGGCTTGTCATATGGGTTTCTTTTAGTGGAAGAATGGATGGGTTTCTTGGCTATCAGATGTGTATCCCGGTGATCAAATATGTATCCTAGCGATCAAATGTGTTTCCTGACAAATGTGGTTGTGTGAGCCGATGTTTCCATAGTGGGAAAATATAAAGTGATATGTCATAGGTGTTTTGCCTGACAAGATTCGATGTCAGAGGTGTTTTGTCTAACAAGGTTATGCTGTCAGTGGTGTTCTTAGTAGTCAGGTGTTTCCTGGTGGTCAGGTGTTTCCTGTTAGTCAGAGGTACGTCTTTGACATATCAGATAGGTTTCATTCCCTAGCAGGTCGAATGTGTTTCTTGGCTAGCAGATGTGTATCCTGACGATCAGATGTGTATCCTGGTTATCAGATGTGTTGCCTGACAAGGGTGTCATATCAGAGGTGTTATTCCTTGTAGAGTGTGATATATCAGAGGTGTGGTTCCTGGCAGTGGTTTATATCAGAGGTGTTGTTCCTGGCAGTCATCGGGTGAAGGCCTGGGTTATGTGTAGAATACAGATTTAAGGTTAATTGGGCCGGCATACCCAAGGATTAATCGTAATCGGGAGAAGTCCTGATAGGTTGATAATTGAGTCTGTGGACTCAGGGATAGAGGTTGTACATGGGCGAAAGCCCAGTCGATCAAGTCTGTAGACTCAGGGATAAAGCATGAGCAGTTATCTGAATTGGTAACCTGATGTTGAGGATAGTGATTGGATGAACTTGATAATAGAAAACACTTGGAGGTTGCGAACCTCGGATAGGGTAAAATAGCTCTGGGTGACCTTGGGTCACGAGTTACGATATTATTATAATATGAACCCGATATTATTACAATATGAGAATTGTATTGTACTACTATATCATTACTGATGAATGTTACTATGTCGAAAATAGTCTAGATGGACTGTGGATTTTGTTGGGCTCTATAGTTCACCCCTCATTTTATGTCTTCAGATTCTGAAGTGGTTGTCGATTGGCAAGGAGCTAATCTTGATATAGTTTGGAAGGTGTACCGGTGTAATTATGGCGCCAAAATTAAAGAATATTGTAGCAAGTGAGGTAACGCATTTGCTTATGATGGGTTATTGTGATGACCAATTGTTATTGCTTATGTAAGCTCATAAGAAAAGTTGAAAATTCTCGCATTTTCACGGGTAAAGTCTTCTGTAAGCGTGGTTATGACGAATGGGCACGTGTCTCGGAACATCCTTCCTTAGGCATAGGTTCGGGGCGTTACAGTCTTAGTCTTACATCTTGTTAATACCCTCAACCGAATGCGGTATTGTTAGCCTTGCTAGGATTAAATTTCGATAGGAACCTAAGTTGCATGGTTGTACTAGTATGTACTTTAATACGATTAATACATGCTTTTATAGCATTCTATATACTAAGTTGACTGTTATAATTGAAGTATGTTTCCAAGATTAAAACTTATGGTTGTCAGTGCTCTCAGGATTTTCACCATGAGATGAGGCAACCGAGGTCGCGGATATCAGACAAGAAGCAATGGAGGGGAACCTCCATTGGGCGATGAGTAGCCCACCTCACTCAAATATTGGGGTCCATAGCTGAGCCTATGGCTATGCTTGCACCTAGGCTAGCTACAGGTGCACCCATACCTCCTCCTCCTTCATATCACACGGCAAGTATTGAGGCTTTCAGGAGGCTTCATCCTCCGATTTTCTACGGAACCACTGATCTGATGGCCGCCGAGGACTGGATCATGTAGCTAAAAAAGACTTTCAGAGTACTCTGCTGCACGGATGAACAGAGGGTGGATTGGGCTTCCTTTATGATGGAAGGTGAAACCGAACATTGGTGGAGGTCCGCGTTAAGATAAAGGGATGTCACCAAGGCCAGAGAGTTGTGGACGTGGGGTGAGTTTTTAGATATTTTCTATCGATAGTACTTCCCCGCGTTCATCCGGGAACAAAAAGAGGTAGAGTTCCTGACGCTGGAGCATGGAGAGATGATCATGGCCGAGTATGAGGCCAGGTTCGTTGAGTTATCGAGGTATGTTCCTCAGTTGATCGCATCAGAGAATATGCGGATCAGGAAGTTTGAGAGGGGGCTGAAGCCCTTCATCTGAGATAGGGTCTCCATCTTCTAGGTGGGAACCTGGAGAGAGATTGTAAGCAAGGCGAAGATCACCAAGAAGAGTTCTAAGGAATTCTTCAAGAAAAGAGAGATTGCTAGAGGACAGTCCAGTGGCTCGACCGAGAAGAGGGCCAAGACTCCCTGTACCCGGTCACCAGGCCTACACAAGCGTTGAGGCCTCCAATTGTACCATAGACCCCTTGCCCTACGGCTACGTAGGCCACTTGATATGTGCCACCTATGTCATCTACATCGACGTTCGAGGCCTGTGCTACAGTGGCTAAAGGCACAAGATCAAGGAGTGCCGATGTCGTGACCCAAAATACTCCCTAGGAGTTAAGGATACTTTGGCTCATGATGTGCAAATATCCAATACCAAACCACCCTGTAAAATATCCACGGCAATACATATCAGAAGCATAAAGTAATGCGGAAGCTTAAATCAAAGTGCGGAAGCGTAAACCAAAAATTTATTTCTATACATGATCGGTATTCCAAGTTTTTACAAAATAACGTAATCCAAAAGGTGAAGTGGACATGCCCACTTCAACAAAATATAAAAAGAAACCTCACAATCTCTCCACTCAACAATAGTCTAGATAGGGCCACCTATCTAGATCCCTATCCTCCTGAGGCTGTAACGGGATAGCCGCCTCTTCTTCTGCATACTCCTCTTCAACCCATGGCTCGGAGTAGTGGACGTTGGACTAACCTGCTGATATAAAATGTACGGTTGAACATGAAATACTCGGCGAGCACAAACAACTAGCTAACAATGCTATAATAACAATAATACCACATACAAGTACTTAAAGGAATACTAATCACAAATCCATGCTTAAAACCCGCATGAAAAATCTTTCATCAAAATTTATTTTTCATGGAAAACAAACCACCTTATTCATGTTTATGAGTTCTTATGAATGCTTATGAGCCTCGTGAGTTCTTATGAGTTTCTTATTAGCTTTCGAGTTCTTATGAGCTTCTTGTCAGCTTTAGAGTTCTTCTAAGCTTATGATCCTTGGAGACTTATGCAAGATCTTAGACTTATGTATTTCTTACGAGTTTTTGAAAGTCTTGTGAGACTTATGATCCTTTGAGTTTATGCAAGATCTTAGACTTGATCCTTGTAAGCATGAGGTAACCGATCTTAGAAATACCAACCCAAAGTTTGGCCTTGTCAATGCTTATGCGCTTATGCTTCCTCTTATGAAATTTCCTTTGAAAAATCTTGTTTATGATTCTTGAAATACATGCTTATGAGAAAACATCGGTTATGAAAGACATAGTGCGTGGAGTGCTTGTGGGCATCATCATGTATATATGGAAAGCTTTAAACATTTCATGTGAGCTCATACAAGACATATTATCATCATAATATACTTGAACAATTTCTAAAAACATGGGATATTCTCATTCATAGCATTTCATCACACCATTCTTAGCCATTAAGCCTATTTCATCACATCATACTTAGAATCATGGTTTATTGGAAGATAATAACACTCACATACAAGTATAACTATATTCATCCTTTATTGAAAAACCCTCAAATCATAAACCCTTATTTACTCATTTGATCATAATCTAGTTTACCCAAAATCCCACATTTACTATTGTATCATAGTAAAGCTAGGTAGTAGTAGTACTTACAATGTTATTCAAAATCACTCATTCAATCATCTTTTCAATCTTTGTATAGACAAAGCTAGATAGTAAGTACTTACCTTGCAAAGATTAAATCTTAGCTTGGAAGGATGATTGAACACGAGCTTGAGCTTGAAAATGGAAATCCACGCTCGAGGATGAAGATCCAAGCTTGTGGAAGCTTGAATTTGATCTCCAACAAAACCCCTCTTCGGAAACCTAGATTTTCTCCCCTTTCTTTCCCAAATCTTTTCTTAAGTGTTGGTAACCTAAAACTCACAATTTGGGTCCCTATTTATAGGCCAAGAAGGTTAAAATCCTAAGAATACCGCTATTTTAAAACTAATTCGCGTGCCTACGATCGTTCGAAGGCTTCCTACGATCGTTCGTAGACTTTCCAATGAGTTTGCTCAGTTTCTGGGACTCTACGATCGTTCGTAAGGTTTCTACGATCGTTTGTAGGGTGTTTACAAACGATCATACTTTCAACATAAACTTTCCAGATTTTTCCCACTTTGGTATTTCACCCATTACTTTTTACTCACTTATTGGATTTTGACGATTCAACTTGCGTTGGACTCATCATTCAAAGGGGAACAATTTTATGTCTAATGGGCAAATCCTAATTCTGATTTTTAATTAGTGGGCTCTAAAGCTAACTGGTCTGGAAATGGATTTCAGTAGCCCAGATTTTCAGCAAACCTGACTCTGGAAATCCAACTTTTAACTTAACCCCGACTCAAAATCTGGAAAAATTATAAACATGAACCTCAAAGAAGGTTCCAATACCTTTCCAAAAATTTAAGAATCACTTGATTCCGATAAGCGGTGACAAAGCTAAAGCTTCTTAAGGTTGAGGGTAATGCTAAGGCATAACCTTTTTTTTTGACACTTAGAGTATTTTGTTCTTGTACTCCTTCATCCCAAACATCCATAAACTTAAGAAAATATCCTTAAGGCTTTAATACATGCCATAACACATCATCTGCCCGAAACACATCAAAACAAGGTTTTCATTAGCTTTGATAACCATTCAAGGCATTACAATAGGCTTTAAGCCTTAGATACTATTCACAACACTATTCACCAAACCATACCATCAAGATCCAAGGTTCTACAGCCGAAATCTTGGGCAGTTATTTCCATTGTGGCGAGCAAGTACACATGATCAGAGATTGTCCACATCGACTGTCGCAAGCCCAACCTCAGGAGAGCAAACCCCCAGTCAGGAAGTTCTCTCAGCAGGGGTCTTCTCAGGCCTCCAAGTCCCAGTAGCCCACCCAGCTGCCTCGTCAGGTGAAACAAGGTAGAGTTTTCACTTTGTCTGAGCAGGATGCACATGCATGGGAAGATGTTGTGCAAGGTACACATGTTTTACTAGGTTATGATGTTTTGTCATGTGCAATATGTCTCCTATCTATGAGTAAACATGTTATGGTATACTATTTGATGTTTTCTTCCACATGATTGATGCTTAGTTAATTATATTGCCAGACATCTTGTTGGTGGGCGAATACTTAGACCAAGTGTTGATCAACACGGGATCCTCTCATTCTTTTGTTTCGTTGAGTTTTGCCAAGGGCTTTTCCTCAGAGTCGAGTCAGCTAAATCACAAGTTGTTCATTTATACTCAAGTTGGCAAGACAGTGGTCATAGACCAAGTGCATAGAGATTTCATCATTCAAGTAGGGCAGTATGAATTGTTAGTCAACCTGATCATCCTGGTTTCTAAGACTTTGATGTCATTCTTGAGTTGAATTGACTCTCTACTCACAAGGGCACGTGGCTTGCCTTGAGAAGATGGTGAATTTCAAGCCAGATGGGAGTAAGTCGTTTCATTTCTGAGGGCTACGAAAGAAAGATATTGCTCGTTTTGCAACTCTAAGCCTCACGAACCAGGAGGCACGTGACTCCTCAGTCATTCCGGTCGTGAGTAAATTCCTAGATTTGTTTCATGAAGACTTGCTAGGATTACCTCCTGATAGGGAAATCGAGTTCGCAATAGAGCTGCTCCAGGCACTGCTCCGATCTCTAGAGCTCCGTACAGGATGGCTCCAATGGAGTTAAAGGAGTTGAAATAGCAGATCGAAGAACTGCTTCACCTCGGTTTCATCTAGCCGAGTGTGTCACCATGGGGAGCTCCCGTGCTTTTTGTAAAAAGAAGAAGGATGGGTCGATGAGGATGTGTATCAACTACAGGCAGCTGAACAAGATCACGATCAATAATCGTTATCCCTTTCCTCAGATAGACGATTTATTTGACCAGCTGAAGAGAGTAAGGTTCTTCTCCAAGATTGATCTTCGATCGGGCTATCATCAGTTGAAGATCAAGGTCAACGATATTCCCAAGACAACGTTTAGGACTCAGTATAGGCACTATGATTTCCTTGTCATGCCTTTTGGTCTAACAAATGCACCGACTGCGTTGATGGATTTTATGAACCTGGTGTTCAGACCTTCTTTGGACTGCTCCGTAATAGTATATGTGGATGTTATCCTAGTGTACTCCAAGACACAGGCTGATCATGAGAGAGGCCTTCGATTTACACTACAGACTCTTCGAGAGCACAGTCTGTGTGCTAAGTTGAGCAAATGTGAATTTTGGCTAGAGAAAGTGTTATTCCTAAGTCATGTGGTGTCTGCGGAAGGGATTTCAGTGGACTCTGTGAACGTTGATGTTGTGATTAAATGGGAGAGGCCCAGAAGCGTCAGAGGTTCAGAGTTTCCTTGGTTTGGCAAGCTACTATCGTCAATTCATAGAGGGGTTCTCCAGCTTAGCGGCACCGCTCACGTACTTTACGCGGAAAAATGCTAAGTTCACCTGGAGTGACAAGTGCGAGAAGAGATTCCTTGAGCTGAAGAAACATCTTACTACAGCACCCATTCTCACAATTCCATCTGAGAGTGACGGTTTTGTGGTTTACAGTGATGCCTTGCACGTCGGGCTAGCATGTGTTCTGATGCAGCATGGAAAAATCATCACCTATGCTTCCCGGCAGTTGAAAGACCATGAGAAGAACTATCATATGCATAACTTAGAGCTTGTAGTAGTTGTTTTTGCACTAAAGATTTGACAGTACTACCTGTATGGGGAACAGTTTTATGTGTTCTCGGATCACAAGAGCTTGAAGTACTTGTTTTCCTAGAAGGAGTTGAATCTAAGGTAGCATAGATGGATGGAGTTCTTTAAAGACTACGAGTGCTATGTCCAGTACCACCCAGGTAAAGAGAACGTAGTGGTGGATGCTTTGAGCAGGAAGTCTCCCAGACTCTTGGCCCACATGATGGTGCGAGAGTGGATGTTGTTGGAGGACGTGTCCAACCTTGGGACCAGCTTCAGTGTTCCTAGCTATGGGCCAGTGATGGCTAATATTACTGCCAGGCCTTACATGTTGGACTGGATTTGAGAGTTACAAGAATCGGATACTGAGTTACTTATTTACCGAGACAAGTCAGTTAGCATGACAGTCAGGAGTTTTCCGTGAATGGTGATGATGTTATCACAATCAAGGGAAGGCTGTGTGTTCCCGCCAATGAAGAGTTGAAGCGTGAGATCTTGGATGAAGCCCACAGGTCCAAGTACACTGTGCATCCTAGGGGTATGAAGATGTACCATAACCTCAAGGGGCGCTTTTGGTGGTGGAACATGAAAAGGGAAGTGGTAGAGCATGTGTCTAGATGCTTGGTTTGCCAGCAGGTCAAGGTCGAGCTCCATAGACCAGTGGGCCATTTGCAATCCCTCCCTATTCCTGAATGGAAGTGGGAGAATATTTCCATAGACTTCATAGTTGGGTTGCCAAAGACTACAAGGAATTCCGATGCTATTTGGGTAGTGGTTTACCAATTGACAAAGTATGCCCATTTCTTGCCTTATAGGACAACGTTCAATGCGAACCAGCTCACAAGCTTATACATCAAGGAGGTGGTTCATTTGCACGGGTGTTAGTAAACATCGTGTCAGACAGAGACCCAAGGTTTACTTTTAATTTTGGAGTTTTCAGCATACCATGGGTTCTAGTTTTGACTTTAGCATCGCTTTTCATCCACGGACCAATGGGCAAATTGAGCAAGTAAATCAGATTATAGAGGACATGCTATGAGCTTGTATGTTAAATTTCCAAGGTAGTGGGAGGATCATTTGCCATTAGTTGAGTTCGCCTACAACAACAGCTACCAGGCAAACATCCAGATGACATCTTTCGAGGCCTTATATGGGAGAAGTTGTTGGTCTCCTCTTTAATGGGATGAAATAGGTGAGAGGAATGTCTTGGGGCCCAAGTTGATCGAGCAGACTATAGACAGGGTTAAAATCATTAATGAAAGGTTGAAGACTGCCCAGAGTCGGCAGAAGAGCTATACCGCCAACTGTAGGAGAGATCTCGAATTTCATGTTGGTGACTACGTATTCATGGGTCCTTTCGCTAACAAAGAGTGTGATGAGGTTCGGTAAGCGGGGCAAGCTCAGCCCAAGGTATGTGGGCCCCTTTGAGATCATCACCCGGGTTGGAGAGGTGGCTTACCGAGTTGCCTTGCCACCTCATATGGTGGGCGTGCATAATGTCTTCCACGTCTCTATGTTAAGGAAGTACATGTTAGACCCTTTGATTGGGAACCTTTGGAAATTCAAGAAGATTTGACTCTTGTCGAGCAACTGGCTCAAATCTTGGACTGGAATGAGCAAGTCTTGCGCACCAAGGTTATTCTCCTAGTACTCGTGCAATGGGAGCATCACTCTAAGGAGGAAGCTACATGAGAAAGGGAAGCCGAAGTGCAGGAAAAATATCCCCACCTCTTCATGTAGTTTGCTTTTATGTTTTGTGGTTCGTCCAAATTTTGAGGACGGAATTTTTGTAAGAGGGGGAGGATATAGAATCCTAGAAAATCCATGTGTACAGTACTAGTGAATAGTGATGTGAATAGTTGTAGAGCCCCAGAATTTAGGTTCACTATTGATGTGAATAGTGCATTTGCCTTAGTGTATGTAAAGCCCTAAAACCTTTCATGCATTCTTGATTTGGGGAAAATGTCTCAAAACAAGAGTATAATCATACGCTAAGTATATACAAGCATAGGGTATGAAATACCCTAAGATTGAATGTAGAACCGCGAGAACCAAGTTCAAAGTGTTGTGAATAGTGCATGAATAGTGTTGGGAATAGTGTAGTGAATAGTGCTGTGAATAGTGCCATGGGCACAAGTCTTGTGAAGGTCAAGGGCCATTTATGTAATTTAGTATATGAGTAATAATAAGAATGGTTTAAATTAGTTTAAGTATTGTTGTTGGGTGCTTGGGGATGAAACAACAAGTGTATGAAATACTCTAAGTGTTTCCAAGTCAAGGGTATGAGAGACCCTAAGTATTGGTAGGTATGTTTGGGTAAGGGAAAGAGTGGTGTGTCCCTATGGTGTTAGAAATGCGTTAGGATCACTGGCAAGTCAAGAGCATGACAAATCCTCTAAGGGTGTTTGATCAAAGTCCTAAAGACCCTCTTGTATGATTAAGGCATAATCAAAGTTTTGAAGAAGGGGGATGCCTAAACATACCCTCAACTTGAGGGAGCTCTAGAGTTCTCACCGCTGATCGGAATCGAGTGATTCTTGAATTTTTGGAAAGGTATTGAAACCCTCTTTCAGGTTCATGTTATCACATGTTCAGATTTTGAGTCGAGGATGGGTCAAATGTCGGATTTCCGGAAGCGAGTCTGCTGAAAATCTGGACTGCTGGATTCCATTTTCAGACCAGTCACCTTTAAGGATAATTTTGTCTATGAAGAAAGAAGAATTAGAAATTTTATAAAACATGAAAGTTGTTTTCCTTTGAAAGATGAATCCAACACAAGTTGAATCATCAAAATCGGATAAACGAGTCAAAATTTATGCTCAAAATACCAAAACAGGAAAAACCAAGGGCCTGCCATGCAATTTCGGCGACAAATTGTTGAAGGGGGCTCAAATTCGTCAATGAATTTACTCGGGGGCTGAAATTTGTTGACGAATTCAACCCAGACTGTAACGCCCCAAAATACCCCCTAGGAGTTTAGGGATATTTTAGGTGTCACACTACGTACCTATCAAACCATCCTGTAATGCACAAGATAAAATACAGTACTAACAACGATAATCAGAGCGCGGAAGCTAACATACATGCGGAAGCGTAAACAAATTTTCATTTCTTCTGATGATCCAAAATAGTATTCCAAGTTAACATAAATACAAGACATGTCTAAGTCTAAGGTGGACAGGCCCACCTATCAAAATATCAAAATACACAAGACCCTCTCATACTCTCCCCTCAACAGTAGTCGAGGTATGGCCACACATCGAGGTCTCGGTCCGCCTGAAACTGTAATGGAATAGCCGGCTCTCTCTCCTCTATATACTCTTCCTCGACCCAAGGCTCCGGGTCGAGGGCTCCCTCAGTACCTGCCGACATGAAAGTACGGCTGAGCATGGAATACTCAGCGAGTACAAGCTACTAGCTAGCCATAACAATAATAACACACGTAATAGTCATACCATACAAAGCAGTAATAGAAGCATCACGAACTAAACAGTATTTGACATGGTACAATACAATCATTTCAAAGTGTGTGCATGAATGCAAAAACACCGATAAAACCCAAGCTTGAAACCCATGTCCTGTCTCGATATGCCTCGTAGAAATCATGTATGCGTGCATGCATGAATGCATGATCATCATCTTGTAAACCTCCATCTCGTAACTTATGAGCCAGAGGCTAGCACCCGAATCTCCCTGGGCTGCCAACCTCCTTGATATGCAATGCACTTGTGAGCCAGAGACTAGCACCCGAATGTCCCTGGGCTACCAACCTCCTTGTTATGAAATGCATGGTTTTCTTGTGAGCCAAAGGTTAGTACCCGAATGTCCCTGGGCTACCAACCTCCTTAACAATAGGTGATTTTTATTACTTGTTTAGTTTTCTTGTGAGCCAGAGGCTAGTACCCGAATGTCCCTGGGCTACCAACCTCCTTGACAATAGGTGTTTTAGGGGTTATCTTGTGAGCCAGAGGTCAGTACCCGAATCCTCCCTGGGCTACCAACCTCCTTGACATGCAATATTTTCTTGTTGTTTATTATATGCACATGCTCTTGAAATCTCGGTTCATGCTATCATGCGTGCTCGTGTATGTTGCGACCCAAAACCCACCCTAGGAGTTAGAGTGAACTTTGGACGACTAATCATGGCTTACATGACTTGCTTGACAAACCAACCTGCAAAAACCCACAGAGCATATACACTAGAGGATATAAACAGCAAAACATACTCTAACATAGCACAGCGGAAGTCTAAACAAACCTCTAAGTATATACGAATCCAAGTTTACACAAAAGGAATCCAAAAGAAAGTGCGGACAGACCTGCCAAAATACATGAATGTATATCTCTCATCTCACCCACAGCTATTCACTCAGAATCTACAACCACCTAATGGTAACCCTCTACTGGAGGTTCCTCCTAAGGTTCCTCGACGTACTCCTCCTCCACCCATGGACTAGGAGCACAAACATCAAATGGAGCAGTAGCTCCCTCAAAACCTGTCGACATAAGAAGTACGGCTGAGCATGGAATACTCAGCGGGTACTAAGCACTAACCAACAGTCATAGCATACGGATAGCATACATAAAGCAGGAAACAATTCACGCATATAAAGCAGGAGCCATCAATATCATAACAAGGAAATAAGGCAATTTATAATCATGCTTGCATTTCATGAAAAGCCGATAACACCCTTGAAAACACCGTGCACTTGACTTGACTGAAAATACCATTTCCGTGCTTGAAAACTTGTCATGTTTGTCTTATCTTATCATATCATGCGTGCCATGTGTGTCATGCCATGTCATGCTTGCTTGGAAAAGTAAACTACTTGTGAGGGAAGGGAGACCCTTCTTCCTAAATGCCCATGCTTGTCATGTCATGTATCATGCTTGCTTGTTCGGAAAAGTAATCTACTTGTGAGGGAAGGGAGACCCTTCTTCCTAAAATGCTCATGCTTGTCATGCCGTGTCATGCTTGCTTGGAAAACTAAACTACTTGTGAGGGAAGGGAGACCCTTCTTCCTAAATGCTCATGTCATGTCCTTTCACTTGTGAGATGTCCTTGTGAGATGTACTTGCGAGGGAATGGAAACCCTTCTTATGATATGTATGTACTTGCGAGGGAAGGGAGACCCTTCTTATGATAATGCATGATTGTCTTGTCCTTGCCAAAAGCGAGGTAAAACATATCGTCGGATATGCCCCACCTCTAAATCCCAATCTTGAAAACCTCGGTAAATCATGTCATGCATGCCGTGCTCGTGGGAACCGTGTACATACTTGCATTTAAATTTAAATATGACATTTGGGTAATTTCACAACACATATAACATCAATGATTGAGCAATGTAATATTCATATCATTTAGGGAAAGCAAGAAAACACACTATCATAAGCCCTAGCAGTATTCATAATTTATTAGGCATGCATTTCCTAATTTACAACTCATTTTATTCACCTTGGCATTTCATCAAACATGGTGTGTTCATTATTCATTATTCATTTAAACTTAAATCATGCTTTTCTAGGTGAGTTTACTCACGTCATAAAGGTGTGTTTATTATGGATACAATGCCCTCCCCATTTTAATCATCACAACACAACCCTTGGCATCCAATCGCCCATTCCATCTCCATTCACCATTCACGACCATCCATCTCATAGCACATGTGTAAATGAAAGAAAATCAAAAGAAATAGAGGGAAAAGAGGAACTATAACTAGGAGGGTAGTAAGAAGTACCGACTTGATCAAGTGAGGAAGAAATCCCCTTCCAAAAACGACAGTGAGTTACTGCTCTAGCTTGAGGAGATGCTCCTCACGAGTTTGTGCCTTGATCTTGAAGAAAAAACCGGACTTGAAGTGATCTAGGGTCTCAAAACCCTTTGATTTCTCTTCCAAAGACAAACCCTAGGTTGGTATCGCCTTCTCCCCTTTCTCCTATTCTCTCAAACTCTCTAAGTGTTGAATGATGCCCTAAAGGCTCGGGTTAAACTCTTAAGGTAAGAGTGAACCGACCAAAAGACCATAATACCCTTACTGAAATTTCTGCAAAGACACGAGTGCCGAACACGTCGAGCTGTGAACAGTACCAAACACGTTGTGCTGTGAACAGTGCCAAACACGTTGTGCTGTGAACAGTGCCAAACACGTTGTGCTGTGAACGGTGCCACACACGTTGTGCTGTGAACAGTACCGAACACGTTGTGCTGTGAACAGTGCCGAACACGTTGTGCTGTGAACAGTGCCACACACGTTGTGCTATGAATAGTGCTGAACACATTGCCCGTTGTGAATAGTGCCGAGCTCGTTGTCTGTTGTCTTATGTACAACGTACCCGTTGTTTGCTGTACAACGTACACGTTGTCTGCGGCACGACGTACCCGTTGTCTATTGCACAACGGATGCACAACGTATACGTTGTCAGAGCTAAAGCTACGTCCTTAGCGCCTTCCGAGCTACGTCCTTAGCGCCTTCCGAGCTACGATTGCCTGCAGGTCCAGACTGTTTTGGCCATATCTTTTGACTGGTTCGTCCGATTTTGACGATTCAACTTGCGTTGGATTCGTACTTCGAAAAGGAACATTTCTAACATTTTGAAATTTCCAATTTCTTCCTTATTTATTTATTATACCTCTTTAAAGGCAAAATGGCAACGAAAGTGTCATGCCTAAAATGTGAAAAGGTCCGGGGCTCTACAGTGTACGTGTCCATAGTGACAATCATGATAATGGGAATAACCAAGATATGACATTACAATTTAATTCATGATATGAACATAGGTAACATAAGTAGTTTGCATAACATTTGATCAATTTATCGTTTATAAGAACGCATGCATAAAACCCATTTCCATATTCTTCCTTTAGATCATTTATTCATATTTTAGGCATTTTGTCAAACACAGCACATGCAATGTTTCTTAATGATTCATCGTGTTCTTTTTAGCGCATATCTTCCATCCAAACATCAAGGTAAGTTCATTATTGGTAAAGTACCCATCCACCATTTCCATCACACACATCACACAACATACATCTCGGCATCCAATCGCCACATCAACACCCACACACATCCATACCCTTTTCTTATCTTATTTAGGTTCATTGGAGATGATACATTTCATATGGGAGGCAAACATAATAGCATAAATCACATTTCATAAGGAAAACCTAGATTTATTGCTAGGGTAAGTTAGTAGGGTGTACTAACCTTAGATCAAGGCTTGATCCTTGGTAGAAACCTTGATTGAAGCTCCAACTTGAAAGAAGAACACCTTTGCTTTAAGGAGACTTGAGTTGGGGAAGAAACCCCTTTCAAAAACGTGCTTGGGTTGCTGCCCTAGCTTGGGGAACGCTCTCCACGAGTGCTTGAGCCGTGATCTTGGAGAAAAACCGGACTTGAAGTAATCTAGGGTCTCAAAACCCCTTTGATTCTTCTCCAAAAGCAAAACCCTAGCTTAGAAAACCCTTTCTCCTCTCTTCTAATCCCCCAAATCCTCTAAGTGTTGAGAATGAGCCCTAAAGGCTTGGGTTAAACTCTTAAGGTAAGAGTGAACCGACCAAAAGACCATGATACCCTTACTGAAATTTCTGCAAAAACACGAGTGCCGAACACGTTGAGCTGTGAATAGTGCCAAACACGTTGTGCTGTGAATAGTGCCGAACACGTTGTGCTGTGAATAGTGCCAAACACGTTGTGCTGTGAATAGTGCCGAACACGTTGTGCTGTGAATAGTGCTGAACACGTTGTGCTGTGAATAGTGCTGAACACGTTGTGCTGTGAATAGTGCCGAGTACGTTGTGCTGTGAAGGGTGCCGAACCCGTTGTCACGTTGTGTTGTGCATAGTGCTGAGCTCGTTGTCCGTTGTCTTATGTACAACGTGCCCGTCATGAGCTGTACAACGTACACGTTGTTTGCTATACAATGTACACATTGTCTGCTGCACGACGTACCCGTTGTCTGTTGCACAACAGATGCACAACGTATACGTTATCAGAGCTAGAGCTACGTTATCAGAGTACGTTGTCTATGCGTTGTCTGTGCCGTATCAGAGCACGTTGTCAGAGCACGTTATCAGAGCTACGTCCTTAGTGCCTTCCAAGCTACGTCCTTAGTGCCTTCCGAGCTACGATTGCCTGCAGGTCCAGACTGTTTTGGCCATATCTTTTAACTCGTTCGTCTGATTTTGACGATTCAACTTGCGTTGGGTTCGTACTTCGAAAAGGAACATTTCTGATATTTCGGAATTTCCAATTTCTCCTTTATTTATTAATTAGACTACAAAAACAGCCAATTAGCTACGAAGGTGCTATTCATTAAGGATGAAAAAGTCCGGGGTGCTGCACAGACAATGGTAAAGACGTCCAAAACTTTTCTACCGACCTTGGGAGATATTTTGGAATATTTTCTAAGATATTTTGGGATATTTTGCCAACCTTTAGGCTATAAATAGGACCCTAAATTCGTGTCTTAGGGTTTACAAACCCTAAGCTTGGATTTTTTTGAGAGATTGAAAGAGAAGAAGAAGGAGGAAGCTAAGGTAGTTCTTGGGTGTTCTTGAGTTCGTGTTTTCCACCAAAGGAAGAGTCCTTGCTTCCTTGGTGTTCTAAAGTTGGATTTCATCCCCGAAGTGATTCTTAAGCTTAGGATTCTCCAAGGTAAATTCTGTTAGTGTCTTTGGAAAAGGGATTTCAGATTTCCAGCTTTCTCAAGCTTCTACCAAGTTTCCTCAAGCTTGATTTCCAATCCTACAAAAGTGTAACAACTTCCTTTAAAAGGTAGATACACTCTACTAGATTTTAATGCCATAACCCATATTGTAAAAGTAAGATAGAAAATCTGTATTTGTGATGTGAGTTAATTTGTGATGCCTCTATGCCTTAACCCAAAGCATGAAAAACGTATATTCTTACTACTTAGTAATTGAGAAAATCATAATTAAAAGACTGAGTTTTGGGAAAAACCAAGAAGAAAACCTATGTATTTTGATAAAGACCAATCGGAAATCCTACTATTTATGCAATGATGATTCTACAAGTTCAAACCAAATGATTATATGATGAATTCAAGCATGTGTCATGTGTAAGTGATTGTGTGATTAAGATTAAATAAAGTAGAAAAGCATGTGCGATATGATCAAGTGTTTCTAATTGTCTACCATGTTCACTCACCATTGTATATGAACACCATATATGCATGATCGAGCTTTTGTATATGTACATGTATTATAAAAGCAAGATAAAAGATGGAAAGAAAATCAAAAGATGAAAAGCAAGGCAATTGTAAAGAGAGCAAAGTAACGGATGATAAGCAAGCAATTGTATTGGAAGGATGATAGTAGGCTCTCACCACAAGCAGGGTGAGCATTATCATCTGATTCCAAGTAAAAGTAATTGTATTGGAAGGAGGATAGTGGGCTCTCACCACAAGCAGGGTGAGCATTATCTTCTGATTCCAAGTAAAAAGCAAAAAGTAAAAGTATATGTATTGGAAGGATGATAGTGGGCTCTTACCACAAGCAGGGTAAGCATTGTTATCAGATTCCAAATAACAAGTCATATGTAAAACAAATGAAACAATAAGAAAGCAATAATAAAGTATAAGAAAAGAAACAAAAGAAGTATATGTACAGTATGTATGCATAATGTAAGTGAAAAAGGGAGCTCCGCAATTATTTATAGTGTTTGCATATGTATTTGATGAACTGCCATATGAAAGCATGTTATGTCATGACATTATTATCTAGTGGTTTGTAGACGCTGAGTATTCCATGCTCAACCGAAGTTGTTATCTTCGGCAGGTTTTGATGAGTGTGCTCCTGAGCCTTGGATAGAGGAGGTGTACTATGATCCAGAGCCTACCATGGATCATCCTCATGAGGATAGAATGCTAGATAGGAGGCCCTATTCAGATTATTGGTGAGGGAGAGAACAGGTATATTTTGATAGTGGGCATGTCCACTTTACATTTATATGTTTTGTGTATGTCATGACAGTCGGGACTTAGAATACATATGGTTTTATGTTTAAAGAAATTTTTGCTTCCGTTATTATGTGTCTTGTGTATGGCACAGGATGGCAAGTACGCCTTATGTGTCATCACCGAATGGTATGACACTGCAGTCACGAGCCAACGTATCTCGAACTCTTAGGGGGTATTTTGGGTTGTGACAATAGTATTGTGAATAGTGTGTTAAGGCCAAAAGACTTCAATGTATGGTTTGGGTTATATGAGTAATAATAATAAGGGTGTGGTGTTTAAAAATGTGTTATTGCACATGTTCTAAGGTCTCAAGGACCCTTTATAATGTTTAAAAAGTATAAAGGTCTAAGAAAATTAGAAAGAAAATGAGAAAATGTGAAAAACAGAAGAAATCTGGGGCAACCATTCGAACGATGCCAGTAAATGGTGAATAGAATCTCATAAATCAAAAATAGTAGGCACAACCGATTGAACGATGCCTCAACCTTTCAAACGATTGTGAATAAAATTTCAGAGACCAAAAATAGAAGGCACAACTGTTTGAACGATCAAAAGACTGTTCGAACGGTCTTGCCTAGTTAAGTTGCGAAAAACCTGAAATTTTGAGATTTTAGGGTTTCAACAACCTATGCTATAAATAGAGACCATATTTGTAGGTTTTAGGTTTACACTAAGTCTAAGGGAGATTTTGGGAGAAAAATGAGAGGTGTGAGCACGGGTTTCGGGAAACCCTAAAAAATCTCACAGGGATTTTAGAGTCGCCACCTATTCATTCAGAAGGGATAAGTCCCCCAGGATTTGGATAAGGACTTGGTTTACGATTAGAGATTGAGGTAAGAGGTTCGGTTAAGTCCGGGGAAGGGGTTAGGCACCCCGACACTTGCACTTTTTAGTGGTTCCGGTTTAAGCCAAATTAAAGATCAATTGTTAATGAAATGCCTAAGTGGTTAATGTAATACTAATCTAAGAAAGAAAAGTTAACTAAGGTCGAACCCGGGTTGGGTTGCCTACGTACTCACATTGGGGTGAGATCAGACTGAGCGTAGTTCTAGCACATGAGCTCATGTCAAGGCTAAAGGATGTGTGTGTGTGCACCAAGGGTGGCTAGTGGGCCTAATCCGATCGATTAGGGTTTTGTTTGACCAAGATTGGTCAATGTGCAATATTTGGGCCTAGAGGCCAATAGTTAGGCCCAGAGGCTAGGAAAGGAGCCCGGTAGGCTAAAGGTGAGGCTCGGTAGGCTAAAAGTGTTTTAA
Source organism: Tetracentron sinense (assembly GCA_015143295.1). Lineage (NCBI taxonomy): Eukaryota > Viridiplantae > Streptophyta > Magnoliopsida > Trochodendrales > Trochodendraceae > Tetracentron > Tetracentron sinense. The sequence continues at coordinate 36,267,666 of CM026551.1, forward strand.
CTAAGGGTTAGGGTTACTAACCGGGGTTAAAAGATATTTAACTAGGGTTAGGGGTACTAACCAGAGTTTAAAAGCCCAGAAGCTGTATCTTTAGTCTTTTTATATTTTTTAGATTTTTTTTGAAATTTTTCCAGATTTTTTCCCAGGGTTAAAGATTGCTTAACCATGATTAGGGGGTCACCGAGGTTAAGATTGCTAACCATTGTTAAATGGCTGAAAATAGACCATTTTTGGGCTTCTCAGAATATTTCTGATTTTCTTAGCATTTTTCTAGAATTTTGTGGGTTAAGGGCTACTTAACCATGTTTAAATGTTAACCAAAAGTAGGGTTTGACCATGGTTAAGGGTCCTAACTAGTGTAAAAATGATCACAAAGGGTCATTTTGGAATCTTGAGAATATTTCTGATTTTATTGAATTTTTCTAGAATTTTATGGGTTAAGGGCTACTTAACCATGCTTAAATGTTAACCAAAAATGGATTTAACCATGGTTAAGGGTCTAGTCAGGTCAAAACTGCGCCCAGGGAGCATGGCAGGGCCTAGACTAGCCTCCTACCTGGTCTGGGCCCTATGCAAAGTCTAGAAGTTTAAAAAAATAAAAATGGACAGTCACATTTTTAACTGTGGTTTGCAGGGTGTTAACTCGGGTTAGGGACTGAACGAGGGAAAACTGAGACCACAGAGGTGTAGCCTGAGCTACAGGTAAGACCCTGGGCCCAGGAGGATATCATATGTGAGCCTCACAGTGGGCCAAAGGTGACTTGGTCGCAAGACTGAAATGGCGCTATTCCAACTAACCCTAATTTGCTGGGTTTTAACTCGAGTTAGGGACTGACCTAGGATAAACTGAGACCACAGGGGTGTAACCTGAAGTACAAGGAAGACCCTGGGCCTTTGGTGGGTCCAAGGGGAGGTCACATGTTGGCCCCACAGTGGACCAAAGACAACCTATTTGGTAGTCCTGCCAACCTGTCAACTTGGGTTTAGACTTAATTTAACCATGGTTAAGGGTTGAGTTACAGGTTGGGATGAACATGGAAGATAACCAGGGGTTTGAGGATCTTAACCATAGCCCTGGACTTGATCAGGGCTTAACCTAACCACGGTTAAAGGCTTGAAACAGTAAATGGCAATTTTTTTGAAAAATATTTTTCCCTTTTGCTAGGGATGCACCAGTGACTATCCAAGGGATCCCTCATGGTCTGAGGGGACCCCAGAACCTAAGGGGAGCTTCATGCGTGCATGGAGGGCTGTACCCGTGACTAGAACCTCAAAGGGTACCCCCCATGTCTATGAATAGTCATGGGGGTCCCCTTATCCTTGGTGAGAAAGCTGTTACAGAGAAAAAATAATGAACTACGGACCCCTAGAATAGGATCAGGGGTCCCTTACAATGCCTTTAAACACAAGAGAAAGAGGTAGAGGTGCTACCAATTTCGGTTTAGAGCTCACAGTAGCTGCTCAGGCAATGGTGGTGGCTACACAATGGTTGCGCAGGTCTGCGTAGACCTGGGATGGCTTAGAAGTTAGGTGATGGTCTGGTGGGAGTTAAGGGAGCTCCTAGCAGGCCTAGGGGTCACTTACGGTGGAGGGCCAAGGACTGTGAAGGTGGGTACGTAAGCTACTCGAGCTTGGACAGAGGTTGGATGTGGATTTCGGGTGCCGCAGTGGCGCAAGGTGGGCTAGCAGTGGTGCAATAGGCTGGGGGAGGCTGAGACAACTCCAGGAAGGGTCTGGAGACTTAACCAAGGTAAGGTAAGGGTCTAAGGATGATGGAGTAGGGCCGGCTGAGGCAAGGCAGCACTTGGGTATGGAATTTCAAAGTGGGTGAACTGTGGAGGTGGGGTCTTATATAGAGGAGTGGGGCAGACCTTTAGGGGTAGGATGGGGATTTCTACAGGCGTGGGGAGCACCTGGGAAGGGAGCTAGGGGCAGCTGGAGCAACAGGGGGCTGGCTGATGTACGTAGTTCTGCTGGAGAAGACGGTGAACAGTGTTCACCAAATTTTTTTTTTTTTTTAATTTCTACTTTGGGCTAGCCCTCACATGTGTAGGCCAAGAGTAATGCCCCCTTTTCTAGTTAGGAATTGGCTCCCACATTCAAATTTTGAAAAAGGTAAGTGGGCCCCACTAGGATTGGGCCTTGTGGGCCCATGTTTGAGCCCAAAGATGAGGTTTGGGCCACGGTTTTGGGTGTTTTTGGCCTTAAGTGCTTTGAGGCCATAGGGTTTTACCTAGAGTTTGCACTAGGGTTTAGACTAGGGCTAGGCCTAGGGTTAAGGTTTACGATTTAGCTAGGGTTAAACCTAGGGTTTAGTTAGGGTTAGCCTAGGGTTTGGTCTAGGACTTAGGTTTTTTGGTTGAAATGGGCCTTGAGCCTGTAGGGGCTTTAGCTTAGGGTTTATCTAAGGTTTAGATTAGGGCTAGGCCTAGGGTTAGGTCTAGGGTTTACCTAGGGTTAGATCTAGGATTTAGCTAGGTTTAGCCTAGGGTTTTGAAGTGGACCTTGAGCCCGTAGAGGTTTGGATTCTAGGGTGTAGGGTTTTTCCTAGGTTTTAGGGTTTTTCCTAGGGTTTATGGTTTAGGACTTACCTAGGGTTTGGTGCTGGGTTTAGGACTTACCTAGGTTTTGGTCTAGGATTTAGGGTTTTTGCCTAGGGTTTAAGGCTTTGACTGGGGACTCAGCTGGGGATGACCATGGTTATTGACGTTAACCATGGTTAGGGCAAGGTGTAAAAATTGGGCGCTTACAGCTGCCCCTCTTTGCAAGAGAATACCAAAATGGCAATCGAACGACAAAGACTGAAATCATCCTATTTTTACACCGAAATGGATTTTAAGGATGATGAGATGTATGCATGTTGTGCAAATGGTGAGTGTAGTGAAGTGATTAGGGCCACTGCTATTGGGTAGTGAGTAGCTGGGGAAGAAAAATGGATGCAGGGGTGGCGTAGCCCAGAGACGCTTGCCGGAAGATGGTGTCGCTCAGAAGCGGTAGGGAGGTTGATCGAAATGGTGTTTCCCGAGGGATATTAACTAAATCGATCAGAGGACACACGGGGTGTTTGGAAACACCCGGGGTGTCAGACATGCAAGGTGTCGGCATATTGACTCGGTGTCAATGGAGACCTGGGATGTTAGGGACACACGGGGCGTCGAAAGAGAGGACATGTGGTGAGTGTCGGCGTATTGACAAGGTGCATTTTTGTCAATAGAGATTCGTATGTTGAGATCACACGGGGGTGTCTCTAGGGGTACATGCGGTGAGTGTTGACGTGTCGATAAGGTTTGTCTTTGTCGATGGAGACTCGTATATGGGGGATATGCAAGGTGTCGGCATATTGACTAGGCGTCAATGGAGACCTGGGATGTCGAGAACGCACAGGAGCATCTCTAGGGGGACATGCGGTGAGTGTCAGCTTGTTGACTCAGCATCAATGAAGACTCTATGATGTCACAACAGGCGAGGTGTCGGCATGTTGACTTGACTTCAATGGAGACCTAGGCTGTCAAGGACACACAGGGGTGTTGAAGGGAGACATACGGAGAGTGTCGGGAGGTTGACTCAGCGTCAATGGAGTCTCAATGATGTTTGGACATACGAGGTTTCGGCAGGTTGACTCAGCATCAAAGTTCACCTGGGATGTCGAGGACACACGGGGGTGTCAAGAGGGGACATGCAAAGAGTGTCGGTAGGTTGATTTGGCATCAATGGAGACTCGATGATGTCAGGAGATGGGAGGTTTCGACAGGTTGACTCGGCGTCAATGGTCACCTGGGATGTCGAGGACACACGGGAGTGTCAAGAGGGGATATGCAAAGAGTGTCGGTAGGTTGATTCGGCGTTAATGGAGACTCGATGATGTCAGAACATGTGAGGTTTCGGTAGGTTGACTCGGCATCAATGTTCACCTGGGATGTCGAGGACACACAAGGGTGTCAAGAGGGGACATACAGGTGGTGTACACTGTAAAGGTACACACAGGATGTCAAGGACACAAAGAGGACATGCAGATGGTGTACACTGTAAAGGTACACACGGGATGTCGGGGAAGCAACTGGAATATAACTGTAATGGCGACTTGATTAAGTGCATGCGGTTAACGTGTAATTTTTTGTGCGACTTGAACATAGTGGATGAGGCTTTCACCTTGTATACAGCCAGGGTGTAGCTAGGATGTATTGTGGGTGACTCGATTGAGTTCATCTAGCTAATGTGCAGCTTGGCTGGATTTGTGTAGCTAGAGTGCATTATGTGCGACTCGATTAAGTGTGTGCAACTAGTGTGCAGCTTTGTTGAGTGTATGCAGCTAATGTACAGTTTGACTAGATTTGTGTAGCTACTTGTGTAGCTAGAGTCTAATGTATGTATTGACTATACGGGATTGTGGTGCATGAGTGGTATGCACGACTTAATTTTATGCTGATGCATGGAAAGCCTAACTAGCTCTGGCTTTCCTAGTGGTATGCAAGCTGGGTTTATGACTCGCTCTTGGAGACCAGACCTTGCTGATTGAAGGTTCAGGAGGTGCTCGATCTTGCTCTCGCTTCTGTTGGACCTATGATGCATCTTGGGTGATTGTTGAGTTTTGTTTGATCTGGCTAAGCCGATGGACAGACACTTAGAGGGTGATTGCCCTGGTGAGTATCGGGACTCTGGTAGTGATTGGGAGATGTCACAGGATTTGATAGACTTGGGAGAATTCGAGGATGATTGATCCAATGAGTACAAGAACTTTGGTTGTGACAAGAAGTCTGAGGATTTGAAGTTGAATGCTTCCTTTGCTTATGTGATTTAATAGGGAGATCACTTTCATAGGATAAATGGATTATGTCCTTAAGGGTAGTGTACGATGCTAAGCAGATTTGTCTTGTTGTGACATTGATGAAGTAGTGCTTTGCATCTTGCGGAGTCGGGCTTTTTCGGGGACCTGGGGTCATTTTAACAATAAGGGTTGCTCTGCCTTACTGCTGCTAGAGAATGAGTACTCTGGCTGGGGAGAATTTTGTTGAGATGCTTCTCGCTGGGGGGTTGAACTCTGTTGGAGACTACTGTCGGGGGATTTGTTTCTCCAGGCTATCTACTAGTGACCTGTGGGAGATCGTTAGAGTTCGGCGAGACTGATTGCTGTCGGATTCTATTGCCAAACTGCTCCTCAGTTTTTCTCCCTTTTTTTACCCTTGGAATGACCAAGTCAATGGGGTTCACATAATTTTTACGCGATGAAGTCGTTGCCAGTTTTTCTCATGCCTGCGAGGCTGATAGGTTTTCTTCCCTTTTTTGCCCCTGGTCTCGAGACCAGGTCTGAGGTTAATGTAATTTTTGCGCACCAATACCATTATTGGTTTTCATTGGGCCCACGATAGATTTGAATGGAGTTCTGTTTCTGTTGCCTTGGATATCGGTATCTCGCTTTTTAATACTTGCATGATAGTCTACTTGCACTTTCAGTCTCTAGGCGTTCTAGGAAGACTTGTGATAGGACGAAATGTAGGCTAGGGGACCGAAGTTTGGGACTCCCTGTGATTTCTCCTTTGTAGTTATTCTTTTGAAGATCTCTTCCGTTGTACTCTCCTGAGGATTTGGATCTCCGATGGAGTTTTTCTTTTGGCTCCGCTTGGGGATTTGGGTTCCATTGGGGATTGGAGAGAGGTTGACTTTGATGGGGAGAGTTTTGAGAGAGGTTTTCTCTGCTTGGGGATTGTTTTTTGGGAGAGATTGTTCCTGAAAGGTTTTACTGGAGAAAGAGTCCGGAGAGGTTGTCTTTGTGGGGAGTCTCTGACTTTGAAAATGTTTCAACTTCTATTTTGGGTTTTTCTTTGATGAAAATTTTGTACCCTTGGGAGTTGACTTGTGTAGGGAATTCGAAAGGATTTTTGCTTTGCTAGACTCTGTGAGGGGAATGTTTTAGAGAGGCTTTGGTTCCACTGGGATGGTTTGACTCTGCATGGGGAAGTCATGGAGGTATGATTACCTTTTAGTGACCGCACCTGATTTATCAGGCTGCCTACGTACCCTTTGCAGGATCAGGTCATGACATAGTTCAGGCAAATGCCACAGATTGGCGAGGAAGGGTGTCCCTAAAAAGGTTTTGTGAAGGAAAGGTTGTTAGGCTCAAAGGGCTAACTAGCGTATTTCATTGATTTGTAAAAACGGGTTTACATTGTTGGGGATGGTGGGGTGCCAAGGATGGCTTCCTGTCCTTTCCCAAAGCGGCTAAAAGTGCAAGCATTTATCAGACAAGATCTTAAGCGCTTATATTTTGATTTTGCCCATTTGATTGGTTCGGGATCCGCTGATCGGTTCGATACTGCCCCTAGCTTTTGTCGGGCAAAACATTTGTCCCTGGCTAGTAGATTTGTGCAACTTTCTTGAAGTTGTCAATCACTTGTTCGGGTGTCAGCTTCGATGCATGCCTTGAAAAACAAGTTGCCCCTACTCCAAGCACTGATGATGGTAGGGTTTCAAATCCATTGTGTATGCTTTTCAGATCTTGACTGAAATTGGAGATTATGTCGGATGATCGGAGATGGGCTTGCCCCTTACTTTTGATTGCCCCTGCTTCTGGCGTGGCGAGGTTATGACTTTTGCACCCGGCTCTGTACAGTATGAGGTTTCTGGATGAGTATTCTGCTTTTCATCGTATTCTGTCCCTGAGGATTGTGGGTTTGATTTTTTGTTTAATTGACCTCTTGTTAAAGCAAATGAGTTTAATCAACATTCAGCTATGCTAGTCAAGCATGATAAAGGAGATGGAACTCTTGAGAAAGTGAGTGATTTCATTGAATTAAAAGAGTTAGACTTTGGACTAGATTCGTACAAGGGCCACTGCGTCCGACTCTTACGGAAAAGAAATCCTAACTAAGACTGACTTAGACTTGGCTTGGTTTTGATCAACCGAACTCAGCATCTTGCTTTCTAGTCTCCTCTTTCTGATTGGCAGGTGGCACCAGAGTGACTTGACGATGGGCTGATGAGGGGGCAAGGTTTTCAGGAGCCCCAACTACCAGGCACATAATTAAGTTTGCCTTCATCGATTAAGTCTTCAATTGCATGTTTTAGAGCAATACATCGATCAGTGGAATGTCCAGGGCCTTAATGAAAAGCACAATGTTTGTGTTCCTGGTAATTGTGGCTTCTCTTTTCTAGAGGTAGTAACAGAGGAGGTCCGCGGAGTATGATGAGCTTCCCTTCAACGAGAGTCGATAGGAGTTGGCCAAGCAGAAGAGGGGTGAAATGTTTGGGGGGTACCCACTCTCTTTTAGGCTTGAGGATCAGGTGAGAGGGAGGTTTTTGTGGTTATGCCGCTGGGTTAGATGTGTTTGTATGAGGTAGGGGCAAATCTAGGTTTGCCCTTGTGCCACTTGGAACTTGTTGAGAGCAGCCATCATATCTTGGAGGAGAGACTTGATTTCCTTGTTCTCCTATTCTTGACGGAGGAGGGTTATCAAAATGATTTCTTGGCCACTCGATGTGTCTCCGTGTTCAATTGCTTGGGTCCTTGAGTTACTGCCTCGATAAGGTAGGATCTGAAAATGTAAAGCGAGTCAATACCGAGGGTAAGGTATGTGAATCTAAAATGCATGAGTATACGCGGGTTAGATCCGATGAATGAGGTGAGACTTAAAATGGAAAACGACTCAATCCCTAAACAGCATTCCTGATGAGATAAACAGAATGAAGGATGGACGTAGTTTGTATGCCAGAGTTAGGTCAATTCTGGGAGCGCTGCTAAACTACATGATGCATGGACAGAGTTAGGCTAACTTTACAAGTGCATGATGCTAAAAGCGATGCAATGTCAGCGATGCTTTGACTATTATAAATTAGATTCTAAGGATGTTGGTGCAAGCAGTAGGAATGGTGAGGGTGCATGGATGATGCAGTAATGCAAGTGTTTGTGCCCAGTGAATGGAGTGATTTGCCAGCTAAACATGCATGCTCATGACGCAAGGAAGAAAATGTTAGAAAGGATTTTGCATTTGATGTGCACGAAGATGGTACAGGACTGTGTGACTCAAAAAGACTCGATCCTAGACAGGCGCGTCAGAGATCGTGAAGTCAAGCGGCTGGGGCACACCGTTCAGGTCCATAATCTATTGTTGGAGGGAAGTGACCTCAACCTCCATGTGCTCAATCGCCTCGGTAGCATTTGAACATCCGAGATCCAAATTGTCGGATCCGATCGGTCATTTCAACCTTTGCACTATCAAGCTGCTCTTGGTAGAAGTGCAACTGGGATCAGATGACGGATACTTCTTTGGCGTCACCTTTCCGCTTCTTCTGATAAGACCGAACTATCTGCTCGAGGTGCTCAATCTGCTCTTGCATGGCCTAAAGTTCGCGGCCCTTCTTTGCTTCCTATAACCTGAATGTCTATTAAGCCTTCCGTAACCTATTCTCTTTCATCTGGATTTGCAGTTGTCTCTCCAAGAAGATGTCTCTCCAGGGAATTACCTTTTCAGCTAAGGGTATGATCCCGCGTGATGGAGCTGAGACGGTGTGGGCAGTTCCTTGGGCTTGGGCATGGGCATGTTCGATGAAATGTCAGGGTCTTCCGCCCAAAGCCGGTATGCTGAATTTGTAGGTGGTTCTTATGTGACCACGAAGTCAAGCCACTGATCTCGTCAGGAGCTTCACCAAGCTAACTGTAAGCGTCGGGTGAGGCCATCGGAGTGCACCATGAAGGTGACCCAATCATTTTCCTACCGGTTTATCACAAGGATACGCTGAGGGAATCCGAACTGTTGAAGGACTCAGAGCGATGTATAGACTACGGACCTTGTTAGCATGATAAGGATCATGCATCATCTTTCGGTGATGACAACACGAGATAGCTTTTTTAGGACAAGCCACTCACACTACCATATAATCTTCTCCTCTGATAGGGCTTAGAGAAGCTGGTAGAGCTTTCTGACGCCTATAGTTGCTATCGGCCCCTGATCCTGAGAAATCCGTCGAGGTAAACTGTAGGCTTCACGGAGGTCGGCTGGTACTGCTATGATTGTAGGTAGGTGTCTTACCAACCATAGGTGCAGGAGAGGTGTACTGACATGGAAGATACCCTTTCAGAGGTCTACTACCTGGTTGAGAACCTTGAGAAACTCTGTTAGGATGACTGGAATGACTGAACCGAAGTTGCGCAAGTCCTCGAAGATCTCTACCAGTATTGACTCGACCAGGGTGCGGCACCTCGGGAATACCAGCTGAGACATGATTATCAGTACAAGGGCGTTGAGATCGGGAAGTTTCGCTGTAATAAAATCAAGGTTCCACTTGCGCCTGTACTGTTTTTTGAGAAATTCGATGGGTATCCAATCAAAAGAGCCGTTAGGACTGAGCTGCAAGCAGGCAGGCTTAATATGCAAGAACCTGGATAGGTCTGCCTGATATATTGTCTTGTAGCACGTTATTATGGCTTCGCCTTCAATGTTTAGACCTAAGATGCACTGAATCTCTTCCAGTGTTGGACGCAGTTCATTCTTATCAAAACGGAATACCATGTGAGATGGGTTTCGACACTGGATAACTGTGTTCATAAGGCGCGGGTCCGGTTTAACCATGGATAGGTCTAGGATAGTCCCAGTTTTGTAGTACTGAGCCCAAGCAATACGCTGATTCAAAGTAAAGGCCTCTATTGCTTTGTGGAGGTTGTGGCCACATGCCTCCTGTGAAGTCAAATGCATGGGCCGGACCGGTTGACCAACTAACTGTGTTATCCCTGAAGGACCTGCCATCTACATTTGACAAAGATAGACTCGATGTAAGTGTACTGTGTATGCAGATGAAATTTACAAAAATGATGCAATATTTTTTTGATTTTTTGATTTGATTGGGTGTGACAAGGCACATGTGATCCAATAGGGCAGACGAACGGAGTTTCGATATGCTTTAATCTAGGTTGTTGGGAACCGGTGAACCTATCAGGTCAAGGTTGGGGATAGGCCTGGCAAAGACCTATCTGCCTGGGATTTGAACCCCATATGCTGTGTCGGGAAGCACGGCAGAATGTGTCTTATTACAAACACAAGTTTGGATCATTAAATGATCCTGATGGGTGGTTATCTGGGTAGAGTGTGCCCGGGTAGTCAACAATAACTGGGGACAAGTATAAGGTGTAAGCAGGTTAGGTTAGGATAACCCTCCTTGGGTGGGTTGCTTGTCGACTATACCCTACCCTAGGCTACATGTATGAATGCTGGGTTGATGAAAGTATGTTCCTAGCAGGGTGGGGGGATCACTTAACACTGTATATATGACTCCCTTGAAAATGGACGATTGGTGTAAGCGGGAGCGTTCAGAATCCTTACCTGAGGGTAATCACCCATCAGGAGTAACTCCGCAGACCTCTAAGACTGTTAAGTCACTGACACTGAGGATGATCATCCACCAGCCGTTAGCGTAATGAGCCTGTCTAATGGGTTTAGTAGGATAATTACACTACTACAAGATGAATGAAATGCACAGTACAACAGTCACCCAAGAGATGTAAAATGATTAATATTAAATTAAATACTTAGGCATTTGATTAATTTGAGGTTTAGTTTGGCTTAAACCTAGGTTCCGGGTTGAACCTTAAGAATGTCCCCAGTAGAGTCCCCAGAGCTGTGAGCGTGGGTTTCGGAAAACCCTAAAAAATCTCACAGGGAGTTTAGAGTCGGCACCTCTTCATTCAGAAGAGATAAGTCTCCCGAGATTTGGATAAGGACTTGGTCTACGATTAGAGATTGAGGTAAGAGGTTCGGTTAAGTCCGGGGAAGGGGTTAGGCACCCCGGCACTTCCATTTTTCAGTGGTTCCCTACTTGCTAGGTTTAAGCCAAATTAAAGATCAATTGGTAATCAAATGCTTAAGTGTTTAATGTAATAATAATCTAAGAAAGAAAAGTTAACTAGGGTCGAACCAGGGTTGGGTTGCCTACGTACTCACATTAGGGTGAGATCAGACCGAGCGTAGTTCTAGCACATGAGCTCATGCCAAGACTAGGGTGTGTGTGTGTGTGCACTAAAGGTGGCTAGTGGGTCTAATCCGATAGACGAGGGTTTTGTTTAAGCGAGGTTTGTCAATGTACAATGTTTGGGCTTGGAGGCCAAGGGTTGGGCCCGGAGGCTAGGAGAGGAGCCCAAGAGGCTAAGGGTGAGGTCCAGTAGGCCAAAAGTGTTTCAAGCAAGGGTTAGGATTGCTAACCGGGGTTAAAAGATGTTTAACCAGGTTTAAAAAATGTTTAACCAGGGTTAAGGGTACTAACCAGGGTTAAAAAGTCCAAAAGCTGTATCTTTAGTCTTTTTATATTTTTTAAATTTTTTTTTTGGATTTTTTTAGATTTTTTTCCCAGGGTTAAGGATTGCTTAACCATGATTAGGGGGATCACTATGGTTAGGATTGGTAACCATGGTTAAATGCCTAAAATAGCCCATTTTTGGGCTTCTCGGAATATTTCTAAATTTCTGAGCATTTTTCAAGAATTTTATACGTTAAGGGATACTTAACCATGGTTAAATGTTAATCCAAAGTAGGGTTTGACCATGGTTGGTCCTAACTAAGGTAAAAATGATCACAGAGGATCATTCTGCAATCCTGAGAATATTTCTGATTTTATGAGTATTTTTCTAGAATTTTGTGGGTTAAGGACTGCTTAACCATGGTTAAATGTTAACCAAAGATGAATTTAACCATGGTTAAGGGTCTGGTCAGGTCAAAACTGGGTCTAGGGAGCATGACAGGGCCTAGACTAGCCTCCTACCTGGTCTGGGCCCTATGCAAAGTCCTGAACTTTAAAAAACTAGAAATGGACAGTCACGTTTTAACCGTGGTTTGCTGGTGCTAATTCTGGTTAGGAACTGAACGAGGGAAAACGAAGACCACAAGGGTGTAGCCTAGACTACAGGAAAGACCCTGAGCCTTTGGTGGGCTCAAGGGGATGTCATATATGGGCCCCACAGTGGGCCAAAGGTGCCTTGGTCACAAGACTGAAATGGCGTTATTCCAACTAACCCTGGTTTGCCGGGTTTTAACTCGAGTTAGGGACTGACCCAGGATAAACTGAGACCACAGGGGTGTAGCCTGAAGTATAGGGAAGGACCTGGGCCTTTGGTGGGTCCAGGGGGAGGTCACATGTGGGCCAAAGCCACCCTATTTGATAGTCCCGCCAATTTTTCAACTTGGGTTTAGACTTGATTTAACCATGGTTAAGGGTTGAGTTAGAGGTTGGGATGAACATGGAAGTTAACCAGGGGTCTGAGGATCCTAACCATGGCCCTAGACTTCAACATGGCCTAATCTAACCAGGGTTAAAGGCTTGAAACAGTAAAGGCCAATAATGGCTATTTTTAAAAATATATATATTTTTCCCCTTTGCTGGGGGTGCACCAGTGACTATCCAGGGGATCCCTCATGGTCTGAGGGTCCCCCAGAGCCAAAGGGGAGCTTTATGCGTGTATGGGGGGGCTGTACCCGTGACTAGAACCTCAAAGGGTCCCCCATGTCTATGAACAGTCATGGGGGTCCCTTTATCCTTGATGAGAAAGTTGTTATAGAGAAAAAATAATGAACTGGGGACCCCTGGAATAGGACCAGGGGTCCCTTACAATGCCTTTAAACACTAGAGAAAGGGGTAGAGGTGCTACCCTATTTCGGTTTGGACCTCATAGTAGCTGCTCAGGCAATAGCGGTGGCTGCACAGTGGTTGCGTAGGTCTGGGCAGACCTGGGATGACTTGGAAGTTAGGTGATGGTCTGGTGAGAGTTAAAGGAGCTCCTAGCAAGCCTAGGGGTCACCTACGGTGGAGGGCCAAGGACTGGGAAGGTGGGTACGTGAGCTACCCGAGCTTGGACAGATGTTGGATGTGGATTTCGGGTGCAGCAGTGGTGCAAGGTGGGCTAGCAGCGGTGCAGCAAGCTGGGGGAGGCTGAGAAAACTCCGGGAAGGGTCTAGGGACTTAACCAAGGTAAGGTAAGGGTCTAAGAATGATGGAGTAGGGCTGGCTGAGGCAAGGCAATACTTGGGTAGGGAATTTTGAAGTGGGTGAATTGTGGAGGTGAGGTCTGATATAGAGGAGTGGGGCAGACCTTTGGGGGTAGGATGGGGAGCATCTAAGAAGGGAGCCAGGGGCAGCAGGGGGCTGGCTCTTGTACAAAGTTCTACTGGAGAAGGCGGTAAACAGTGTTCACCAATTTTTTATTATTATTATTTCTACTTTGGGCCTAGCCCTCACATGTTTGGGCCAAAAGTAATGCCCCCTTTTCTATTTAGGAATTGGCTCCCACATTCAAATTTTGAAAAAAGTAAGTGGGCCCCTCTGGGGTTCGGCCTTGTGGGCTCATGTTTGGGCCCGAAGATGAGGTTTGGGCCATGGTTTTGGGTGTTTTTGGCCTTGAGTGGGCTTTGAGCCCATAGGGTTTTACCTAGGGTTTCATTAGGGTTTAGACTAGGGCTAGGTCTAGGGTTAAGGTTTAGGGCTTACCTAGGGTTAGACCTAGGGTTTAGCTAGGGTTAGCCTAGGGTTTGGTCTAGGGCTTAGGTTTTTTTGTTGAAATGGTTCTTGAGCCCTTAGAGGCTTTAGCCTAGGGTTTATCTAGGGTTTAGACTAGAGCTAGGCCTAGGCTTAGTTCTAAGGTTAGACCTAGGGTTTAGCTAGGGTTAGCCTAGGGTTTGGTCTAGGGCTTAGGTTTTTAAATTGAAATGGGCCTTGAGCTCGTAGAGGTTTGGATTCTAGGGTTTAGGGTTTTTTCCTAGGGTTTAGGGTTTTTCCTAGGGTTTAGGGCTTACCTAGGGTTTGGTCTAGGGTTTAGGGCATACCTAGGGTTTGGTCTAGGGTTTTTGCTTTGGGTTTAGGGCTTTGACTGGGGACTCAGCTGGGGATGACTATGGTTAATGATGTTAACCATGGTTAGGGCAGGGTGTAAAAATTGGGTGCTGATGAGTATGCAAAAATACACTCAAAACCAGTTATTTTGTAACCCTTTAAAGCCCCTTCTAGTCTGAATCCTTGATTTAAAGCCTAGTTCTAAACTTGTTTCCCCATTTATTTATTGCAAATTCTAATCATTTTCTATGATATTTTATGTAGGGAATTCGAGTAAAGAAGCCTCGTGGAAATCAACAAAAAGAAAAGAGTCAAAAATACGAAAAAAACAGGCAAAGTGGCGAAATGGTGATCTGAGCTATCGATCGGCAATCCCTGACGATCGATCGGAGTGCCATCGATCAGCCAGAATTGCCAATCGATCGGAAGGTGGTGATTTTTCTGGATTTTTGCGATGAAAGGCCCAATCGATCAGCACCCTTGCCCGATCGATCGGTGGTTGCGGGACAAGCGTTCTTGACCTCAAATTGACTATTTTGAGCGAGATTTTGTATTGGGAACTTTTCCTTTTTGCTTAGTTTCATTCTTCTTCTTCCCTTTTAGTTATTTAAACTCATGGAGAGTGTGGCGAGAGATCTCTGAACCTCTGACCCTAGTCATCTCTCTTATCTTATTGTTTTAGTTTTTCTCTCTGTATAGATTGCTAAAACCCTAGCCTTGGCTAGGGTGGAATTCTCTTGATGAGGTAATGCTAGTTTGAGTTAATCCAATTAGTGTTTTTAACGTCTATGATTTCTATGTCTGTTGTTCTACTTGTTTGATCTCTTTCAATTGAATCTCTGGCTGCCACACCTTCTTGCATTATATTTCCTCCTAATGTGCAAAATTTTGATTTTAAACCAGGGATGATTCAAATCCTCCCCACTTTTCATGGTTTAGATAATGAAACCCAATATGTGCACATTAGAGAATTTGAAGAGGTGGTAGCCACGTTTCACAATCAACTAGGCACTATAGATGCTGCCAGGCTCAAATTTTTTACATTCTCTCTAAAGGATAGAGCAAAGAGCTGGTTGTATTCTTTGAGGCCTAGGTCGATTGGGTCATGGGTGGAGATGACTCAAGCATTCTTCCATAAATATTTCCCTAATCATAAGACGAATGCTTTGAAGAGGCAAATTTCTATATTCACTCAAAAAGAGAGTGAAACCTTGTATCAGGCCTGGGAAAGATACAAAGATCTTCTGAGTTTGTGCCCACATCATGGGTATGAAAGCTGGCGCCTAGTGAGTTACTTCTATGAAGGACTTACTCCTAGGGAACGCTAATTTATTGGGATGATGTGCAATTGGGAATTCTTTCAAAAAGAACCCGATGAGGCCATGGATTACCTGAGTGAGTTGACTGAAAAAGACCATACTTGGACAAGACCTAGTGCTACTGAAAGCACTAATAGGTTGAGACCCACTTTCACTCCTTCTAGTGGAGGGATTTTTCACCTGAGAGAAGATGATAATCTAAAGGCTAGATTGGAGAGCTTAACGAAAGAAGTTGAGGCTCTACGTATGAAAAAAAAAATGGCAACTACCCCTGTTTATCAAGGAGAGACCAGATGGATTTGTGAGGTTTACCATGAGACTAAGCATCCTACCAAAGAGTGTCCAACACTCCAGGAGATGAGGGGGGTGTATGAGGAACATTGTAATGCTATGGGCAATTACAGGAAGCCCTATTCACCTTACTCTAAGACTTATAACCCAGCTTAGAAAAATCATCCTAACTTTAGCTGGAGTAATAATTCTCAAACCCCTCAACAACAGATGCCTCCTAGAAATTTCACTACACCTCAATTTTCTGCACCTAATACATCATTACCATCTAGGAGTTCTCTTGAGGAGACATTGCATGCTTTCATAAATGTTCAAGGTAAAACCAATCAAAAATTTGAAGCATTGTTCACTCAAATGGTTGAGGAATTTAAGGAAGTTAAAAGTCATGTATCTAAATTGACAAATTATTTGAGTTTTAATGAGAAAGGGAGATTTCCTTCCCAAACTCAACAAAACCCTCAAGGTCAACACATGGTACAAGACTCTACCCTCGAGAAGAAAGAATTTGAGCACATTAATGTCATTACTACTCGTAGTGGAAAAGCTAAAGACATCCCTAACTCTACCCAAGAATTAGAGGATGAAACCGATGACATGAGTAATGATGATGTTAATGTGCCCAAAATTAGTGAGGTAGTTCGAAGTCCTATCTCCGTGCCATTTCTTCAAGCCTTAAAATCATCAAGAAAATCAGATTGTCATACTGAAATCTTAAAAAATCTTAGGCAAGTGAAAATAAATCTCCCACTTCTGCATGTTATCAAACAAGTGCCTACTTATGCCAAGGTTTTAAAAGATTTGTGCACCATCAAAAGGAAGCACCATGTGAAGAAAACTGTTTTTCTCACAGAACAGGTAAGTGCTCTAATTCAACGTAGGATTCCTCTCAAATATAAAGACCCTGGTTGCCCTACAATTTCTTGTATTATTGGGGACCATGATTTTGAATAAGCTTTGCTTGATCTTGGAGCAAGTGTTAACTTAATACCCTACTCAGTTTATTTACAGCTTGATCTAGGAAAAATACAACCCACTACTATGGCGTTACAATTGGCTGACCGATCTGTAAGGAAACCGAGGGGGGTAGTGGAGGATGTTTTAGTCAAGATAGATAAATTTTATTATCCAGTTAATTTTCTTATCTTGGACACACAATCTGTGGTGAATGCTGACTCTAAAATCCCAATTATTCTTGGTAGACCTTTCCTTGCTACTTCGAATGCTTTAATTAATTGCAGGAATGGACTAATGAAATTATCTTTTGGAAATGTGACCCTAGAGGTTAATATTTTCAATATTGGTAAACAATTGCCGAGACATGATGAGTGCGAAACTACAAATTGGATCAAAGCAGTTGTGCAAGAAGAATTCGAATCACCAAATTCGTCTAACTCTCTTGAAACTCTTCTTGCTAATTCTCAAATTGATATTAATTCTTTTGATAAAAATGAGCTTGCTAAAATTTGTATCTTATTTAATGCACAAGTTCCAGGGACAAAAGGTTGGCAACCACGATTTGAGGAGTTACCTAAGGAAAAGCCAAAGTCTCTACCCTCCAGTGTTGAAGTGCCAAATCTAGAGCTTAAGAAACTGCCAAATGGTTTGAAACATGCCTTTTTAGGCCCAGGTGATACCTTCCCTGTTGTAATTTCTTCTGTATTATCTCAACTTCAAGAAGGTAAATTGCTGAAAATTTTAAATGACCATAAATCTGCTATTGGGTGGACTATAGCAGATATTAAGGGAATAAGCCCTTTAGTATGCACCCACAAGATAAATCTTGAAGAAGAGGCTAACGCTTCTAAAGACCCCCAGCGTAGACTAAACCCAACTATGAAAGAAGTTGTAAAATTTGAAGTTTTAAAACTATTGGATGCGGGTTTTATTTACCTAATTACCGATAGTAAATGGGTTAGTCCTACGCAGGTGGTACCTAAAAAGTCAGGAGTCACTGTTATGCAGAATGAGCTTGGAGAGCTAGTCCCCACTAAATTAGTGACTGGGTGGCAAATATGCACTGACTACAGAAAATTAAATGCTGCATCCCGAAAAGATCACTTTCCTTTACCCTTCATTGACCAAATATTGGAGAGGGTGGCTGGGCATTCCTTCTATTGCTTTTTAGATGGCTATTCTGGTTATTATCAAATTGAAATTGCCTTAGAGGACCAGAATAAGACCACTTTTACTTGTCCTTTTGGCACTTATGCATTTTGAAGGATGCCATTTGGACTATGCAATGCCCCAGCCACTTTTCAAAGATGCATGATGAGCATGTTTAGTGATATGGCAGAAGATTGTATGGAAGTCTTCATGGATGACCTTACAGTCTTTGGAGATTCTTTTTATGCTTGTCTGCTTGATTTAAAAAGGGTATTGATTAGGTGTGAAGAAAAGAACCTTGTACTTAATTGGGAGAAGTGTCATTTTATGGTTTCTTCTGAAATTGTTTTAGGCCACATTGTCTCTTTTAAGGGGATAAAAGTAGACAAAACAAAAAATTGAATTAATACAAAATTTACCAACCCCCAAGACCATGAAAGATGTGAGATCTTTTCTTGTCATGCTGATTTTTACAGGAGATTTATATAAGACTTCAGTCTTATTTCTAGACCTTTATGTAGTCTCCTTCTTAAGGATGCTCTCTTTGACTGGACTAAAGCGTGCCAAGAAGCCTTTATAAAGCTAATTGATAAACTAACGTCCGCTCCCATCATGCAACCACCAGATTGGAATCTTCCCTTTGAAATTATGTGTGATGCTAGTGATTATGCTGTGGGAGCAGTTTTAGGACAGCGGAGAGATAAGAATCCATGTGTGATTGACTATGCTAGTAGAACCCTTAACAGTGCTCAAATGAATTATACAACAACTAAAAAGGAGTTGCTAGTTGTAGTATTTGATTTAGATAAATTTTGTGCCTATTTGATTGGTTCGCCTATTTGTATCTTTACGGACCACGCGAAGCTTAAGTACCTTCTCACAAAGAAGGATGCTAAAGCATGACTCTTTAGGTGGATTTTATTATTGCAGGAGTTTGATATCACAATTAAGGATAAAAAAGGGTGTGGAGAATGTAGTGGCTGATCACCTATCAAGACTTGTTCAGGAAACAATGCCTATTCATGATGATTTTCTAGATGAACATTTATTTTCTATCTCTGACCTGCCATGGTACGCTGATATTGTTAATTATCTTGCTGCATGAGAGATCCCATTGAATTGGAACACCCAGGATAAATGCAAATTTTTTGTTGAGGTACGCAATTTTTATTGGGATGATCCCTATTTATTCAAATATTGCCCTAACCAAATTATGAGGTGTGTTCCTAATGACGAATTTATGAGTGTCTTAAACTTTTGTCATTCCGAGGCATGTGGTGGACACTTTTCTATGAAAAAGACTATTACAAAAATTCTGCAGTGTGGATTTTATAGGCACACCCTCTTTAAAGACACTGATAAATTCGGTCATTCTTGTGATAAATGCCAAAAATTGGGAGTAATTTCTCGCCGGAATATAATGCCCCTAAACCCCATTCTAGTAATTGAAATTTTTGATTGTTGGGGTATTGACTTTATGGGCCTTTTTCCCCCATCTTTTGGTTACCTGTATATTTTGGTTGGTGTGGAATATGTGTCCAAGTGGGTTAAGGCCGTGACTTACAAATCCAATGATAATAGGATTGTTATTAAATTCTTAAAAGAACATATTTTTGTCTAGATTCGGGATGCCACGTGCCATCATTAGTGATCAAGGCACCCACTTTTGTAATAGACCTTTCGAGACCTTAATGAAAAAGTATGGAATTTTTTATAAAGTTTCCACCTCTTACCACCCTCAGACAAGTGGTTGCTAATAGGGAGATAAAACAAATTCTTGAAAAGACAGTTAATCCCGACCGTAAGGATTGGTCTTTGGGCATATTGTACTGCTTATAAATCTCCCCTTGGTATGTCCCCCTATAGGCTTGTTTTTGGAAAGCCTTGCCACTTGCCTGTGAAACTTGAACATAAAGCTTTTTGGGCTATTAAAGCCTTCAATTTTGAATTAGGTGAGGCAGGAAAGTTACAAAAATTTCAATTAACTGAATTGGAGGAGGTTAGAAATGACTCTTATGAGAGCTCTAGAATCTACAAACACAAGATGAAAGTTTTTCATGATAAAAAGAATTTTGAGAAAATATTTTGAACCGAATCAAAAAGTGTACTTGTATGATTCTAGACTTTATAAGCATCCGGGAAAACTAAGGTCTAGATGGTATGGCCCCGTCGTGATTAAGAGAGTGTTTGATCACGGGGCTGTTGAGGTAGAAGACCTCGAGATGGTAGAATTTTTAAAGTCAATGGCCACAGACTCAAGCCCGCTCTCGAGAGGCTTCTGCCCAAAGAAGAAATTACCCCTCTTGCGGATCCCGTTTACTGGGATTGACTTACCTTTGTGAGTCTCCGCATCTTTGTATATTAGCTTTTTTTGTTTGTTTGAGCTCACCTTGCAGGTTCCCACTATTGGAAATTCACTCCTATCCTCAGGTGCTATCTACCCCTTCTATGTATTCCTCTTACTTATCTTTTATTTCATTTCTGGAACATTGAGGACAATGTCTGATTTAGGTTGAGGGGGATGATAGTCAAATCTTAATCAAATATCTTTGTCATATCTTTTTGCATGAATTGTGGCTTTGCTGTTGAGCATGAAAATAGGGTGTTTTAATTGAGTCTTCTAGACTATTCTTGTCATCTGTTATGAACATCTTGTGCATGTAAGCCATAGTGGATGTTGGTTGTTAAACTTATACTTTAAGAAGACATCTCAGATTTCAGCTTAGACCTATAACACCTTGAGTTTTTGAGCCCTTCTCGTCTTTGGGAGCGATTCTTATTATTACTCGGTGTTTTATTTTATGCAGCATTATTCCCTTGTTGGATCTCATTATTTTCTTCACTTGGTTGTCCATTGGAAATGTCATTACATGGGTTGTGGTTGGTTTGGTTGAATTACCTAAGAAATGATAAAGGTCAGTATAAAAAGTTTGAACCTTTGAAGCCAACCCTTATCATTAACAATAAGAGCCACTTTGAGCCTAAAAGAAGCATTTCTTGAGAAAACCACATGATCTTACCCACTCCACATTGGAGTTGAGCCTATTTTATACATTGCATTACCCTTTAACCAGAGTTTATGCTAGGAACCGATCAGTGATTGCGGGACTAGCGTTTTTTACCACGAATTGACTATTTTGAGCGAGATTTTGTATTGGGAACTTTCCCCTTTTTACTTAGTTTCATTCTTCTTCTTCCCTTTTAGTTATTTAAACTCATGGAGAGTGTGGTGAGAGATCTCTGAACCTCTGACCCTGAAATCATCTCTCTTATCTTAATGTTTTAGTTTTTCTCTCTGTATGGATTGCTAAAACCCTAGCCTTGGCTTGGGTGGAATTCTTTTGATGAGGTAATGTTAGTTTGAGTTAATCCAATTAGTGTTTTTAACGTCTATGATTTCTATGTTGGTTGTTCTACTTGTTTGATCTCTTTCAATTGAATCTCTGGGATTTAAACCTTTTCATGAGTTCAGTCAGGCTTTTCTTGTAGTTGAGTAATAATTCTTGATTTCTCAAACGAAGAACCTTCATCTTAGCGGACATTATTCTTTGCTGCAGTATTGCCTCCGGGTATATCGTCGTCCTCGAGTTTTTCTAATAAAGTGCGGGCTTGGGTTAAAATTCGTTTTGAATAATTGATTAGAAATCTATTTTAACTTTTTTATTATAATCTGAATTTCTAAAATCTTCTTATTGATGGTTTGGGATGTGAAATCCTCAATTGAGTTATACCTTGGATAATCAAATTGGCATTACACCATTAAAGGGAGGAAACCTGATGCCTTAGCATTTTTTTCTCATTGATATCTTCCTCAATTAGTAAACATTCTCTACCGAAGATCCTACAAGCCTCTTCTCCATTATTGTTCTTTATCTCCACTGCTCTCTGTGGTTCGACAACCCCCTTTACTGTAATACAAAGTACCGCGTATCTTTGAGCGACATCAGGTGCTTACAAGGAGAAGATGAGGTTTTGGAAGGGTTTTTCTCAAGATCAAAGGTGAAGCCCAAATCTCATCTTCAAACCCTTCTCAAACGCAAATACCACAAGGAATCAACTTCAAAAGGTAAATACACTCTACTAAATGGTTAGGTTGTTATCAAAACACTAGAATCAAGATTTAAAAGCATGTATGTTGATGATATTGAGTAGATACTTTAATTTAGCAAAAACTTGTTTTATTCTTTAACAAAGATAAGATGAAATACGTGATTATTGATGAAATGGGGGTGTGTAACTCAAATGCATGTATGCTTTGTTTATGAATGAAACACACCAAATATATTTTAGATATTTTGTGAAGTTCTCATCTATTAAGATTCTCACATGACATGTAAGCACTATGTTTTGTACCATCAATGATTTTCTCATAAGTATGAGTATCCTAAAACCTCACATGAACGAAATGAAATCTCATAAGAATAAAAAGGAAAACTCAAAAGAAAGTCTAAGATCTCGTATGTATTCTCACAAGGGTCATAAGTCATGTTTGACCCCAAGTCTAAGAACATGTATGTATTCTCACCATGGTTTAAAATATCAATACATATCGACCGATACGTATCCTATTTTGAGCTACCCGATACATTGGTATGCTGGAAAAAATAAACTCCACTGTATCGGGCCGATACAGGCCCGATACACTCGATATAGGGATTTTCCAGTTAATTTTTTTTCTCCTTCCATTTACACTAGGATCCACGATACAAACCCAATACACACAACTTATTTACATAATATATTATTTAAGTAAATGATTTTAACTTGATTTTACTCTCATTTACTTTAGATATTAATATGTAAATAAGGTTATCCCCCTGGTTATGATGCCCCAGCCCAGCCCTACTTATCAAGAGTCACTGGTTATAATGCTCCGGCCCAACCCTACTTATCAGGAGCCACTGGTTATGATGCTCAGTCCCAGTCTTCGATTGACAGTTATGGACAGATCACGACTCAACAACAGGCATATATACAAATGTACCTGGGCATGTACCGTGCGATGATGACTTGGACATAGTGGTGTCATCATGTCTAGACTACTTATAATATATCACTCTACTCAATTCCTAATTCCACAATGATAGAGTATGAGCCAGCACGAAACTCAATGTGGTATTGAGCTCAATGTCTATGTATTTTCATATTTTTGATTTATAAATGCAAGTGAGATTCCATCACTTAGTTAAGTAACTATGGTTTGTATTTCATACATATTTATCAATGCGCATGCCTTTTTTAACTTATAAAATTTGTTAAATCTCATATGTATGATTATAAATATAATTGGAGGCATTCATTTAGTTTGTTTTTAGCTTATATTTGTATTAATAGAGGTTTTATGCAAGGTATCCAAGTTTTTCCTTGTGTATCCTGAATTTTTTCGCCGTATCCAACTGATACAGTACCGATACGCCGATACGTATCTTATTTTCGACTTACCGATACGGCGACTGATACCGATATTTTGAACCATGATTCTCACAAGGATTATAGGTCATGTTTGACCCCAAGTCTAAGATCGTGTATGTATTCTCACAAGGATCATGGGTCATGTTGGCCCCAAGTCTAAGATCTCGTAAGAATCTCAAAAGGAACAATCTCACAAGTATCTCGTAAGCACAAGATCTTGCAAGAATCTCATAAGGATCATGTCTAAGATCTCGCATTTGTCTCACAAGGATCATGGGTCAAAAAGTGGCTCTAAGTCTAAGATCTCTTATGAATCTCACAAGTATCTCATAAGCACAAGATCTCATAAAGATCATATTCGCACAAGGATTCTCCACGACTCAAACTCAAAGTATGTTTTAAAGTACAAATCAAAGTAGTTAAGATTTAAAGTAAGATTTCAGAAATTATGCTCATATATGTTTTGAAATGTTAGCTTCCACACTCTGGTTAAAGTATACTTGAAAATTGAATTGTATATGCTATAAAATGTTTTATAACATAATTGTCTAGTGGTTTGTATACGCTAAGTATTCCATGCTCAGCCGAACTATTATCTTCGGCAGGTCAGAGATTCGACATATGTACTATGGAACCATGGGTTGAGGAGGAGTACATAGAGGAGGAGCCTGCTATGGATCACCCCAAAGAGAGAAGGGACCTTGATAGGTGGCCCTACCTGGGTTTCTATTGATAGAAGCATGTGAGGGAGTGACTGTATTTTGGGACTTCCATTTTGGGATTTTGTTGCACTAGAGTCACGCGACTTAAGTCTTGGGTCATGTAATTATGTCATTTTATATTTTAGTATTTTGTTTACACTTGTACATGCTTGGAATACAGTTAAGTTATTAAGGAAAATTTTAGTTCACCATTTTGGATTATCATATATGCTCTTGCAGAATGATTTGTACAGTTAAGTCATGATGCCAAAGTCTCATACCTCCTAGGTAGGATTTTGGGTCATGACTGTTGGATATATATCCCCTCGAAAGCCAATAAAAGACTTTTCTATGTTGATTAGAAAAGCATCGTATTCACACAACCAAATATAAAGAGTATTTATTATAATTATTGACTCATTTGATGATGACATAAAGTTCCATAGGTAACATTGTAGGTAAATCATGCAAAGGTTGCGAGGAGATATGATTTTCCAGTTCCTTATAAACCTAATATTGTTCGAAGCCTCTAGAGTACTGGTTGGGCACCGTACTTCATCACCGTACTTCATCATGGCTTGCACATGTATAGTTCTATAAGATAATGAGATGAATCTCATTCACAGACAGTGTTGACTCTTGACTAACATGTGAGTATATGTAGTAAGTACATAATACTGAACGGGATCACAAGTGGATACCCTATGGAATACACCATCAAATTGTATCAGGGTTATCCACTCGACAAATTATCCTTAGACCTGAGAGGTTAACATCTTCTCGAACATCTGTCTATATGGCTTTGATGTGTCAATCGGCAATGTCCAATACACAAGACTAACTCCGGATACATTGGGTCATATACAGAATGTTTGGAGAAGTGTGTAAACACTCAATAAGGAATCCACTACTCCTTAATTGGAGATAAATGATATCAAGATGATACTTGTTGAGCTGAACTCAAAATCCAGTACTGGTGCTTTTCAATAAAATGGTCTTTATCGAAGTTCATATTTTCAATATAGAAAAGTATATGAATATGTCAGTTCTTTTCTAATGTTTCTTCGAAAGTGTTTTGGAAGTTCAGTTCAATGAAAAAGTATTCATGAGAAAGAGTTTTATTCATAAGCTAGGGACTAGACAGTGGACTTGTTCCAATCCCGGAAGCTTATATGTGATATCGGATTGTTGAAGGATTTATTTGTAAATGTATTGGGAGATAGTACTTACTAGCAATTCTCTAATTTGTGGAGGTTGATCATAATGTGTTAATGGACATTATTGTGATCAGTGGAAGTCTAAGGACTTAGATAGCATTCTGTGATCCTAAAAGAATTATAAGAAAGTGTTTCCTAGCAACAAAGCTGCACCTTAAAGGTGATGAAGCACTTGGTCCCACAACCGAAAATAGGAGATTTCTTTAGATTGTACACACTAGAACCTTCTCAAGGCTCTTAATTTAATTTAGAATTGTGGGGCCTACCTAGGGTGGGACGCCCTCAAAAGGGGTGTGAGATTTGTGGGGCCTACCTAGGGTGGGACGCCCACTTCATTAATTCATTATCTATTTAATTAGTTACTAAATAATTACCTCCTACAAAGTAGGGACTAGATTAGTTGGTTACTAATTAATGATTTCCTATTAAATAGGGAATAGATTAGTTTGTTACTAATGGTTTTCAATTAAATAGGGAATTGATTAGTTTTTACTAATTGTTTTCCTATTTCCTATGGAATGGATTAGTTTGTTACTAATTGTTTTTCCTATTAAATAGGGAATGAATTAGTTTGTTTGTAGAGACCCAAATTTTTTTCATGTTTTTATTGCATTGCATTAGGGGTATTATAGTCCTTGTGATGTTTTAATGTTTATTGTATTGTATATCTAATGGGTGTAGTGTGATTAAGGTTTAATCAAACTTCAAGTTCAGGAATGTCATATCACACTCTAAACTTTAGGAAGCTC
Organism: Tetracentron sinense; assembly: GCA_015143295.1. NCBI lineage: Eukaryota > Viridiplantae > Streptophyta > Magnoliopsida > Trochodendrales > Trochodendraceae > Tetracentron > Tetracentron sinense. Next base: position 36,293,261 of record CM026551.1, read on the forward strand.
TAGTTTTGGCACCGTTTATTGGAATTGAGTAATTCTTGAATCATTAGAAAGGTATTGGAACCCTCTTCGAAGTTCATGTTTAATGTTTTTTCCTTATTTTTAATCTAAGCTAAGTCAAAATGGGTTTTCCAAGGTTTTGTCTAATGGAATTGCAGATCAGTCAACTTTGGGGAAGTTTTGGTCCATAAATAAAGGGGAATTTAGAAATTCTAAAATGCCAGAAATGTTCGTTTTCGAAAGACGAATCCAACACAAGTTGAATCGTCGAAATCCGACGAACGAGTCAAAAGTTATGGCCAAAATAGTAGAGTAGGTCAAAAATCTGCCAAACACCAATCGCTCGGTCAGAAGTAGCGATCGATCGGTCCAAAACCGATCGATCGGTAGCTATCGACTGGTCCAAAATTTTGTATGGGGAAATTTTTCAAAGTGTGTTTTTAACCAAACGCTCGGTCATAAACACTGATCGATCGATAGGCGACCGATCGATCGGTCTTTTTTGTTTTTGACAGAATTTTAGTAAGGACTTTTAAGTCTTTTCGTTCCCAACCCTTGGGGCTATAAATAGGGGGTCCTACTCAAGATATTAAAATACTCTACCTATTTCTAACCTAATTTTTCAAAAAGGGGGAGAAAACCTAGGGTTTTGAGAGAGGGGTTGCTTGGAGAAGGAGATTGCTAGAAGATTGAGAGGAAAGCTTGGAGATCGTCCTCAAAGCTTCCCCAAATCACCTCAAGAGCCTTTTGAATCCAAGGGAAGGATTCCTAAGGTCGATAACTCCCTAACTCAACTCTATTAATGAAGTTTGATGAATATTAGTTTAATATGAATGATAGAAATGATAATTTAATTTGTTTTCCCTAATTATGTATGGATTAAGCTTACTAGAGATGAAAATGGATTTATACTATGGATGGATTGAATGGAGGAAGGAAAATACAATGGAGGATTGGGATGAATGTATGGATATGGAGTATGTTTGGGTTGTGTGGATGGATGATGGTGTGATGGAATGTTAAGAATGGAAAAGGGCAAAGTATCCATAATTAACGCACTCTAGATGTTTGTTGAAATGTCTAAGAATGATAAATATTAGTATGGTGCTTTTGATTATCAAGAAATTAAGTTAAATGATATTGTGTTGTTATGATAAATTATGTTCTATTTACTTGTATGGTGATTGGTATTCGGGTAGGCCAAACCTTAGAGGAAAATCCTCCACGTTGGGAATTCTCTAACTAGGGAGATGTAACCTAGCAGAGTTTCCTAACGGAAAATTGAAATCTAAGGGACGACTCATTTGAATTCCAATCACGACACTCAAGCACATGTGCACTTGCATGGTAAGTACTCAAGTCTCATGAGTTCACTTGTCTCACAAGCATGCATGCATTGGATACAAATATGTCACGAATTATGCCATGAAAGAATGATCCCCTACTACGAACATCCACTCTACGCGTTGTCGCACTCATGTTATGCTATGAAAGAATGATCCCCCATTACGAACATCCACTCTACGCGTTGTCGAACACTATGAATTATGCGTCGACGGGACAAACACACTATGAATCATGCATGTATGAGTCTATGCATATGTTAAGGCAAGTTCATGGATAAGAATTGCACAAGTACACGAGTCAAGATGATGTTATGATATGTTATATGCTTTGCACTCTGATTATGTTTATTCTACGTGAAATTATTATGATTAAGCTTAGATCAACTGAGTTATAATATTGTTATTGCTCATGCTATCTTATGTTGTTGTTAGTTTGTTTATCCACTGAGTATTTCATGCTCAGTCAACCTGTTATTGTCTTCAGGTTTAGGAGGAGAACCGTGGACCGAGGAGGTTTACGTTGAAGAGGGGGAGGAAGGTGAGCTTCCTGAGGACGAGGCCAGGGATCTTGACAGTTATCCCTATTGAGTAGTTTTAGCATTTCTTTTTGGAAGAGATGTTTGTATTAGACTTTTGACTTCTAGTTGATATTGCCTTAGTTATTTACCGTGTGGATGTTTTAGACTATTTCGTTTATTAGGAGTCATAGTATGTGGACTATAATTGTACAGGATGGTTTGACTTTTTATGATCGGAATTTTATCATCCTCACTTTTGGAAGACTTGTTTAGTATGCCTTGTATGCATGGTTTTTAAGCAGGTTTAAGTAATGTGGCGATTCCAAAGTCATATTTTTGCCTTGTAGGATTTTGGGGTCGTTACAGAGGTGGTATCAGAGCACAAGGCATTAGAGTCCTTAGGGCTAAGGTATTAAGTATAGAATGTAGGAAGATGTCAACCTTATGGAAGCAACATCAAGTTTAAGATGTTTAAATTGTTCAGGATTGAGTTTTGGTTCAGCGTAGACTTAAGCATTTATGTGAGTGTGTCCCTAAATTAAATGTTTTCTTCTTCTCAGGACTGTAGGCATGAGAAGAGGTGGAAGAAACAATAGACATAGAGGGGGCAGTGTGACCGATGGGGATACTCCAGAGGGTACTCCCCAAGGGTATATGAGTCGGGCCATGGAAGCGATTACAGTAATCATGGAGAGACAGGCTGAAATTATGGCCCAACAGACGGCATTGCTAGCAGCTGGTCAAACTAGGCAAGAGAGGCCGGCTGATGTGCACCCACCCCGATATAATGGAGTGGAAGCTTTCAAGAGAATTGGTCCTCCAGCCTTCTATGGGAGTACGGATCCATCGGTGGCAGAGTTGTGGATTATTCAATTGGAGAAGATATTCTCTGTGCTCGAGGCTACTGATGAACAAAGAGTGAGGTGGGCCTCATTTATGATGGAAGGAGGGGCAGAACATTGGTGGAGGGCGGCATCCAGGAAGAGAAATGAGGTACGGTTTGGATAGGAGTGGACATGGGGAGAGTTCCTCGATGTCTTCTATGAGCAGTATTTTCCGACATCTGTGAGGGAGTAGAAAGAGATCGAGTTCTCTACTCTTAGGCAGGGGAGCATGTCAGTGGCCAAGTATGAGGCCAAGTTTATAGAGTTATTCCGGTTTGCGCCTCATCTTATTACGACGGAGAGTATGAAGGCGAGGAGATTTGAAGGAGGTTTGAGGGATCACATCCGAGACAAGGTAGAGATCCTACGTCTTGGATCATGTCAAGAGGTAAGCGAACGATCTTTGATTGCCAAGAGGAGGTCGGCTGAGTTTTTGAGAAAGAAGGGACTGCAGCAAGGTAAGTATGGCCCACAGGATAAGAGGCCAAGGATGGCAAGTCCAGCTCCAGTGACTAGGCCAACCCCGTATCAGAGGCCAGTAGTTGCACCCACTGTTCGCCATGCTACTCCTCAAGCACCACGAGCTGCCCCACCTGCTCTATGGGTGACTACTTATGAGGTATGTCATTATTGTAGTAAGAGGCATGTGCCGGGTGAGTGTCGAGCAATCACAGGGGGATGTTTTCATTGTGGTAGTATTGAGCATCGGATTCGTGATTGCCCAGTTCGGAGTATGCAGATGCCACCACAGAGTCAGCCTCAGGGAACTAGACCCCCAGTTAGGCAGCCAGTACAGCAAAGGCCATCTCAAGGTCAGAGGCCCCAGCAGCTTCGCCAGCCAGTTCAGGGTAGAGTGTTCGCCATTTCCGAGCAAGATGCACAGGCGTCCGATGACTTTGTGCAAGGTATGTTTAAATCATAGATTAAATTATGTGTGATGTTATTCTGTTTGTATGACTATGATGTTGCTAATGTGTATAAGCATACTATGTATATAATTTTGGTTTGTGCACATGTTTTGACACACTTAGCTATGTATCCAATTCAGGCACCTTGTTGGTAAATGACTGTTTAGCTCGTGTGTTGATTGACACCGGATCGACTCATTCTTTTGTCACTCCTAGTTTTGCTCAAGCTTTTCCTTCGGAGCCAAGTCTGTTAGACCGTAAGCTAGCTATCGCCACTCCAGTGGGTAGTTCAGTCATCACCGATGAGATCTATCATGCTTGTGATATTTCGGTAGGTCTTAGGGAATTGCCAGCCAATCTGATTGTTCTGGATTTTCAAGATTTTGACATCATCTTAGGCATGGATTGGCTTTCCACCTCGTAAATCCCTAAGTAGGTGTTGGAAAATTCCGTGATCATTAGATAGGTCATGTGAGTCGAGTCATGTTCAACTTGTCAGAAGAGAAGAGCTAAAGCATCAAGAAGATTGAAGAAAGTGAAGAAAAAGCTCCTACTCTGGATCTAGAAAGGTAATGGACTTAGTGACCCCTACCTAGGTTAGATTTGACTTAGATAACTCTAAACATACCTAGGAGGATAGTTTTAAACCTAACAAAATTGTTTGATCTTAGTTGAATCAAATAAACATGAAAAGAAATATGGTTTGGAAAAAATTCTGTCTCAACCGATCGCTCGGTGTTGAGACCGATCGATCGGTGGCCTACCGAGCGATCGGTGGCTATCAACTGGACAAAAAATTTGTATGGGGTATTTTTCCAGAGAGATGATTTTCAACCACTCGATCGGTTATGAGCACCGATCGATCCATTTTGGACCGAGCGATCGGTAATGTGCACCGCTCGATCGGTCCCCGTAAAAAGAATTTTTATTTTTCTGGATTCTTTTTTTAAACCCTATATAAACAACTTTTTGGAGACCTAATTCGTATCTTTGTTTAATTTTGAAAGAGTAGAGGTCTGAGAAACTCCTCTAGGGTTTTTCCTATTGTTCTTATTAGATCTTTGTTGATCCCTCCTCTTTCTTTGATCCTAGAGAATGCAAGTATAGATCTAAACCTTTGATCTTGCATTGTGTGATCTCAGATCTATATGAGATCCCTCTAGGGTTTGAAAACTTCCTAAATTGATTCACAACCCTACACCTTGTGTGTGTGTCCGGTGTTTGATCCGGAGCCTTCGTGGAAGGAGATCGATTGTGTGTGATCGTGGTTTTGAAGTAGCTTGAGAAGATTTGGTCGGTGTGGAACCGAAGCTGCTACGGCGGAGATCGAACCTGCTGGTTCGTGGAAATCAAGAGTAAGAGTCTATACATAGGAACGTCGTTTCTGTTTTTGTAAGGTCTTGTCTTGTACTTAAAATCTTTTCATAGTGAAGTTTGTTGCTGGACGAGGTCCCGTGGTTTTTTCCCGTTAGGGTTTTCCACGTAAAAATCTTCTGTGTTTGATTTGTGTGGATTATCTGAGTGAATTGTTCATTGATTTCTAGACATATTTGTTGAAAAATTAAAATTGTTAAAATTGGTTAGAAATTATTAGATAGACCTATTCACCCCCCCTCTAGGTCTTAGAGATCATTGATCTGGATAAATTTCAAATGGTATCACAGCTTGTTCACTGATAAGGCTAATCCCTTAAGTGTGATCCTGTATTATCCGTGATCATGAGTACTCTAAGAGAAGGTGGATCCGTCTCTCGTCCCCCACTTTTTGATGGGAATAATTATGCATACTGGAAAACTAGAATGAGAGCCTTTCTCAAATCAATTGACGAGAGAATTTGGATGTCTATACAGAATGGGTGGACTACGCCCATAAAAACTGTAGGTGATTTGACTGTCGTCGAATATTCTAATGAATGGACCAGAGAAGAGCTTGAGTCAAGTGGATGGAACACTAAAGGTCTCAATGCTATCTTTACTGCAGTCACTGCTGAGGAATTCAGATGAATTTCTTCATGTGAAACAGCAAAGGAGGCTTGGGACATTCTTGAAATTACCCATGAGGGTACTACCACTGTTAAAATCTCAAAACTCCAAATGTTAACCACCAAATTTGAACATTTAAACATGGATGACAATGACACTTTTGATGAATTCTATGCAAAACTTAGTGACATTGTCAACGCTAATTTCAATTTAGGTGAAAAAATATCTGAGTCCAAAATAGTTAGAAAAGTCCTTAGATCTCTCCCTGAGAGATTTCAACCCAAAGTCACTGCAATCGAAGAGAGTAAAAATGTTGACTCTCTGAAGATTGAGGAATTGGTTGGTTCACTCCAAACCTATGAACTCAATCTCCGTCCATCCAAGAAGAACAAATCTTTAGCCTTGAAATCTATCAAGGAATCTTTGGATGAGGATGACAGTGATGGAGATATGAATGAGGAAGAAATGGCTCTCTTCGTTAAAAAATTTCAAAAATTTTTTAGAACGAAAAAGAGGTTCAATCCCAAATAGGGAGGAAAATCTTTTGAGAAGTCAAAGTCTAAGCCCTGGGAAAACAAGAAAAATTCCAAGAGTGGCGACAAGAAATCCCAAGGTGTTCAATCTTATGAATGCCATGGCTTCGGTCATATTTCACCTAACTGCCCTAACAAGAAGAAGAGTAAGGGCAAGGTGATGAATGCCTGTTGGGATGACAGTGATTCCGAGAATGAAGAATCGGACAGTTCCTCTTCAAGTGAAGATACTGAAAATCATACGGCGTTTACTGTTTCCCTTTCTGGGATTCTTGAGACTACCTCTGCGGTTGATGAAAAGGATAGAAGTGATGAGAGTGTTCATACTGAGTCTAGTGATGACATACAGAAGAGTCAAACTGACTCTGAAAGTGATGAAGATTTGAAAACAACTTATGATAAGTTGTATGCTGAAAGTTTGAAACTGACTAAAACAAAAATCTCTTTGAGCAAAAAACTCAAAATCATTCAAAATGAAAGAGATACTTGTAAACTAGTAGCAGAAGAGAAGAGTGCTCTAGTTAGTCAGTTGGAAAATGAAAAAGAAGCATTTGTTATGAAAGTTCAATGTATTTTGGAAGAGAATGTCTCATTGACTAATGTGGTCAGAAAATTAGAAGTTGAAAGAGACACTTCCATGAAAGAAATTGAAGAGTTAAGAACTCTGCAAATGGAGCTGGAAACTTTTAAAGACTCTCTTGTTGATAAGGTGAAATTTCTTGAAAAAGAACATCAAATTACCCTTAAAGACAAGACTGACTTGATTCAGAAGGTCTATACTCTTGAAAAAGAAGTAAGAATGTTTGGTAACACTAGCTGCCTAAATGAATTAGTTAGAAAATATGGGTCAAATTCGAGTAGATCTGGGATGGGACATGCTGACACACCAGTTGGTCCTTTAGCTGTTGGTACAATGGCTAGTGCAGTGTTTGAGCCAATACATTCTGATCCTAAAGTGAATATACCTTCTACATCAAGTGCTAAGGTTAATACAAATTTTGTAAAGCCTAGAAATACAGCTCCTAGAGTGAATGCTATGAGGAATCAAATTCCTTTTAGAAGAAATCCTCCTCCTCTCCCAAGATTCATACCCACATGTCACTTTTGTGGTGTGATAGGTCACATTCGACCAAATTGTAATGCTTTTAGGAGAGCTCCCCAAAATGGTTCATGGAACCAAAATCAAAGTCAAGGATCTCTTCAAAGGCAGATTCATGTTCTGGCTGAAAAGTCTAGAATTTTGAGCGAAGATGTTAATAGAATTGCTCAAATCTCTATGACAAGAACTGGTCAATTTATTCCAAATGATTATTCAAGAGGAAAGAATTTGACTAATCAAAAAGCTAGAACTGAACAAAATAGGAAAAGGTCAAGGAGGACAAAAAGGAAAAAGGTTTCAAATACACAGTTTAATGATCAAAGATCTAAACAAAGTTTAAAGACTGTGTATGTAAGAAAGGATGACCTTAAGTGCTTCGTCATTCACACAGCCTTAAAAGCCCAAAACACAGAAATGTGGTATTTCGACAGTGGGTGTTCTCAGCATATGACAGGTAACAATTCCTTATTTACTCAATTTGAGGACTGTCCAGATGGGACAGTTACATTTGGTGATGGAAGCAAGTCTTTAGTCAAAGGGAAGGGTATCATCGATTCACCAGGCATACCAAAATTGAAAGATGCCTTGTTTGTTGAAGGACTGAAAGCTAATTTAATTAGCATAAGTCAACTATGTGATGATAACCATGCTGTGCACTTTACCCAAAATAAATGCTTAGTCATTAATGGTAAAGGTAAGTGTGTTCTAGAAAGGTTAAGAATCACTGACAATTGCTACGGCTTAATTCCCAGTCCTAATCCCTCAAATGTCTGTTATAAGACTAAAATTGAGGAGGTTGATTTGTGGCACCGAAGACTAGGTCACATGAACTTCAAAGACCTATGTAAAATCTCTAAGCAAGAGCTTGTAAGAGGTGTTCCCAAACTAGGAAAGCCTTCTACTACTGTGTGTGGGCCATGCCAAATTGGTAAATAAATTAGAACCCCACATAAGAAGACTTCAGTATTGCTACTTCATATCCACTGGAATTAATTCATATGGATCTTATGGGTCCTACAAGAACTGAAAGCCTAGGTGGAAAGCGATACATCCTAGTCATAGTTGATGATTTCTCAAGAATGTCATGGGTGGCATTTATAAGAGAGAAATCCGATGCTTTTGACAATTTCAAAAGTATTTGCTTGAAAATTCAAAATGAGAAAAGATGCCCAATCACTCGAATTCGAAGTGATCATGGAAAGGAGTTTGAGAACTCTAAGTACAACGACTTTTGTGTTGAGTCGGGTATCAAACATGAATTTTCTGCACCTATTACACCTCAGCAGAATGGTGTAGTAGAGAGGAAGAACAGGGTTCTCCAAGAAATGGCTAGAGTTATGCTTCATAGCAACAATCTAGCTTCTCATTTCTGGGCTGAGGCAGTTAACACTGCTTGCTATATAGTTAATAGAGTTTTTGTAAGACCTGGAACAAGGAAAACCCCATATGAGTTGTGGAATAACAAGAAACCCAGTGTCAAGTACTTTCGAGAATTCGGAAGTAAATGCTATATCCTTAAGGATAGAGAGCAACTGGGCAAATTTGAATCCCGGAGTGATGAAGGGATATTTCTTGGATATTCCACCAACAGTAGAGCTTATCGAGTGTACAACTTGAGAACCTCTACGATTATGGAGTCCATAAATGTAGTTGTGGATGACTCCGGTGTTGAAAATGTGCAACTTGAGGATGATGAAAGTGCTGAAAATGAAAATGTTGAAACTGTTTCAACTCCACTTATTAATAAGCAATCATCTCCATCAAAACCTACACATTCTAGGGTCATGAGTCCTCACACCCCCACTGATATAATTGGTGATCTTGAAAGTGGAGTGAGAACGAGGAAACAAATTGAAAATGAAGTTAGCTACATTTGCTATACTTCATCTTTTGAACCCAAGAATGTAGCTGAAGCTCTTGCAGATGATAATTGGATAAATGCAATGCAAGAAGAGTTACTTCAGTTTACTAGGAATGATGTTTGGTATTTAGTACCTAGGCCTAACAATACAAATGTGATAGGTACCAAATGGATTTTCAAGAACAAATCTGATGAAAAAGGTACTATCTTAAGAAATAAGGCTAGGTTAGTTGCACAAGGATACACCCAAATTGAAGGTATTGACTTCGATGAAACTTTTGCTCCTGTAGCCAGGCTAGAATCAATAAGAATTCTTCTAGCTGTGGCTTGCCATATGAAATTCAAACTTTTTCAAATGGATGTTAAGAGTGCCTTTCTGAATGGCATTCTACAGGAGGAAGTCTATGTGGAACAACCAAAAGGGTTTGAAGATCCACATCATCTTGATAAAGTCTATCGGCTAAAAAGGGCCCTCTATGGTTTAAAGCAAGCTCCAAGAGCTTGGTATGAGAGGCTGACTACTTATCTCTTGGAAAACGGATTTTCGAGAGGGGGAGTAGACAGAACCCTTTTCATAAAGAATGTGAAAGGTGATATTGTCATCGCCCAAATATATGTTGATGACATAGTGTTTGGTTCCACATTAGACTTACATGCTCTTTCATTTGCTGAACAAATGAAAAATGAATTTGAAATGAGCATGGTTGGTGAGCTAAGTTTCTTCCTTGGTCTTCAGATCAAGCAATTGGATTCTGGGATCTCAGTATCTCAAATCAAATATGCTAAAAATCTAGTGAAGAAATTTGGCATGACCTCTGCTAAGCATGTAAGGACTCCTATGAGTTCTACTACAAAACTTAGTAAAGATGCTACAGGCAAAGATGTTGATCAAACTTCTTATAGAAGCATGATTGGTAGTTTACTCTACCTAACTGCTACTAGACCTGACATAGCCTTTAGTGTTGGTGCATGTGCCCGCTATCAAGCGAGCCCAAAAGAGTCTCACATGCTTGCAGTCAAGCGTATCATTCGATATGTGAGTGGAACTCTATCATTTGGCCTCTTGTATTCTTTTGATACAAATGCCACGATAGTTGGATATTCCGATGCCGATTGGGCCGGAAATGCTGATGATAGGAAAAGCACCTCAGGAGGATGTTTCTATATTGGAAACTGCTTAGTTGCTTGGCTTAGCAAAAAGCAGAATTCAATTTCATTGTCCACTGCAGAAGCTGAGTACATAGCAGCTGGCAGTTGTTGCACTCAACTTCTGTGGATGAAACAGATGTTGAATGATTACGGGATTGAACAGAGCACTATGACTGTGTATTGTGATAATTCAAGTACTATCAATATTTCCAAAAATCTCGTTCAACATTCTCGCACAAAACACATAGACATTAGACATCACTTCATCCGTGATCTTGTTGAGCAAAAGATTGTGTCTATAGAGTATGTCCAAACAGAGAATCAGTTTGCGAACATTCTTACAAAACCCTTAGATTCCCTTAGGTTTGAACTCCTTAGGAAATCTGTCACGACCCGACTTAAACTTAACATTTCACTCATGAAATGTAAGAGTAATCCGTCCGTGAGATCCTTTTTCTCTTATAATGCGGAAGCGTAAAATACCAAGGGAATTAAAATTTTTAAACCCTTCTTCTCTTTCCATATGCAATAGCCATCATAACCATGTCCAAAATTAAAGTTAGGGTTTACATAACCAGTTTAATTACATCCAAATGAACATATAACAAAATATGACATCAAGATCAAAAGCAACCCCGCCCTTCATCGAACGTCGCTTACAAGTTGTTCTTTTACTGTTCATCTGGAGACATAAAAGGTCAGTGAGCTATGAAGCCCAATAAGAATATTCCAGGATATCATGCTAAATAACAAGATAGAATAAGCATAACAATATATATAATATTAAAACTTTTAATATTATTTTCAACATTTGTTTTAAATATCTTTTACCCGGATCCAGTTTATCTTAACTTTGCCTCTCAAGAAGATCCCTGAAAGGTACACCTCTTTAGACTCATTCCGTCTTGGAGTTTGACCCCTCATGAAGTATTTCATTCCGTCTCGGAGTCATCATTACTCCTCATGAAGTATTGTCGAACGGCCTTCCTTTACCTCGCTACTATCTTGAGACATTTTTAAGATAAACATTCTTTATCTTTTCCCTTATTTTTCAGACTTATCTTACTCCTGTCTCTCAAGATGATCGCCGAACGGTATTCCCTTTCGGGGCTCACCCATCTGTCTTGGGATTTTCCATAACCCGTGATTGCCGAACGGTATTCCCTTTTGGGGCTCACCCATCTGTCTTGAGACCTAAGATAAATATTCATTTTCTTTTATCTTTTTCTTTTATTTTCGACTTATCTTAATCCTGTCTCTCAAGATGATCGCCGAACGGTATTCCCTTTTGGGGCTCACCCATCTGTCTTGGGATTTTCCTTAACCCCTCAAGATGATTGCCGAACGGTCTTCCCTTTTGGGGCTCGCCCATCTGTCTTGAAACCCTTTATAAGTTAAGTGTTTTCCTTGCCTTCTCATTAAGAAATTATACATCATAACATTATGATTTCTATTTTTATTATTTTTATTATAGTTTTCTCATAACTATAACTTCATAATTTAGAATCCTTATTTTCAATTACATCTATTTCCATATCATAGAATGTAATATATGAATAACATGTAATGTATTAGTATCATGACTCTATATCGTTAACATTTTACATAACATCATCTTACGATTTGACCTTAGTATTATTATACTATCTTTCTCCAGAATTTCAATATATCCTTATCAAATCATTCATAGTATCATTATACTAGTTTCTAGTATTTCTTATACTATTTTCCAACAATTAAACATAGTAAGATAATACTATTTTCCAACAATTAAACATAGTAAGGTAATAACTTACTTATTTCACCTTATATAAAAATACTTACTTTTACTAACCTTCATTCTAAAATGCTATTTAAAATGAGATCCTCGAATATAACTTACTTATTTCACCTTATATAAAAATACTTACTTTTACTAACCTTCATTCTAAAATGCTATTTAAAATGAGATCCTCGAATATAACTTACTTATTTCACCTTATATAAAAATACTTACTTTTACTAACCTTCATTCTAAAATGCTATTTAAAATGAGATCCTTGAATATAACTTACTCTTTTTACCTAAACCGAAGTACGGCTTGACACGATCCCTTTCTTCTTTCCTTTCTTTCTTTCTTTTTCTTTTTCTCTCCCTTTCTTTCTTTCTTCTTTCTTTCTTCTTTTTCTCCCTTGCTCTCTCACTATTCCCTCATGGTTTAGACGTTAGCTTGGAGTGAGACACAAGGGTGGGCATGTTTCTTTATCCTTCCCACAAGCTTAACACCATAATGTGTACACTAAGAATGGCCGTGTGGTCTACTAGTCTCTACCAAAGTTGACACAATGGGATGAGTACCTAGTGGGCGTGTGGGGTCTCCTTATATAGGCAAGGGTCTTGCCTCACTCTTAACTCAAGAATAATCCTCTTAATTAACCTTAGTTCATGAACCAAAGTGTTCATGAACCCATTAATTTTGGTTACCATCACTTAGCCCCTTTGTACTTTGTTCAATGAATCCAAGGTACAAGCACTAACCATAGTTACTTTCCTTAACCCATGGTTACCTAATTCTTTTAACTATAGTTCATGTACCTATTTAATTTGGATTCATATATCATTATTTATCCTAACTATATACATGTATATTTCTTTATGTATATTAATATAGTTCATGGTTAACTTAACTAAGCTAGTTAATTAACCCATGGTAAGCATGGTTGGACGTGTACATCTCCCCATCCCAAGAATGTGTCTTACTTTAATCAAAATCCAGAATTTAGATTCATTCTTTGGATTACCACACATGCATAACCAATAATATGGTTCATATTCTTAACCTTAATTACACCAAGAGTTAACTTCTTGGTTAAGTTAACTCTTAAGCTTAACCGAAAGTGGATGTGTGCAATGTATAAGACCCAAGGGTTAATGCCCTAACTTATACCCCATGTTTAACTTTTCTTAACTTGGGTTCATACCCTAACCAAAATGGGCGTGCATTATTCATGGTATGGGATGGTTCATCCCTCCTTTATCATCTTAACCCCATGCATATCTTAATGGAAATGCCATGTGGCATTTGCCACCCATACTCAAATCTTGGCCGTCCATACTTTGGATGGTGGAGATCATTCCACTTGTCAACATGATATTCTTTTAATCAATTATTGACTTTATCATTAACTTATCATAGTTAATTGACTAACCATAGTTAATCTTGGACATCCCTTTTTGTGGTGTTGACATGTGGCACTTGCCACGTGTCCTTATCTTAGTTCATGATCATCATCACTTTAAATTCACCATAGATTCCCCCTTAATCTCTTGATCAACTCCTCTAGGATATTGCCACATGGCACTTGCTACATAGCATGATCTCAGCCATTGTCTTCTCTTTATTATATACATGTATTAATTTGAGTTTAATACATAGTATATACCCTTATACTATAAGCAATATAAATTATATGCGTAAATGGTAATAAGGATTATCAAATATTCAATTATATATTGAATATTTATATAATATTTTTATTTTAAAAATATTCGGGTCGTTACAAAATCCATAGGTTTGTGCAGAGTTGAGTAAAGGTGCACTTGTTTCATAGCCTATGTGTACTTCATGTTCTATTCATGTCATAGAGCTATTTTTTTTTGTTATTTTTTTTCATATTTGAACATATAATCCAAGGATAAATATTTCATAGGATTGAGTAAATCAGGATAGGTAAACTGTTGTTTCGATCTTGTGATTGAATTTGGTCATGCTAACTAATCTCAGTTAGAGTTGAGTAAACAAAAATGTTATATGTTGCACATGCACTCTGACTGATTCTTTAGATGGTATTAGTTCCTATTTAAAGGTTCTGATATTATACCATATGGTTCCCTAGATTAATCAAATCTAGTATAACCAATGTAATAAACAATTCCATAAGGTGAGCCCCCTAGTTATAAAAATTATTGACATGGAGAGGACTACCTGTGAGTTTGTGTGATAGCTACTAGTGAATGCAAACAGTGAATAATGGCTACCTAGACAAACAGTAGGTATCTATATGGATTGCTAGTGTGAAAGCCCCCACTGTCATTAGAAAGAGCTACCTTCTCACTTGTGTGAAAGTCACCAATGTGCTAAAAACTATATATGTGTACTCCAAAAAGAATTTTCACAATGAGTACAATTTGACTGAAAAAGAAATGAAATAAATTTGTTAGTCAAATTTGGGGTAACAATTGCTCATCATATAAGTATGGATGTTTATTGGTTTTAAAACTAGTTTTTGAAAATATTAGAGTCTCATTTGATCTATAATGTCAAAATCTAGCTTAAGGAAGGAAACCAATTCAAAGAGTCAAGTAATGAATTTTGATTTCACACTAACATTACTTCTAATTGTTTCTTGACTCTGATTGTGAATTTGATGCAAATACCATAATTAATCACCTGTGAAAATCAATTATTGTTAACATAATCCTTATTTATGACTGTACTTGATATATCAATTCTTGGGTGATTATTCTTTATGATTTTAATGAAATCAATTATTGCAATTTTTTGGTGAATTGGTTATTTTGAGGTGAAAATGAGTTTTTACTGTACCATTGGTTGAGGGGGAGAAATGGTTTTAAAAATAAAATTTTTGAAAATTTTTTCAAACCACCGATCGCTCGGTGTTAAAGACCGATCGATCGGTCTTTCGTGAACAGGGTTATAAAACCCTCATTTCTTCTTTTTCTGTTCACTTCTTCTCCGAACTCCAGAGCGATCTCTCGGTTACTTCTCCTCCAAATCCTTCCTACGGTCATTCCATTCGACTCTAAGGGTTTCCCAAGCATCAAAAAGGTAAGCCTTGTGCATTTTCTTACGTATAGGTTGAATTTCTCATCTAGGGCATCGTCTGTTCATCCATGGCTTTCATTTTATCCTTAATCCTATTAGCCTATCTCATGTCTGGCGTTCCTAAACGCCGAAGGTTGGTCCTCAACAACCAAGAGGACCTTCCTGAAGATGAGCAAAACCAAGAGCCCTTTTCATTCACTCCAATAGGACATGGGATTTCAATAGGGGATCGACCAATTCGTAGAATGGTGGATTCTACTACTGAAAATCGCCAAAAGTCTTTGGCAGATAAAACCCGGAAACAAAAGGGAAAAGCTAGTTCATCTTCAACAGTTCTATTGGGTCCTTTCATTAGCCCTAATGCTGCTCAACTTTATAGTGAGTATTTTAGTAAAAAGGGTATTATGGTTGAAAGGAGCATTAGAATTTCAGATTTTGGTGATTATTACCTTTCTAAGCTCATTACCGATCGTAACTGGGAAGGTCTTCTCACTTTATCCGATCCTGCTCCTATTCAGTTAGTCCAGGAATTTTACTCAAATTTCTCTGAAATCAATTTCAAAACCTGGTCTTTTAAATCCCGATCTTTAGAACAATCAGTTTTGATAAATCCAAATGTCATTGCTAAATTTCTTGGTTGTCCTCGAGTTCCAGATGCCTATTATCCTTATAAATACAAGAAAGATGAGGATAAAGAATCTATGAACAATGTAGTCACATTTCTTTGTGGTGCTCCTATACTTTGGGTTGGTTCCTTAATAGAAGTAACAAAACTCACTAGGGATGCCAGACTTGTAAACCTAGTTATGAGTGCCAATATCCACCCAAAGGTTCATACTGCAGACCTTAGGGAAGATAGAGCTCGATTTTTATTCAGTCTCCTTCGTGGACATGATATTGACCTTGCAGCACACATAATTGATTTGATGATTCAAGCCCATCAAACTAAAACTGTGGTTGGAGCTCTTCCGTTTGGATCCCTGATTACTAAACTCCTTGGTTCTCAAGGGATTATTGCTCCTCTTGGAGTTCCTACCCGTACTCCGAAAGGTCCAATCAACAAAAAGACCATCGCTCAGAGTTTCTCTCATGCTTCAGTTCGAGATATTGAGGAGGAAGCTGATTTTGGTACAGGATCCTCTCATCCACCTCCGGCCACGATTGATGATCTAGCCAGAATGATGAGAGAGATGCGGATGGATCTCTCAACGCATATTTCATCCCACCAGGAGTTCACCACAGAGATCCGTGGCAGACTTGGATCACTGGATGCAGCAGTGCTGGGCGTACAGAGAGATGTTCATGATTTTTGAGCTTATTATGAGTCCCAGCTCACTTCTGATGATGAGCAGGAGTGATAGTTAGATTGATGTACTAGGATAGAAACTTCTTCTGGTTCATGTGTATATTTTGGAGTTTATCTTAGTCCTAGTATTAGTTTGACATTTAGATGTATTTTGTCTTGGTTGTACTTAGTACAAACCTTTTTGGATGTTATTGACTTGGTTATAGATGTATGCATTTGGATGGTTTATACTCATTCTCTTATATCTCATCTCATTTGTGTTTATGCGTTAAATTTATTGTTTATAGTCCGCCTTTGGCATTTCGAGCCAAAAAGGGGGAGAGTGCATGATATGTGCATAACACATGGATATAAATTTGTGGATGATGTTATGGATACATGATTAACCTGACCTGTTATGGATATAGTATTGTGGAATTGTGGATGTTATACATGTTTTACTTCTTCCCATCCATATTTTATTTCCCATGCTTCACAGCTTTTTGATTTAGCATGTGCAGGCAAACAGGTTTTAAGTTTGGTGAATCATGACAAGTTAAAATGTCAAATGTCATGTAATTATTTTTGAGTCATGTAAAGGTCAATTTTCCATTTTTGAATCATTTGGAAAAATTTGAACCTAGTATATGAGTTAGTCTTGTTTTGTCCCGGAATTGCCAAAGGGGGAGATTGTAAATCCCTAAGTAGGTGTTGGCAAATTTCGTGATCATTAGATAGGTCATGTGAGTCGAGTCGTGTTCAACTTGTCAGAAGAGAAGAGCTAAAGCATCAAGAAGATTGAAGAAAGTGAAGAAAAAGCTCCTACTCTAGATCTAGAAAGGTAATGGACTTAGTGACCCCTACCTAGGTTGGATTTGACTTAGATAACTCTAAACATACCTAGGAGGATAGTTTTAAACCTAACAAAGTTGTTTGATCTTAGTTGAATCAAATAAACATGAAAAGAAATATGGTTTGGAAAAAATTCTGTCTCAACCGATCGCTCGGTGTTGAGACCGATCGATCGGTCCCCGTAAAAAGAATTTTTATTTTTCTGGATTCTTTTTTTAAACCCTATATAAACAACTTTTTGGAGACCTAATTCGTATCTTTGTTTAATTTTGAAAGAGTAGAGGTCTGAGAAACTCCTCTAGGGTTTTTCCTATTGTTCTTATTAGATCTTTGTTGATCCCTCCTCTTTCTTTGATCCTAGAGAATGCAAGTATAGATCTAAACCTTTGATCTTGCATTGTGTGATCTCAGATCTATATGAGATCCCTCTAGGGTTTGAAAACTTCCTAAATTGATTCACAACCCTACACCTTGTGTGTGTGTCCGGTGTTTGATCCGGAGCCTTCGTGGAAGGAGATCGATTGTGTGTGATCGTGGTTTTGAAGTAGCTTGAGAAGATTTGGTCGGTGTGGAACCAAAGCTGCTATGGCTGTCGCGACCCAAAACCCACCCTAGGAGTTAGAGTGAACTTTGGACGACTAATCATGGCTTACATGACTTGCTTGACAAACCAACCTGCAAAATCCACAGAGCATATACAATAGAGGATATAAGCAGCGGAAACATAACTATAAAACACAGCGGAAGTCTAACCACCTCTAAGTATATACACATGGAAATCCAAGTTTATACAAAAGTAACCCAAAAGAAAGTGCGGACAAACCCGCCAAAATACATGAATGTATATCTCTCATCTCACCCACAGCTAATCCACTCAGAATCTAACACCACCTACTGATAACCCTCTACGGGAGGTTCCTTAAAAGGCTCCTCGACGTACTCCTCCTCCACCCATGGACCAGGAGCACAAACATCAAATGGGGCAGCAGCTCCCTCAGAACCTGCCGACATAAGAAGTACGGCTGAGCATGGAATACTCAGCGGGTACAAAATACTAACCAACAGTCATAGTGTACAGATAGCATACATAAAGTAGGAAGCAAGTTGCATATATAGAACAGGAACAATTTATATCATACAAGGAAGTAAGGCAATTTATAATCATGCTTGTATTTCGTAGAAAGCCGATAAAACCTCTTGAAAACATCGTGCACTTGACTTGACTTGAAAACACCATTTCCGTGCTTGAAAACTTGTCATGTTTGTCTCATCTTATCGTATCATGCGTGTCATGCCATGTCATGCTTGCTTGGAAAAGTAAACTACTTGTGAGGGAAGGGAGACCCTTCTTCCTAAATGCCCATGCTTGTCATGTCATGTATCATGCTTGCTTGTTCGGAAAAGTAATCTACTTGTGAGGGAAGGGAGACCCTTCTTCCTAAGATGCTCATGCTTGTCATGCCGTGCCATGTCCTTTCACTTGTGAGATGTCCTTGTGAGATGTACTTGCGAGGGAAGGGAAACCCTTCTTATGATATGTATGTACTTGCGAGGGAAGGGAGACCCTTCTTATGATAATGCATGATTGACTTGTCCTTGCCAAGAGCGAGGTAAAACATATCTTAGGATATGCCCCACCTCTAACCATGTTCTTGAAAACCTCGATAAATCATGTCATGCATGCCGTGCTCGTGGGAACCGTGTACATACTTGCATTAAATTTTAAATATGACATTTGGGAATTTTCACAACACATATAACATCAATGATTGAGCAATATAATATTCATATCATTAGGGAAAGCAAGAAAACACACTATCATAGGCCCTAGCAATATTCAGAATTTATTAGGCATGCATTTCCTAATTTACAACTCACTTTATTCACATTGGCATTTCATCAAACATGGTGTGTTTATTATTCACTTAAACCTAAATCATACTTTTCTAGGTGGGTTACGCTCACATCACACTTGTATGTTCATTATTAGTACAATGCCCTTTCCCATTCATTCATCACATCATCCACACGGCATCCATTCGCCCATTCCATCTCCATTCACTATTCACAACCATCCATCTCTTTGCACAGGTGTAAATGAAAGAAAAACAAAAGAAATAAATGGAAAAGAGAACCTATAACTAGGAGGGTAGTAAAAAGTACCGACCTTGATCAAGTGAGGAAGAAACCCCCTTCCAAAACGACCGTGAGTTGCTGCCCTAGCATGAGGAGATGCTCCTCACAAGTGCTTGAGCCGTGATCTTGGAGAAAAACCGGACTTGAAGTGATCTAGGGTCTCAAACCCCTTGATTTCTCTCCAAAATGGAAACCCTAGGTTGGAATCGCCTTCTCCCCTTTCTCCTATTCTCTCAAACTCTCTAAGTGTTGAATGATGCCCTAAAGGCTCGGGTTAAACTCTTAAGGTAAGAGTGAACCGACCAAAAGACCATAATACCCTTACTGAAATTTCTGCAACAACACGAGTGCTGAACACGTGGTGCTGTGAATAAAGCCAAACACGTTGTGCTGTGAATAGTGCTGAACACGTTGTGCTGTGAACAGTGCCAAACACGTTGTGCATAGTGTTGAGCTCATTGTGCTGTGAACAGTGCCAAACACATTGTGCATAGTGTTGAGCTCGTTGTGCTGTGAACAGTGCCAAACACGTTGTCACGTTGTCTTATGTACAACGTGCCCGTTGTGTTGTACAACGTACCCGTTGTGAGCTGTACAATGTACACGTTGTCTGTTGCACAACGGATGCACAACGTATACGTTATCAAAGTACGGTGCCTATGTGTTATCTGTGCCTTATCAGAGCACGTCCTTAGCGCCGTCCGAGCTACGATTGTCTGTAGGACCAGACTGTTTTGGCCATATCTTTTGACTCGTTCGTCCGATTTTGACGATTCAACTTGCGTTGGGTTCGTACTTCGAAAAGGAACATTTCTAATGTGTCAAAATTTCTAATTTCTTCCTTATTTAATAATTATACCTCTTTAAAGGCAAAATGGCAACGAAAGTGCCATGTATTAAGCATGAAAAAGTCTGGGGCTCTACAACGGCGGAGATCGAACATGCTGGTTCGTGGAAATCAAGAGTAAGAGTCTATACCTAGGAACGTCGTTTCTATTTTTGTAAGGTCTTGTCTTGTACTTAAAACCTTTTCATAGTGAAGTTTGTTGCTGGACGAGGTCCCGTGGTTTTTTCCCGTTAGGGTTTTCCACGTAAAAATCTTCTGTGTTTGATTTGTGTGGATTATCTGAGTGAATTGTTCATTGATTTCTAGACATATTTGTTGAAAAATTAAAATTGTTAAAATTGGTTAGAAATTATTAGATAGACCTATTCACCCCCCCTCTAGGTCTTAGAGATCATTGATCTGGATAAATTTCACACCTACCATGGCCATGTGGACTGTTTCGGGAAAGTGGTTAACTTCAAGCCAGTTAGTGGGCCTCCCTTTCATTTTCGGGGTTTGCACAAGAGGGATGTAGCTAGATTTATAGCCTTGAGACTTTCTGCACCGGAAGCACCGAACTCTTCAAATATTCCATTGGTGAATGAATTCCTAGATGTTTTCCCTGAAGATTTGCCGTTACCACCGGATAGGGAGATAGAGTTCGCAATTGAATTAGCTCCAGGTACGACACCTATCTCTAAAGCTCCGTATTGGATGGCTCCACCAGAGTTGAAAGAGCTTAAGGAGCAGATCGATGAATTGCTTGGTCTTGGGTTTATCCGCCCAAGTGTATCACCTTGGGGAGCTCCTGTTTTGTTTGTGAAGAAGAAGGATGGTTCGATGAGGATGTGCATCGACTATCGGCAACTGAACAAGGTCACCATCAAGAACAAATATCCTTTACCTAGGATCGATGACTTATTTGATCAGTTGCAAGTAGCTAAGTATTTCTCCAAGATCGACTTAAGGTCAGGCTACCATCAACTGAAGATAAAGGCGGAAGATGTGCCTAAGTTTGCATTCAGGACCAGATATGGGCATTTTGAATTCGTAGTCATGCCATTCGGTTTGAGAAATGCTCCGGCAGCATTCATGGATCTCATGAATAGGATCTTCAAGCCGACTCTAGACCGCTTTGTGATCGTGTTTGTGGATGACATTCTAGTGTACTCCAGGACACAGAAGGAGCATGAGATGCATCTCCGGATCACACTGAAGACACTTCGTGAGCATAAGCTATATGCTAAGCTTAGCAAGTGCGAGTTTTGGCTAGAAAAAGTAGCATTTCTAGGCCATGTGGTGTCAGAAGATGCGATTTCAGTTGAACCTTTCAAGATAGAAGCAATGGAAGGATGGGGAAGGCCAAAGAGTGTTACAGAGGTTCGAAGCTTTTTGGGCCTAGCTGGTTATTATAGAAGATTTATGGAAGGTTTCTCTAATTTGGCAGCTCCACTTACTCACCTAACTCGAAAGAACGCTAGATTCGAGTGGAATGAGAAATGTGAGAAGAGTTTTCTTGCGTTGAAGAAGCGTCTCACCACCGCTCCGATCTTGACTGTTCCATCGGGTAGTGAAGGTTTTGTGGTGTATAGTGACGCCTCACTCGTTGGGTTAGGTTGTGTTCTTATGCAACACGGGAAGGTGATTGCCTATGCTTCTCGGCAGTTGAAAGATCACGAGAAGAACTATCCTACCCATGATTTGGAGTTAGCAGCGTTGGTTTTTACTCTTAAGATCTGGAGACACTACTTGTACGGTGCGCAGTTTGAAGTTTTCACCGACCACAAAAGTCTAAAGTATTTGTTCTCGCCAAAAAAGCTGAATTTGAGGCAGCGTCGTTGGGTGGAATTCCTCAAGGATTATGATTACTCTATCCAGTACTACCCGGGGAAAGCGAATGTAGTGGCAAATGCGCTAAGTAGGAGACCTACTGGGTTCTTGGCACACTTGATGGTCCAAGAATGGAAGTTACTTGAAGAGGTGTCTAGCCTTGATGCGGGTTTCAGTGTGGGAGCGTCTGGAGCCTTGTTGGCTAACATTTTGGTCAGGTCAACCTTACTGGACAGGATTAAAGACTTGCAGTGAAATGATGGAGAACTGCATGCTGCTATGAACAAGTCGCTTAGCAGCGGGTTTGAGGACTTCTCTTGGAAAGATGGTGGAGTTTGTTTCAAGAGTAGACTTTGTGTTTCGGATGATGAAGATTTAAGAAGGGAGATTCTAGATGAAGCACACAAGTCCAAGTACACGGTATATCCAGGAGGTACTGAGATGTACCAGAACCTCGAGAAGTATTTCTGGTGGAAAGGTATGAATAAAGATGTGGCTACCTTTGTATCCAATTGTTTGGTGTGTCAGCGGGTGAAGGCCGAACACAGGAGGCCGGCAGGACTTCTTCAGTCTCTTCCTATTCCCGAGTGGAAGTGGGAAAATATCTCCATGGATTTCGTTGTTGGTTTGCCAAAGACGGCCAAGAACTTTGATGTCATTTGGGTTGTGGTTGACCGATTGACTAAGTCAGCTCATTTTCTTCCATATCGGACCACTTTCAACTCCAATCAATTGGCTAACCTCTATATCAAGGAGATAGTCCGTTTGCATGGAGTGCCAGTTAGTATTGTTTCCAATCGAGATCCGAGATTTACATCCAAGTTCTGAAAGAGTTTTCAGCATGCTATGAGTTCCTGTTTAGATTTCAGTACAGGTTCTCATCCGCAGACAGATGGGCAAACTGAGAGGGTGAACCAGATCATTGAGGACATGCTACGAGCTTGCATGTTGGACTTCCAGGGTAGTTGGGTTGATCACCTACCGTTGGTTGAGTTTGCCTACAACAATAGCTATCAAGCCAGCATTCAGATGGCTCCGTTTGAGGCACTTTATGGGAGGAGTTGCCGTTCACCTTTGTGTTGGGACGAAGTTGGCGAGAGGAAGCTTTTGGGTCCCGAGCTCGTTGTTCAGACTATGGATAGAGTTCAGTTGATCAGGGAGAGGTTGAAAGCAGCTCAGAGTAGGCAGAAGAGCTATGCAGATACTCGCAGGAGAGATCTTGAGTTTCAAGTTTGAGATTTTTTGTTTGTAAAGATCTCACCTACGAAGGGGGTGATGAGGTTCGGCAAGCGGGACAAGTTTAGTCCAAGATATGTGGGTCCTTTTGAGATCATCACCCGAGTCGGGGAAGTTGCTTATCGGGTTATCTTACCACCTCACATGAAAGGTGTGCATAACGTCTTTCACATCTCCATGTTGAGGAAGTATATTTCTGATCCTTCACATGTCATTCATTTGGAACCGTTGGAAATTTGGGAAGATTTGACTCTAGTGGAGCAATCGGCTCGAATTTTGGACCGGAAGGAGCAAGTTTTGCGTTTTAAGGTCATTTCCCTTGTACTCTTGCAATGGGAGCATCACTCTAGAGAAGAGGCTACTTGGGAGAGAGAAGCCGAGGTTCGCGAAAAGTACCCACACTTATTCACCTAAGGTACGAAATTTCAAGGACGAAATTCTTTTTAGGGGGGAGGATGTAGAGACCCAAATCTTTTTCATGTTTTTATTGCATTGCATTAGGGGTATTATAGTCCTTGTGATGTTTTAATGTTTATTGTATTGTATATCTAATGGGTGTAGTGTGATAAAGGTTTAATCAAACTTCTAGTTCAGGAATGTCATATCACACTCTAAACTTTAGGAAGCTTTATTTTTGGCACCGTTTATTGGAATTGAGTGATTCTTGAACCATTAGAAAGGTATTGGAACCCTCTTCGAGGTTCATGTTTAATGTTTTTTCCTTATTTTTAATCTAAGCTAAGTCAAAAATAGGTTTTCCGAGGTTTTGTCTGATGGAATTACAGATCAGTCAATTTTGGGGAGTTTTTGGTCCATAAATAAAGGGAAATTTAGAAATTCTAAAGAGCCAAAAATGTTCGTTTTCGAAAGACAAATCCAACATAAGTTGAATCGTCGAAATCCGACGAACGAGTCAAAAGTTATGGCCAAAATAGTAGAGTAGGTCAAAAATTTGCAAAACACCGATCGCTCGGTCAGAAGTAGCGATCGATCAGTCCAAAACCGATCGATCGGTAGCTATCGACTGGTCCAAAATCCTGTATGGGGAAATTTTCCAGAGAGTGTGTTTTTGACCAATCGCTCGGTCATAAACACCGATCGATCGGTAGGCGACCGATCTCTCGGTCATAACCACCAATTGATCGGTCTTTCGTGTTTTTGACATAATTTTAGAAAGGACTTTTAGGTCTTTTCGTTCCCAACCCTTGGGGTTATAAATAGGGGCTCCTACTCGAGATATTAAAATATTCTACCTCTTTCTAACCTAATTTGGCAAAAAGGGCGAGAAAACCTAGGGTTTTGAGAGAGGGGTTGCTTGGAGAAGAAGGAAATTGCTAGAAGATTGAGAGGAAAGCTTGGAGATCGTCCTCAAAGCTTCCCCAAATCACCTCGGAAGCATTTTGAATCCAAGGGAAGGATTCCTAAGGTCGATAACTCCCTAACTCAACTCTATTAATGAAGTTTGATGAATATTAGTTTAATATGAATGATAGAAATGATAATTTGATTTGTTTTCCCTAATTATGTATGGATTAAGCTTACTAGAGGTGAAAATGGATTTATACTATGGATGGATTAAACAGAGGAAGGGAAATACTATGGAGGATTGGGATGAATGTATGGATATGGAGTATGTTTGGGTTATGTAGATGAATGATGGTGTGATGGAATGTTAAGAATGGGAAATGGCAAAGTATCCATAATTAACGCACTCTAGATGTTTTTTGAAATGTCTAAAAATGATAAATATTAGTATGGTGCTTTTGATTATCAAGAAATTAAGTTAAATGAATATTGTGTTGTTATGATAAATTATGCTCTATTTACTTGTATGGTGATTGGTATTCGGGTAGGCCAAACCTTAGAGGAAAATCCACCACGTTGCAAATTCTCTAACTAGAGAGATGTAACCTAGCGGGGTTTCCTAACGGAAAATTGAAATCTAAGGGATGACTCATTTGAATTCCAATCACGACACTCAAGCACATGTGCACTTGCATGGTAAGTATTCAAGTCTCATAAGTTCACTTGTCTCACAAGCATGCATTGGATACAAATATGTCATGAATTATGCCATGAAAGAATGATCCCCCACTACGAACATCCACTCTACGCGTTGTCGCACTCATGTTATGCTATGAAAGAATGATCCCCCATTACGAACATTCACTCTACACGTTGTCGAACACTATGAATTATGCATTGACAGGAAAAACACACTATGAATCATGCATGTATGAGTCTATGCATATATTAAGGCAAGTTCATGGATAAGAATTGCACAAGTACACGAGTCAAGATGATGTTATGATATGTTATATGCTTCACACTTTGATTATGTCTATTCTACGTGAAATTATTATGATTAAGCTTAGATCAACTGAGTTATAATATTGTTATTGCTCATGCTATCTTATGTTGTTAGTTTGTTTATCCACTGAGTATTCCATGCTCAGTCGACCTGTTATTGTTACGACCCAAGACCCACCCTAGGAGTTAGAGTAAACTTTGGACGACTAATCATGGCTTACATGACTTGCTTGACAAACCAACCTGCAAAAACCCACAGAGCATATACAATAGAGGATGACAGCTGAAACATAACTATAAAACACAGCGGAAGTCTAACAACCTCTAAGTATATACACATGGTCCAAGTTTAATACAAGAAAATCAAAACAAAGAAAGTGCGGACATGCCCGCCAAAATACATGGATATAATCACTCATGCTCACCCACAGCTAATCCACTCAGAATCTAACACCACCTACTGATAACCCTCTACGGGAGGTTCCTCCAAAGGCTCCTCGACGTACTCCTCTTCCACCTATGGACCAGGAGCACAAACATCAAATGGAGCAGCAGCTCCCTCAAAACCTGCCGACATAAGAAGTACGGCTGAGCAAGGAATACTCAGCGGGTACCAAATACTAACCAATAGTCATAGCATAAAAATGGCAATATATAAATCAGGAGCAATTCATATATGTTAGACGGAAACAATTCATATCATACAAGGAAGTAAAGCAATTTATAATCATGCTTGTATTTCGTAGAAAGCCGATAAAACCTCTTGAAAACATCGTGCACTTGACTTGGCTTAAAATATCTTTTCGTACTTGAAAGCTTGTCGTGTTTGTCTTGCTTGATCTTGTCGAGCGTGTTGTACGTGTCATGTCATGCATGTCATGCGTGCTTGCTTGTGATCATGTAACTTGTGAGATACACTTGTGAGATATCCTTGTGAGATGCGCTTGAGAGATGCCTTGAGAGGGAAGGGAGACCCTTCTTTATGCAATGCACTTGAGAGGGAAGGGAGACCCTTCTTTATGATATGTATGTACTTGCGAGGGAAGGGAGGCCCTTCTTCATGATATGTACTTGTGAGTGAGGGGAGACCCCTCGTGGAATGTTGGTTCTTATTTTCTTGTGAAAAGCGAGGTAAAACATATCGTAGGATATGTCCCACCTCTAACCATGTTCTTGAAAACCTCGATAAATCATGTCATGCATGCCGTGCTCGTGGGAATTGTGTACATACTTGCATTTAAATTTAAATATGACATTTGGGTAATTCACAACACATATAACATCAATGATTGAGCAATGTAATATTCACATCATTTAGGGAAAGCAAGAAAACACACTATCATAGGCCCTAGCAATATCCATAATTTATTAGGCATGCATTTCCCAATTTACAACTCACTTTATTCACCTTGGCATTTCATCAAACATTGTGTGTTCATTATTCATTATTCTTTTAAACCTAAATCATGCTTTTCTAGGTGAGTTTACTCACATCATACGTGTTTGTTCATTATGGATACAATGCCCTCCCCATTTCATTCATCACATCATTTCACACGGCATCCAATCGCCTATTCCATCTCCATTCACCACGTTCACACTTCCAAACTCATAGCACATGTACAAATGAAAGAAACAAAGAGAAATAAAGGAAAAGATGAGCTATAGCTAGGAGGGTAGCAAAAGGTACCGACCTTGAAGAAATGAAGAAGAAACCCCTTCCAAAAATGACTGTGAGGTGCTGCCCTAGCTTGGGGAACGCTCTCCACGGGTGCTTGAGCCGTGATCTTGGAGCTTGAAGTGATCTAGGGTCTCAAAACCCCTTTGATTCTTCTCCAAAAGCAAAACCCTAGCTTAGGAAACCCTTTCTCCTCTCTTCTAATCCCCCAAATCTTCTAAGTGTTGAGAATGAGCCCTAAAGGCTCGGGCGATCCTATATAAGAAAGGGTATAACACCCGAATGCCGAAAATGCCCTTAGTGAAAATTCTGCAAAACGCGAGGACCGAGCGATCGGTGTTTATGACCGATCGATCGGTTGCCTACCGAGCGATCGGTGTGTTGACCCAGCTCTCGACCAAAAATCAACTCTCTGGAAAATTTCCCCATACAAAAATCTTGACCAGTCGATAGCTACCGATCGATCGGTTTTGGACCGATCGATCGCTCTATGGACCGAGCGATCGGTTGCCTGCAGGTCCAGGCTGTTTTGGCCATAGCTTTTGACTCGTTCGTCCGATTTTGACGATTCAACTTGCGTTGGGTTCGTACTTCGAAAATGAACCTTTCTGACGTTTCAGAATTTCCAATTTCTTCCTTATTTATTAATTATTCCTCTTCAAAGGCAAAATGGCAACGAAAGTGTCATGCATTAAATGTGAAAAGGTCCGGGGCTCTACAGTTATTGTCTTCAGGTTTAGGAGGAGAACCGTGGACCGATGAGGTTTACGTTGAAGAAGGGGAGGAATGTGAGCTTCCTGAGGAAGAGGCCAGGGATCTTGACAGTTATCCCTATTGAGTAGTTTTAGCATTTCTTTTTGGAAGAGATGTTTGTATTAGACTTTTGACTTCTAGTTGATGTTGCCTTAGTTATTTACCGTGTGGATGTTTTAGACTATTTTGTTTATGAGGAGCCATAGTATGTGGACTATAATTGTACAGGATGGTTTGACTTTTTATGATCGGAATTTTACTATCCTCACTTTTGGAAGACTTGTGTAGTATGCCTTGTATGCATGGTTTTTAAGCAGGTTTAAGTAATGTAGCGATTCCAAAGTCCTATTTTAGCCTTGTAGGATTTTGGGGTCGTTACATTGTTACTAATTATTTCCTATTAAATAGGGAATGGATTAGGATTATCATTAGGAATGAATTAGATAGAGGAGTTTGACTTGAGCTATAAGATAGCTAAAAGGGGAGTCTATATAAGGACCCCACATGGTGGAACGTCCACAATGTAGCTCTCCCTCTCTCTCTCCCACGTTTCTCTCTCTCTCCCTATTGGGTTGTACAGCCACCTCTCACATTCCTTCTCTTGGTTTTTGTTTTGATCTTGGATAATATCAGAACCAATCTTTGAAGATAAAGAATTATTCTTTATTGTTCAAGAAATGATCTTGCATTCAAGAAAAGAATAAAAAATCATAAAGCTTGAATTTGAAGGGCTTGATCGGCCACCTCTCCCATTCCTTCTTTTGTTTTGATTTTGATCTTAAAGAAGATCAAGAACAAATCCTTGTATATCAAGAATAGCTCTTCGATAATCAAGGTTGATTCTTTCTACATCAAGATTGAATCTTTATTGATCAGTAAAGGTTCTTGAATCAAGAAAAGATTAAAGTGCATTGATCGGAAGGGCTATTAGCTTCCATTGGAAAAAAGCTTTAGAGATTCAAAGAAGGTTTTTGTGAGTCGACAGGAGGCTTTACACTTGAGGAGCTTTGTAAGTATGGTTTCTCACACCATGATTTAATATGATCATAAGATGACCTTTGGGAAGATTTTGATTATATCAAAATCAAGTTTGAATTAAAAAAATAGTGCTTCAAAAATTTTAAATTCATGTCTTTCATTGGTATCAAATCCTACCTTATGATCTATTAATTTTATGGTGTTATTGCATGTTTTCTCTTTGATTAAAATCAATTAGATATCCATAGAGATTTCGGCCAACATATATTAATGGAATTTTATTTATTAACTGTTAATTAATAAATCTCATGGTGTTTGACACCTTGCTTAAGCGTTCTTGGAGATTAAAGCTTATTTCGATTTGATTTGAGTAATGGATTTTCGGATTTGTATTTGATTATGAGAATCAATACAGTTTCGGTATTTCGACCATAATTCTGACTGTAAGTCCTATTTTGGTCTGTAAGTACAAATTTTCGAAGCCGTCAAAAAGATCTACAACTTTTGTGATGAAAGTTTTTCCAGAATCAATTATTTTGAAGGTCAAAACCTCAATCGAAAATCTAAAGCGAGAAAATGAGTTTTCCAAATTAATTTTCCAAGAGGCTTTTAAATTTTTCCCTAATTCCATATTTGATTTGAGAGCATGCGATGCTATTAATCGTTTAACGGGCTATCATTTAATTAAATCGTTTAATTATTTGATTCGAGAGCACGAGCTGAGATTTAATTAAATTGTTTAATTATCTGCTTCGAGTCCACATGCTATCATTTAATTAAATGTTAATTATGATATCTTTTATGGTCCTCTAAAAGGTTTATGGGAATAATACCATAATTATTGTAGTTGATTTAGATTGATTACTTGTGCTCAGAAATACCAGCTACATATTATTTATAAGTTTTTATTTGAGTAATTGTTAATCAAGTAATTACATAAATATCATTGGTTGAGATAAAGGGTTTTATCTCAAGTGAATTTTAATTGATAGAGATCAACTATTTTATGGACATTTAATATTATTGTTTAGGGTATTATTTTATCTAATAGTTAAATCAAATAATTCCTAAAGGAGTTGGCCTTTATGGAAATTTTTGAATTCATTGATTTTGAATTTATTTTTGGAATCAATATACGATGATATTAAAAAATTAGCAATTTGCTGATTTTTAATTTTGGTTTTTTTTAATAATTATTAGATCAAAATAATATGGAATGAATGAGATCCCTAAGCTAGCCGAATTTAATATGGTGTTTTCTATTTGTTTATCAATTGAGGAATGTGAGGATGAATTCTAGGGTTAGATTAGAATCTTAGAGAAATTGTTTCTCTCAATGATTTTTCAAGTGTTAAAGGAAAATAGTTTTCTTTTAATGATGATCTAAAGCCATAAGATCTTATTCTAGACATGCTTGCTTTATTAATTGTTTTAGGGTTTTTCTATTAAATGATAATAGTGGCCTTAACCATATGGGAAAGAGTTTTCCTAAGATTAGTCAAAACTCTTTGTTGAGGTTATGGACTTTCTAAGTTATTTTCCATGCCATGTTATTATTCATAGTTGATGAATGGTTAATATATATATATTCTTGTTGAATGGTGGATGTGTTTCATGATCATGCCTTCTTCTCTCTCTCTCTCTATTCTCTTCTCTTTCTTCTTATGGGTTGTACTCCCCTTGAGCACCCTATTTTGGGTGGTTTCTCAAGGTTTCTTATTTTGAATATGATGTAATTTTAGTATTAGGAGTTACTGATTTTTCTATGGAGAAATCGAATTAAAGATAGAAGATGATGGTGATCGCATGGAGAATAAATCTTGGAAGACGTTCAACAAGAGTAGTTGTAGGATTTCTAAGATAGCATAATCATGTGGACTCATTGTGTGGCTATATTATGTATTTCATGTAATGATTTGTTATAGCTTTTAATTACTTAGACAAATCCATAACACATCATTATAGCCCTTTTGGACGTGTTGCATGTAGTCCATGTTGAAATTTTTACGTTGAATTTATTACTTGCATGATTATGATATAATTGTGCCTTAATTGATATAGATGTAAGCTAACAATATTCACAATTATGGGAAGTGTTTGATTGACACTTATAGACTCTAGTAGAGGTCTTAGAGAGTTATTTAAATACTCCCATAATTTCATTTAGGCTTAGGGTTGGTGAACCCTAATGTGCTAAAACTAATTCGTAGAGAATTAAAGGGTAATATAATCCTTTTTTGACTTATGGGTTTAAGTGATGCACATAGACACTTTATAATTGTTATTTTGGGTTCATGATGCTTGGTATGACCAATGGTCCATCATATGAATGAATGAACCATCAAAGGTGAAGGGAATCCAGATAAAAAAAATATGCAGAAAACTAGATCCCGAAGATCTTTACACCATAGAAAATATTTAATATTAAATACATGATAGAGAAATATTACCTCGGTGAATGATGTTCACCGGTGAAGCACAAAAACGATAAATCGTCAGAACTCTTTGTAGAGATTTCTCGAAGCTCAATCATCGCTCTTCGCTATCTCCGCGAAGCTTTAGAATCTTTACTTGGCTTTGTAAGAACAAAGAGATGTAGTAGATTGTGGTTGTGGAGTAGACTCTCTAACTCACACAAATCCTTAGGGTTCCAAACCCTAGATCACAAAATATCCCTTGGGCTCCCACCTTGAAGCTCACGAAAATCCCTTAAGGATCTTCCTTGATGCTCAAGAATATCCTTTGAGGGCTTCTCCCTTGTGCTCACGAAAATCCCTTAAGGATCTTCCTTGATGCTCAAGAAAATCCTTTGAGGGCTCCTCCCTTGTGCTCACGAAAATCCCTTGAGGATCTTCCTTGATGCTCGAGAAAATCCTTTGAGAGAATCTTCCTTGAATATTAACCCCCACACGGTTTGGGTGTTTGTTGAATAATTATCAATCTCAACCCCATACGGTTTTGCTTGGGAGATTATATAGATGTGGTTGGATATGGATCTTATCCATATCTTTAATCATTATCCTATAATGATAGTTATCTTTAAGAGTTTCTAATTAATGACAACTCTTATCATTAAATAGACTCCTAGTTTATCCACAATTAGTAAGTTATAACAAACATTCTAATTTGGGATTCATTTTCCTAATAGGACTCCTTAATTAAAGAGATATAACTAACTCCCTAATATTTAAGGATTCAATGAATCTAGACATTCTAAATTATCCAAGGGGTGGGCATGAGCAAGAGGGGGGAGTGAGCTTGATGGTAGGGATTAGGGATAATCCTTATCTTTTTGTTTCTTCTCTTCCAAGTAAGGTATCTAATCTCATTAGATAAGGTATAACTAATTAATAATTATCTACTAACCAATAAAACTCATAAACCTAGGGAGCATGAAGTGGGTGCTCACTTTGGAATGTAAATCCATGGGCTTGGGCCCACCAATAAGGTCCATCTTATATGGGCTTTATGGATATGGGTCAAACCCATATCCCTTTATATTTGGTTAATTAAATAATTATTAATATTACCCGTTAAATTAGATTAACATTTAATCTAAACTATAGAATAACATTCAATCTATTTAATTATAGATTAACATTTAATCCATTAATTGCGAGCTTGTATTTCTTTATGAGCACCTCCACAGATTGCTCTGGGACATTCTAACCCTGACTTACCCGATGTTATCCCATTGACCCTTTAATAGGAATGACACCGGAATTGCAAGTGACGTGAGATATCCATGTTGTAATTGAATCCCAGTGTAAGAACATAAACCAATAAAGGATCCTGTCACAAGAACTATTTTATTCGATTGATCCTTCCAATAACATTATCCCTAATAGGCCTTAGAGATTATGATATTATCTAACCCATAGCCTATTGTACATCATTCGGCAATTCGAAGTGCTTTTCTTGCGTATTCTTAAGCCATGAGAAACTATTTCTCATGTTTAAAACATTTTGAAAAAATCTTTTATTAAATATAATATATTTTATTAAAAATATATTTCAAACATATTTGATTTCAAAATCACCTGCGCAGGCTTTAAGCTTAATGTACTATCTTACCCGGAACTTGGATAATCTCTCAATTTAATGAGCATGGATTTCTTGTTTGAAATTCATCATGACTCGAACAGCTTTCTGATTATCCAATTGTCACCGTATCGTAGTCCCTCAGGTAGAAAATATTTAGGTGGAATCAAAACAGCCAGATCACTGCTCAGTTATAAATGAATTCATCAGATCTAAAGATCATCGAAATTGTTCAATATGAATGAGAGACCAACTATCTGATAATATGTTTATGCAAGAGGTCTCTCATTGAATGCAATTAGTCAATGTACATTTAAGCACCCATTCCACTACAATAGTTTGAGATAAAACTACATCTCAACCATTGAGAACATCTAAACATTGTGGCGGCCATATAAGTGAAATGCCGAGCTTCACCAATAGCTGTGACATATAAGGTATAAGGAACTGGAAAGCTATATCTACCTGTGTCAATCCATAACCAATCACATAGCTTTCCTATAATATATCCTTGGGACCTTGTTCGATATCTCATATCGTATAGATCATCTCATAATCTTGGTCAATTACCCATAATGAATTCACAATAGATAAAAAAGATATCTTTATTAATCTAATCAATAAGAATCTTACAACCTAAATGACTTTTCAGTGCATAATGTCCAACAAAAGGCTCATTGATGTCACAATGACCTTTGTACCCTTGGATTAGATCCATTAAGATTTCTGGGGCTAGTGGGAGTCCATTGGAATTAGTTTGATCTAATTAAATGAAATTTGATTTATTATCATATGATGATTTGTATATTGTTTTATACATGTAATATTATGATATATGCATGAGATGTATAATTTGTTCATAATATTATGTTTTCCCTTAAGAAAAATATTAAGTGAATTAAATGGGCTATTTTATCCAATGGGATAAGTTGTCCTATGACCTTCCATTATCAATAAGATTAGGAATTAATTAGGCTCAGTCTTGTCTCTCTGGCATATTCCTACTTAATCATATGACAACCAGGAATAATGGGTTTCACTTAACTAAGGAACATGACGGCTGACAGGTAATAGTCAAGTTATCCTTGGAGGTCACAAGAAAATTGAAAATCACTTATTAACATAAGGAGTTATGCATGAGATGTTCAGATGAGAGATAGTTACTATCCACCTTGTGGTGCATGTGTAATATTATCCTAGCATGGAAGATTGCATGTGTATTATAAGGCACCTAATGCTCATCAGAAATATGAAGTAGCATATTTCCTAATTTTATAGACTGAGGAATCTATGAAATTTGACTGAATGATGAGCAATATCATCAAAGATTGAAAAACACTAATCTAATGATATTATAATGTGTGACATTATGATGTATGTTTTATTTATTGTCATGTCATTCTATAACCACTTTACCAACACTTTAATGAGAATCTCTTGACCAATTCATAGTGTTTGAAATGGAAAAAGAATCTCAAGTTTGTGCTTACTATCTACAGAATTGTCCAAGTTCTCACTACTAATGTTAAATCTCATTTGAGATGTTTACAGAATACAATAGGGCTGTTAGGCAGCTTACTATATAAAAGGACAAGTGGACACCAAGTTTACTAGGGAAACCCAGTCACAAGAATTGTAGAGCCCTGGACTTTTTCATGTTTTATGCATGGCACTTTCATAGCCAATTTGCCTTTAAAGTAGTACAATTAATAAATAAGGAAGAAATTGAAAATTCCAAAATTTCAGAAATGTTCCTTTTTGAAGTACGAACCCAACGCAAGTTGAATCGTCAAAATCCGCCTAACGAGTCAAAAGATATGGCCAAAACAGTTTGGACCTGCAGACCACCGATCGCTCGGTCCATGGAGCAATCGATCGGTCCAAAACCGATCAATCGGTAGCTATCGACTGGTCAAGACTTTTGTATGGGAAAATTTTCCAGAGAGTTGATTTTTGGTCGAGAGCTCGGTCAACACACCGATCGTTCGGTAGGCAACCGATCGATCGGTTATAACCACCGATCGCTCGGTCTTCATGTTTTTGTAGAAATTTTATTAAGGGTGTTTTTGTCTTTTGAGCGTTTCACCCTTTCCTATATAGGATTGCCCGAGCCTTTAGGGCTCATTTACCACACTTAGAGGATATTAGAGAGGAAGAGAGAAGAGAAGGATTTTCCTAACCTAGGGTTTGATTTTTGAGAAGAAATCAAAGGGTTTGTGAACCCTAGATCACCTCAAGCTTGGATTGCTTCAAGATTCCGGTTCAAGCACTCGTGGAGCACTCTCCTCAAGCTAGGGCAGCATCTACACGCACATTTTGGAGGAGAGTTCCTTCCCTCATTTGTCAAGGTCGGTGCCTTTTACTACCCTCCTAGTTATAGCTTTTCTTTCTTCCCTTATTCTTGTATTCTTTGTTTTCTTCCATCTATAAATGGATGATGAGTTAAAATGGTGAATGGTGTGAATGGAGAGGGGAGTTGGCGATTGGATGCTGTGTGAAATGATGTGATGAATAAAATGGGGAGGGCATTGTATCCATAATGAACAAACATGTATAATGTGAGCATAACCCACCTAGAAAAGCATGATTTAGGTTGAAATAAATAATGGACACACCCTATGTTTGATGAAATGCCAAGGTGAACAAAACGAATGATAAATTAAGAAAATGCATGCTTAATTACTTATGAACTTGTTAGGACTTATGATAGTGTGAGTTCTTGTTTTCTTTAAAATGTCATAAATGCTTATTGTTTAATTTGCAACATGCTATATATTGTGAAATCCCCAAATGTCATCTTTAAATTCCAACGCAAGTATGCACACGAATCCACGAGCATGGCATGCATGATATGAATTTACCGAGGCTTTCAAGAACGAGGTTGAGAGGTGGGACATATCCTACGATATGTTTTACCTCGCTTTTCACAAGAAAACAAGAACAAACATTCCACGAGGGGTCTCCCCTCACTCACAAGTGCATAGCATAAAGAAGGGCCTCCCTTCCCTCGCAAGTACATACATATCATGAAGAAGGGTCTCCCTTCCCTCTCAAGGCATCTCACAAGCGCATCTCACAAGTACATCTTACAAGTGTATCTCACAAGTTACATGATCACAAGCAAGCACGCATGACATGCATGACATGACACGATATACAAGAATCAAGCAAGATAGACAAGATGAGTTTTCAAGCACGAAAATGATAACTTAAGTCAAGTCAAGTGCATGGTGTTTTCAAGGGTTTTATCGGCTTTTATGAATGCAGGCATGATTATATACTGCTTTACTTTATTGTTATGATATGAATTATTCCTGCTTTATATGTGTGAATTGTTTCCTGCTCTATGTATCGCTATCTGTATGCTATGACTGTTGGTTAGTATTTGGTACCCGCTGAGTATTCCATGCTCAGTCGTACTTCTTATGTCGGCAGGTGATAGCGGAGCGGTTGCTCCATTTGATGTCTGTGCTCCAAGCCCTTGGGTGGAGGAGGAGTACGTTGAGGAGCCGGTGGAGGAACCTCAGGGAGAGGGTTATTATTAGGTGGTGGTAGATTCTGAGTGGATAGTTGTGGGTGAGCTTGAGAGTTAGATTTATGTATTTTGGCGGGCATGTCAGCACTTTCTTTTGGTTTCTTTTTTGTATAAATTTGGATTTACGTATGTATATACATAGAGGTTTGGTAGACTTCCGTTGTACCATGTTAGAGTATGTTTCCGCTGTTTTTATCCTCTATTGTATATGCTCTGTGAGTTTTGCAGGTTGGTTTGTCAAGTAAGTCATGCAAGTCATGATTAGTCATCCAAGATTCACTCTAACTCCTAGGGTGGGTCTCGGGTCGCGACAAGAATATGATAGAGATCATGAGATTCATAAATCTCAATTCTTGGTGCTGAGATAAATTAAAATAAATTTATGGGATTAGAGAATATGATCATCAACTAAGCTCCTAGAGTCCTTAATATGGTTATGTTGAACAAGTAGGGAATCAGATTATCTGAAATCCCACATGTTGCATATGGCTAAGAACCTTGTGAAGGGTTCAAGGCTACTTGCTAAGATGTTCAAAAGATTTGGATTCTCTAAATCCTGAGCATTTATGAAAGAAATCCAAATTTTTCTAAAGGAAAGATATTCTGGTAGTATGGATAAGGGCTCTTTTGAGAAAAAAGGAAAGTATAAGGAATGTGCTTCACAGTGAAGCAGTTGGTCATTGGATACAAGACAAACCTTTGGAAGGATTGTCCAACTTGTATACTCATCAAGTCCAACTTAATTGTTGGAACTTCCAGCTCCTAATGCTTGGTATGACCTTGTACAAGTGCAATAGTTGTATATTTGCTAAGAAGTAGGAGAAGTCCGAGTAGATAAAACTTCTACTTGGGAATGAGACAAAACCAATAGTTGCAATAGTCACCATTGGAATGTTTTAATGAAAACTAGCTCAAAATAGGATTTTATTCTTAGAGACTATGTATATGCTTATTACTCGTATAAATTAGATTTCTTATATTGTTACTATAGTAACATTAATTTGTATCTGACACATCCCTTAATCTTTATGAACTTAGTCCTATGAGTAATTATCGTGGAGAAAAATGTGTTTTCCTGTATTGTATTAATACACATGGATGATCGTAGTCATATAAACCTTCCATTAAGAGATAGCTACTTTATTTCACATTCTTTAAAAAGTTCAAGGAATTCCGCAATGAAATAAATGAACAGCTAGGTAAGTCTTCCATGATTGAGATAATTCTCATAACATTTTGTCTCAGATAATTCTCATAACAAACCATAGCGTGATGATATTGTTAAAATCAAATAATATTGGATAAGATTCGATAGAAGATGAGCTTGGGATTCGCATTAGAGACACTTAGTCTCTATTCCTGGATAATAAAGATATTTATAAATAGGAATACAAGTTTCTTATGAGAGAAACTGAATCTAGAATTATTCTAGAAGCGAAAGCCCAATAGACCAATAACTATGAGAATTGATAGAGATCAACTCTCTACTCTCACCATACTTAAATAGTACACTAGAACTCACAAGTCTCAGAATCTGTAAATAGACTAACTTTTATTCTGATGAAGTAATCAAACTGTTTGATTTTCATTTAAGAATGAAAGTATCCTTTGTGTACAAACTAGTTAATGGGAGCATGATTACTTTTTTGACTCTTTGCAAAGATAATATTCTATTCATTGTGAATGAAGTATAAATATTATTCTTCTCTCTTAGGTGTGATCTAGCAATTTTGCAGTAAAGGACAAAAACTTTGACATCATGTTTTCTTAGTCCTAAATGGTTTAGAGACAAAAGAAAAATGATATTGTTATTCTCCCAATAACAACCACGTTTTTGTACAAGCAAGATTCCAAGAAAAGAGTTTTCTACCTTTAAAGAATGTAATCTGTTTTTCTTAGATGTATGATATCATAAGACAGTATATTTGTACTAGACCGGATATTCATCACATATTGATGTGATAAGATATTGGTAAGATTAGTTCAGAGCATTGTAAAATGGTAAAGCACAAGCAAGTTAACTTCTGAAAATGACTGTTGGACAATATCATTTTGTTTAGTCTTTTAAAACTGTAGTTATTGATAATAAATCTACAAGAGTTGCAAGTATTATTGTATTACAACAATAGTTGTGGTAAAGCAGACATGGCATACCCATATATATTAAGTTATGCCTCAGCTGGTGATTGAGAAACATCACTGAGGAGATGGCATTACATCAAATTGGCTTAGACTGCAAGGGGGAGATTGTTGGACATATATGCTCTCAAAAGCCAATAAAATATTTTTCTATGTTGATTAGAGAAGCATCGTATTCACACAACCAACTATAAAGAATATTTATTATAACTACTATCTCATTTGATGATGACATAAAGTTTCATAGGTAAAATTATTGGAAAATCATGCAAAGGTTGCGAGGAGATATGGTTTTCCAGTTCCTTGTAACCTAATATTGTTCGAAGCCTCTAGAGTACTAGTTGGGTGCCGTACTTCATCATGGCTTGCACATGTGTAGTTCTATAAGATAGTGTGATGAATCTCATTCACAGAGAGTGTTGACTCTTAACTAATATGTGAGTATATGTAGTAAGCACATAATACTGAATGGGGTCACAAGTGGATACCCTATGAAATACATTGTCAGATTGTATTAGGGTTATCCATTCGACAAATTGTCCTTAGACCTGAGAGGTTAACATCTTCTCAAACATCTGTCTATATGGCTTTGATGTGCCAATCGGCAATGTCCAATACACTAGACTAACTCCGACTACGTTGGGCCCTGTACAGAATGTTTGAAGAAGTGTGTAAATACTCAATAAGGAATCCACTACTCCTTAATTGGAGATAATGATATCAAGATGATACTTGTTGAATTGAACTCAAAATCCAGTACTGGTACTTTTCGGTAAAATGGTCTTTATCGAAGTTAATATTTTCAATATAGAAAAGTATATGAATATGTCAATTCTTTTCTAATGTTTCTTCGAAAGTGTTTTGGAAGTTCAGTTCAATGAAAACGTATTCATGAGAAAGAGTTTTATTCATAAGCTAGGGACTAGACAATGGACTTGTTCCGATTCCGGAAGCTTATATGTGATATCGGATTGTAAAATGATTTATTTGTAAATATATTGTGAGATAGTACTTACTAGCAATTCTCTAATTTGTGGAGGTTGATCACAATGTGTTAATGGACATTATTGTGATTAGTAGAAGTCCAAAGACTTAGATAGCATTCTATGATCCTAAAGGAATTATAGAAAGTGTTTCCTAGCAACAAAGCTTCACCTTAGAGGTGATGAAGCACTTGGTCCCACAACTGAAAATAGAAGATCCCTTTAGATCTCACACGTTAGGACCTTCTCAAGCCTTTTAATTTAATTCATAATTAAATTAATTAATTTCTCTATGTAATTCACTATATAGTATAGTGAAGCTTTAAAAGGTGAAATCACATAAGATATGATTAACCAAATGGGTAGGACCCATATACGATTTTGATAAAGATTAAAAGGTGACAACCTAAGAGGTTAGACCTCAAAAGGGGCATGAGATTTGTGGGGCCCACCTAGGATGGGACACTCACTTCATTGATTCATTATCTACTTAATTAGTTACTAATTAATTATCTCCTACAAAGTAGGGAATAGATTAGTTGATTATTAATTAATGATTTCCTATTAAATAGGGAATAGATTAGTTTGTTACTAATGGTTTCCTATGAAATAGGGAATGAATTAGTTTTTACTAATTGTTTTCCTATTTCCTACGGAATGGATTAATTTGTTACTAATTGTTTTTCTTATTAAATAGGGAATGAATTAGTTTGTTACTAATTGTTTCCTATTAAATAGGGAATAAATAATATTGGTTTCTATTTTGATTAAATCCTAATTGGATTAGGATTATCATTAAAGAATTAAAGAAAATTTTAATTGGTTAGAATTTAGAAAGTGAAATTTGACTTGAGCTATAAGATAGCTAAAAGGGGAGTCTATATAAGCCCCCCTCCCCATAGTGGAACGTCCACAATGTAGCTCTCCCTCTCTCCCTATTGGGTTGTACAGCCACCTCTCTCATTCCTTCTCTTGGTTTTTGTTTTGATCTTGGATAATATCAGAACCAATCTTTGAAAATAAAGAATTATTCTTTTCAAGAAATGATCTCGCATTCAAGAAAAGAATAAAAGAACATAAAGCTTGAATTGGAAGGGCTTGATCGGCCACCTCTCTCATTCCTTCTTTTGTTTTGGTAAAGAAGATCAAGAACAAATCCTTATAGATCAAGAATAGTTCTTCGATAAACAAGGTTGATTCTTTCTATATCAAGATTGAATCTTTATTGATCAAGAAATGTTCTTGAATCAAGAAAAGAAGAAAAGATCGGAAGGTCCATTAGCTTCCATTGGAAAAAAGCTTTGGAGATTCAAAGAAGGTTCATGTGAATCGACAGGAGGCTTTACACTTGAGGAGCTTTGTAAGTATGGTTTCTCACACCATGATTTAATATGATCATAAGATGACCCTTGAAAAGATTTTGATTAGATCAAAATCAAGTTTGAATTAAAAAAATAGTGCTTTGAAAATTTTTATATTCATGTCTTTCAGTGACATCCCCATTTTCTCCATCTCCATAGCGATGTAACCAACAGGCCAAAGGTATGTTGGTCGCCCTTGCTTTGGTGCCCATCTTCTATCCCCAAGCATGCTATGATAGCATGGATGGCCTTTCGGCATGCCTTTTCTACTAAGGAAAAGTTGGTTCGGTGGGGGCATTGGGTCTAATGGCCAATGCGTCCTTTGTAGATCTGACCTTGAGGACCATGGCCACCTCTTTGCAAAATGTCCCTATTTTCTAAATATCTGGGCCACAATCTCCTCTACTATATCTATCCGGAACCGTCGTTATTCTACTTGGAATAGTATGATTGGGGCAATGACCAGACTGAGTAAAGGGGATGGTCTGAAGGGCACCAAAGGAACAATAGGTGTTTCCGGAAAGAATTCCTGCCCCCCCCCCCCCCCCCAACCGTGCTTCGGCAAGATCATGGACGATGTCACCTTTCGGCTCTCTAGCTCCCAGATGAAGGTCATCAGCAATGCCTTAAATCATGTTGCTGCTCACTCCGTCGGGTTAAAGCTCCAATGGATCCTTTCTCCGACCGTATGGGTTTCATGGACCCTGCCCCAGCAGGGTCATGTTCGGCTAAATGAAGATGGGTCGGTTATGCACAATAGACGTGGGTATGGCTGCATTCTTCGAGATGTGAATGGCTGCCCCATCTTTGCTCTTTCGGGTGGCCTTGATCGAGGTTCTGTCATCTATGTGGAGTTACTTGCGGTGAAGGGATGTCTTGAAATTGCTAGAGACCTTAACATCAGAAATATCCAGATTTCCTCTGATTGTAAATGGGTTGTTGCTTGCATCTCGAAGCAGTCCTCATTGGCCTTGGGAAGGCTCCTTTATCCTTTCAAATAATGACATCTTGACTAAAGTGCTTTGACACATGTTAAATTAGTCATTACCCTAGAGAAGGGAATAGTGTAGCTGACTTTTTGGCCAAACTTTGTATGTCCTCTGGGGAGATTACTTTGGTTCCTTTCTGTATCTCCTTTGGCCTTATCTAGACTAGTAGATGGTTGTAAATTTATTTTCTTTAATTCCATCTGGTTGGGGTCTGCCTAACCCCAGCTTTCCTCTCCCCAAAAAATAGCATTAGTGATGGCCTATGCGGATCGCAAGCCATGGAAGTAGAAGTGGCTAAGCGAGTAAGCGGGAAATAAGAACAGCAAAAAAAAAAAAAAAAATTTGAAGGTTCCGCTCAAAGATAAAGTTTTCTATTTAAGAACTGCTATCACCTTTCGTGTGGATTGCCGCCATTTTTCTGTTTGTGGCACCCTGAGAAGATAAAATAATAGTTACACACCCTCACGAAATACAAAATGAGCAAATTTAATTACTAACCCCGTATGTAATAGAAGTTTGACAACATCCACTTCATATTCCATAAAGGTTTCAAGTTTCAACACATATAGGCCT
The DNA here is from genome assembly GCA_015143295.1 of Tetracentron sinense. Lineage (NCBI taxonomy): Eukaryota > Viridiplantae > Streptophyta > Magnoliopsida > Trochodendrales > Trochodendraceae > Tetracentron > Tetracentron sinense. Next base: position 36,335,868 of record CM026551.1, read on the forward strand.
TCCTTCGTGTCTTACTTGAGCTACAACACGGTTAAACAAATCCATAACACATCATGTGTAACTGCAATACAGAAGCTGCAACACAAGCAATTCATGCAGATTAGTTGGGTGACTCATATGCAGGAAAACATCTAAAGCTTTAGCATTTGTCCACAGTCCATTTACATCCAACTGAAACCTCCAGCAAAGGACAGAGAGTTGCGTCTATAAAGACCCAAGCGTTCTCTCACACTTGGTCTCAATAAAGATGCAGAAGAGAGAGAGACTGAACTGACGCGCATTGTTAGAGAGAAAGGAGAGCATATTTAATTAGGGACATATGCTCTACGGAGTCTGGTATATCAACTTCAATTAATAATTAACAATTTCTATTGATAAACTAATTAACTAAATTAGTAAGCAATTAAACAATGCTAACCACTAACCTTTGATACTAACCGAAGGTAAATGATATCTACAGCAGAAAATAAAAACAATTAACTACCAAGAAGAGAGAGAGAGAGAGGGAGTAGAGAATAGTGAGGGGCAGAGAGAGCATAGAGCGATAGAGAGAGGCAGAGAGAGATGACGAGGAGGAGATAGAAATTGAGAGAGAGAGAGAGAGAGAGATAGGCAAAGAGAGAGAGTGTGTGAGCTCGAGATAAGAGATAGAGAGAGAGACAAAAGAGGGCTACCGAAGAACGGGGACGGCTGGTAAGGCAGGGCTGCTGCGGGAGCTACTGGAGCACGTCGGAGAGGGACTGGTTTAGGCAAGAGCGCGTTGGAAAGAAAGGGCTTTGGCGCAGAAGGAGAGGGTTTTTGCATGGAAGGAACTAATGATTTTAATAAAAATCCATAGGCTACTTTTATTATTCCATTGTAAAAAAATTAAAAATTAAAAAAAATAAAAACTAGGATTTTATCAATGGAAACTTAGCCACAGTTGCAAAATCATGCTAAAATTCCGTTTTAGCAACGGATTAGTGGTTGCTAAAAAAACCAATTTTTTTGTAGTAAAGGGGAAAGTTGCTCCAAATCTCAGATCCAGTAGGCTCTAAAGAGGAAATCATCTCGTTATTTGAGTGAGGATTCTAATAATATTCTCCACTTCTCTGCTAGGAGAATCAACAAAGACTTGGTCTTCTTCAATGGATGGATGAAAGAACGGTCAGGCGAAGGTATGTAGGTAGCGGAACCAGCCGGGCTGTCTTCTTATTCAATACTCATCTCAAGATCAGAAGACTCCACTATTAATTTTGAATTTCCCCACTCTGGTCCTGCCTTCTTGAAGCAAATCTTAGTTTCCTTCTAGAGTTAAGGGCTCTTTATCCAAAAGATCAAGGCATCCATTGGTGGTTCACTGGCCACAAGACTCCATATAACCTTTTGCTGGAAAACATAGCCATCAGGTTTCATCACATCTATTTGATAGATATCCTTCAACCCAAAGAACCAACATGTTGATTTTATATCACCGAACAAAAAAAGTTCACATTAGTAAAACATCATCCACTTGCCTTTGCCAAAACTCTCACCTCATCTTGAATCCTAAAAAAAAGTTAATAGCTTGAAACAAGGTAACCAAGAGAACAAGGTTTCCTTTTAGGTGGGAGGTTTTTTTTTTTTTGGGTGGGAGTTGAAAACCTACATTTCATAAATTTTTAAATGACCCCATCATTAACATTCCGAGATTCCTTAACAAAATAACATGGCCTTGAAGCAATTCTTGTTTCTAATGTTTTCCATGATGCCTTTCAATGTTCCAGAAATTTTTACAATGTTTCAATAACCTAAACCTTATTTGCTGCTAATACCCCTTTTCTGCATTCTCATGCGGACCATATAAAAGTAAGCAATTGAACCAGTCATTGTTAACAGATAATACATGTTGACTAATCATTTACCTCTCCGAAATTAACAAGCTCATGCAACACGCATGATTAAGTATGGATTGGTCACAAGTCAGGGAAGTCTAGGATCAAAGAGACCATGATTATTCCAACAATTGTTCAAAGAAAGCAAAACTTTGTTTCCAATATTTCACTAAAGCCAATCAACACTTCAGAAACCCCACCATTTGACAGAACACTTCCGCAGGTAAAATTGGACAAATAAGTAGAGAGCCCAGACATGAGGGAACTACATGTAAAATTCAAATCTTCTCCACAAAATGGAATGCACAAGTAAAACAAAATGCCTTAGCATTAGCAATGTACTGTGTTTCTCATAGGCTGGAACTGCTTGGTTCCAGAAAAATGATCAAATAAATGATTTGCCGGTGAATCATTTCTACAAATGATCTCACATTAACTGAATAACAAGAGCTGGGATCCAAATCAAGCTTGGAACAGAGTATGCTTGCTGTACTGAAAATCATCCTGAATGGCTTCCGTAAGATGCGTCTCAGTTCTCATGTACACTCAGTTCTCATGTACAACAGCAGATTGGAAAAGGCTAAATGACAAGGACTTTTGCTCATCACTGAGCAGAGAAAACCACTCTCTTATTATGTTGGCATGACCAGGTTTACTTGTGACGGCAGGAAGATCTAAATTATTCTGAATCAGTTCTCCAAACTCTAGAGATAGGAGACCAATCATAGCAGTAACAAAGGCAAATTGAGTAGGAAGACCCAATTTCCTGGTGGTATTCTGACACAAAAGGGAAGACAATCTACATCTCAGGTCCTCAACTCCCATATTTTCATATCCACTAGCATCAACTCCAAGCCTGAGAAATAAATAAAGTAAAAAAAATCAATTTGAACCAAAGCAAATAAGCGAAGATAAAGTGCCTTTGAAAACCCGGTCTCTAAATAAAATACAATATCCATTGGTTCTACGAAAGATTAATTTCAAACATGAAAAGGCAGGCTGAGGATCAAAAACATGGAGAGGATATCATGTGGCTCCAAATAAGCAATAGCCTAGTACGACTTCCTACCAAAAAGAAAAACCAAGACTAAATTGATTATAACCTATACTACTCTAATGATTAAAATCAAAGGCAGCAACTAATTGAAAGACCTAGCTTGATTTCAAACAATGCCTAGGCATGTTGCCAACACAAATTTTAAGTCCAAAAATCAGAAACAGAAATTATGACAAATTATCAATTTTATTAAATATGGTGAGGATACAAAATCTGAGATTTGGTCTATACAAAAGAGATAAACCTCTGATTCTTTTCTTAATAGATCTTTAATCGAAGGGTTTAAAACAATGCATTCTCAGATCAAAGTCAGGAATGTTGCTGCAATATTTGGGCTTTAGGGTTTTATCAAGAACTCTAGCTTCTAACTTCAATGGAGATCTCTAGCATCAATGGAGTATTCTTAAAAGCTTTCCTTTCTTTTGTCTTCAGAACTTTAACACTTGTGTTGTTCTTCTTTTTAGATGGAGAATCAAGAATGACCTACCCCTTTTATAGATTTTGGGTGATAGAATCCTCCTTTAACACCAACTCTTGAGAGACTTAAAGCTTTTGGATTCTTGGCAAGTCTTCTAAGACTTTTGGGTCCCTCTTAAGTATCCTTTTTGTGGGTCCCACTAGGTGGATGTTACGTACATTTGTTTTGAAATTGAGATTATTCTTCTTTTTAATAACTCAAATTCAAGTGGAGCCCATATTTGTTTAAGATCATGTCATGTGGCATTTTGATCTTAATGAATGTGTCTTCCTACAAATGTCCCCTTGAGGGCATGAGGCTTGATCACACACAACTATATAGTGTGTCGTGTGAACATGGCTTGAATTTTGCAAGTGAATGGTTGATATCAGCATGCCCAACTTTGAGTACAAGGGTCTCATAAGGTATTTCTTATACTAGTTTCTCTTTGGGTCTCCTGATGGTATTGATCGTCTTCTTCGAATTTCATGTGAAACTCGAGTTGATCCACATGTGCATGAGCGGTATCGACATTGGCAAGAATACTATAGGTGACCGTCAGTCTTTTAAGGACTTTGTTTAGTTGTAGACAAGGCCGATGACTATTTGAGTTACCATAGGCCACTTAATCTCGAACCGAGTCTTCTCACTTTTCTTTCTCATTTGAGAAGTCCATTTGTCTCAAAATATTTAGTAATGCTCGAAAAATCAAACGATAGCATTGGTGGGACCCATGGGGGAAGTGAAGTCACATATGGAAGAATTTATTTGGCACAGTGATATCTTCCCACAAGTTACTTCTTTTGACCAATTTCGAAAGAGAGAACTCTTCTTAATTAAAGAATTATATCTTTTATCACTTTGATCTTAGACAAGGCAACCATTGGGAACCTGTCTAACGTTGATACGCCTCTTCACGAACCTACTGATAACTGGGAACCTGCCAATAAGGTTCTAAATGTCGATATCGCATGACATGTCGAGCCGTAGAAAAAAGATATATCGGGGATATATCGCAAGATATCGATATCGCAGGAACAATATCGCACGTGGAAGAAAAATTGGAAAAAATAGTGAAAAAATATGAAAATTTTAATGAAACTTCAGGAAATGTTAAAATAAATGTTAATACACACCTGTAAATCAAAAAACTTAAAATAACAACAACGTATATAAGAGATGCAATGAGAAGTGGGCCAAAGATGTGCGTTGCCACTGATGACAATGTATGATTTACTTATATTGATGTAACTTAATCAAATAAATATATCCGGAAAAAGAAAAACACTATGATATATATTTAATAAAATAAATATTTCCTAATAAAAATACTAGTAATTGAATATTATTAAAATTCATAACCAAATAAAATTTTCATGAATTTCAAGTGTAATCCTTAAAATAAAAAGACATTGTACTAAGATTTTATTTATTTTTTTATTGTGTACAATATAATTAGTATTTAGTACTAACTACTAAAGACAGTTAAATAATATTTAATTTATAAAATATAATTAAGTTAATTCTAGCAACACTCTCATTTGGGGGTAATATGGTCATTTTATGTAATTATTTAACATCATTAGTGTAATGTCTAAGAATGGAATTTATTTATAAAGAGGCACTTTAAAATTACTATTGAATAACATAGGTTCTTATTCGTAAATAACCTTTAAAAGTTAAAACTTAAAACAAAAGTCTCAATAACATTCTCAATTGACGAAGGAAAGGAAAAGGGGAAAGGAGAACCGAAGACCAGCCTAGGGCTAGCGCTCGGCGACGGCAACAAGAATGGATGTCATCCAAGTTTGTACCCTAGTCCCTAGTCCCTACTATTCCTCATCCACTCTACTGAATCCTTGTCAAAATTATTTTTTTTTCTTCTTCTTTTACTTCTCAATTCTCAATTAGAGATTGTTTGCCATGATTTTAGTCTATTTACCATGGATTCTTGAGATCTAAATAAGCATAGGTTTTTTGTAGCTTTGGTCTGCAACTTTCTTTAAGCCTTTTAGGTATATATCACGATATCTTACAAGAAAATATAAAAAGAAAAAGTGTTTCGAAAACGTCGACCGACATTTTCGAAATATCGTGCGATATTTCAGAAATTTCAGTCAACATTTTCAAAAAATTGTAAAAACTTAAATTCTTTGTCTAGATGTTTCAAGACCCGTAGAAATCGATAAATATCGTCAATATCGACGAAATTTCAAACCATGCCTGCCAAATATGCCTTCTCTTGGTGACCTCACTAGTAATTGGGAACCTGTCAATATGCCTTTTGTGGCGACATGACTTGAATTGGGTACATACCTCAAAGATAAAACAAAGCATTTATTGGGAACCTGCCTAACATTAATAGGCACTCTCTTGGTGACCCTCACTGGTAATTGGGAACCTGACCAATATGCCTTTCGCAGCAACACAACTTGAATTGGGGATATATCCCGAAGATAGACAAGGCACTCATTGGGAACCTGCCTAAAGTTAGTACGCCTTCTTAGTAACCCCACTGGTAAGTGGGAACCTACCCAATATGCCTTTTGCGGCACACAACTTGAATTAAGGACACACCGCAAAGACAGACAAAGCACTCCTTGGGAACCTACCTAATGTTGATATGCCTTTGGTGACCCTACTGCAAATTGCGAACCTACCCAATATGCCTTTTGTGGCTTTCATTAAAAGCTTGACAATGTGGTTATGTGCATTCAACCAAAAAAAGAATACATGTTCTTTCATTTCATTTTCATTCTTCAGTGATAATATCAATGATTTGTCCACTATTTTCATTCATTATATTTTTATTTGAATAGTTTATATCTTGAACTTTTGGAGTGAACTCGCCTTGTATATCCATTGGTCAGTCTTTTCTCGACTTTTCTCTCCCTTCAATATATATATATATACATTGAAGACCATCACACAATGATTTTTTGTATAGGTCTAATGGATAAATTTCATATTTTCCAAATTTCAAAGCTTAAGTTAAGAGCATTTATGTAAAGGTGCACAGGTACCTCTTATTCTGAAGAGTATTCTCTTTTTTTTCAAAGATGAAGGTCAAGAGCAATCTTATTGATTCCTGAGAGCGATCATGAGAAGGAATGTGACACAACCCGCTGCCTCTACCATACAACAGTCATCGGATGTTGTGAAAAAGACAGGTTTTGATGATGAAAATCCATATTCTTGCAAAATTGAACGACAATGAAGAAACGTGATATGATTACCAGCAGGTTCTATGAGCCTGTACGAAGGTCATTGAGATGGATGTTGATGCTACAATCCTCCCACCATGAGAAAGTTCATAGATATGGTGCACTTTTTATACTGGGTCACCGCATTACAAATCAAGAAACGAACTTGGGAAAGGACTTCTAACTAGGCATGTAAAAAAATTACTGTAACCATGGTTCTGAATGCCTTCGATATATCAGCAATATCACACCTATATATCGATATTGCAGGCCATTAACATATCTGTATGCTGCAGTTTAAATTTTACACCATTTCGACCAATATCGACACTATATCATCGAAATCGCACGGTATATCGCATATATCATGCGATATAGATGATACATGGGGGAAACAGTGTAGTCAAGGCATCTAGGCGATGCCTAGGCGATTAGCCCCGGCTAGGTGAGGCGTTGCCTAGGCGACGCCTAGGCGTGGCCTAGGCGACGCCTAGGCGTGGCCTAGGCGATAAATTTAATATAAATATATATATAATTATATATATATCACGTATATATATATAACATCCAAAAGATCAAAACTCCACACCCACATTCCACAAAAACATAAAATAAAAAGTCTATTACAAGCATTCATCACATAACCAAAGACATGTTAACATAATGGAGTATTAAACACTTCAAAATCTGGGTAAAATACCCAAATTCGTGTCATTGTCCATGTATAATATTAGGCAGAGCCCTCTACGATTGCCCAGATTGCGTCGAAAACGATATTTTTAGTGAAAAAAATTGATTTTTTTAGTGAAAAAAATTGATTTTTTTAGTGAAAAAAACGATTTAGAATCTTATTTCTACTTTATTTCATGTTTTTATATTTTTTATTTATTTATTAGGAAATTTTGGAATTTTTTAAAGCAAAAAAAAAAAAAAAAAAAACTTTTTTGTAGGATCGCCCGCCTAGAGGGGCGCCTAGGCGACAGAGGCCCAAAATCGCCTAGGCGACCGCCTAGGCGTCGCCTTGACTACACTGGGGGGAAACAGTAATTCCTAAAAAATATTCTAATAAAAGAGGTTGTAGGGGTTTGGGAATGAAACATTAAGCTCATTGCCTCTTTCTATTTTTGTGGGAAGTAGGGAAGGATAAGAATTTGGAGTCCATAAGAGGCATTTGAAGAATTTCCAAAAATCTGAGAGATATATCAGTATCCACCATTCAAAGTGAAATTATCCCACATTTGACGAAATTTTCATAAAAGACAATAAATTTCATCAAATTAGTATGGGGTTTTGGTTAATTAATATGTTATTAATCTTAAACTAGTGCAATGCATCAATTTGACACATTTACGATAGATTTTGAAATGAAAAAAAATCAAATTTCTCCTTTAGGGAGAAGAAATTGGGAGAAACTCTAATTTTTAAATATGTTAACTTCATACTAGTTCAATTTTAGTAAATCTTTTATTAAGTTAAGTCTTTTGGCCTGATCAATAAATTAGTTTTTTTTCAAACAATAAAATATTGTTTTAATTTTTTTGATAGAAAAGTGAAATTCAAACTTTGAAAGCGTTTTTTTAAGCTTAATATTTAGAGTTAAGACTTAGATTAGTTATATAATGTACATCGAAGGTCAATCTATAGATTGGCTATTTTTCAGACCAATGTTATTTATTTTTAATTATTCTAATTCTTAAAAAAAATATAAATTATGTAAAAATTAAAATAAATAGATGTAATAAATAGGAAACTATCACATAATTATGACAAAAAAACTTTGACAATTAAGAACAGTTAATTATGGCATATCCATATTATTTATTTATTATTAATTATAAATATTTTAAATTCTTTAAAAAAAATATTATAATGATCAGAAAATTAGTGATGTCAAATAAATGTGTTAGTCTAATCAGTTGTTATGTTTTTAATGTTAGCATCATGCTTAATATATATTATTCTATGTTTTTAATTAAAAATAAATGATTTTAAAGAAAAAAATTAAAAAGTAGGTTAATTATGAGTTTATTCAGAGAAGAGTGTCTATGCACATTGACGCTTTTTGTAAGCATACTTATTGCATGTATTGTTTAGTTTTGCTACTTGATTATATGATGAGTTTGACATTATTATTGGTTTTCCATTATGCAGCATTTTTTTCATCATGGCATCGGACATAGTTGGTCGCTTGGAAGACCATTTCAGGGGAACAAAAATGGGGTCATATGTAATTATTTTGGCAAAGTAACAAAGTGGTGAAGTGACCCGAGTACCCAACTAAAACATTATCTCACCGAGGGTGATCGGAATTTCAAGGACTGTCCAAATTGTCTGATGGAGGTTAGAAGCTATGAAGGAGAACCTTTCCGCTTTGCCTAATGAGAGAGGTTGGAACATGTCATCCATCAACGGGAGGCCCACGAGGAATTGAGGCATTCTCTATGTCCACCCCTAGATGTGGATGAAGACGATGATGATATTGACGAATTTGTATACCCAGTTGATTGTACTAGAGTTCACGAGAGGCTAGCATATCAAAGGGCTCGCCAATGGGAGAGGAGCAAGAGTAGTCATTTGATGCTCACATGAAAACTGCTGGTTTTAGAGGCAGTGCAGGAGCCAGACCATTAGAGTTGAGGGGGGTGACTCCTCGGCTGGTTTGACATCTAATGCTAGGACACATAGACAGTATGTTTGGCCGCACTCAGAGCATGAAGGTTTCAAAGCCGCCACATAATTCCTCTCTATACAAAAATTAGAACGCAAAGCAGAACCGGTTAAAGGTCATGTTGAGTAGGGGAGATCTGGTAAAGGCACTTGGGATAATTGTATCAAAGTTTTTTTTATACATAGCCATGTGTTTGCTAACGCCACCTCAACTCCATAGTTTAAGAACATGATTGACGAGATTGCACGGTTGGTCCAAGGATAGAACCTCATTCTCCATATGAGATCACAGGTAAATACTTAGTTGCAGAGAAGGAGATGAGAGATTATATTGCTACCATCAAGCCTTTGTAGAAAAATTTTGGGGTTACTATTATGTGTGATGGGTGGATAGAGCGTACTAGACTTTCTATATCAACTTTATGGCGCACTATGTGGGAAGGACGATATTTCTAAACTGCATCTGATCAGATAAAGGATGCACTATATATATGAGTTGATGAACTGTAAAGACCCGAATCTTCTCATTAAAGGGCAACATTAAAATTGAAGTCAAAACATTGTTTTCAATGTCACATAACATATTTTTATTATATATGTGTTATGGCAATCTCCCAGGAGTTTAAAGGGTTTTAAATACAAAAACCAACAAAATTCAAGTCCCCAGGTCAACCCCTAAGACCATCGGTCGACCCCTCTGTAAAACTCATGTCGAAAAAAATGTATGTGAGAATTGGACAGAGAGTGTGCAGATGGACAGTCAACTGCCCATCAACATCGATCGACCCCTAGGCCACCGGTCGACTACCCTTCACCACTAGTCGACCGCCCCTCTTGTATTTTGGCCTAATTCCTTTCTAAATCCGAAAATCTGAGAATTCCAATTAAAAGGGGACTCTTAAACACTATAAATAGAATTTAAACTTATGGGTTTTAGGGTTTTATCCTAAGAACTTTTGGAAACCTAAGGAGAGAAAAACCTAGGGTTTTTTAGAGGGCTTTCAATCATATGAGTAGAGCTTAGAGATCAGTTTTTTCAACCTTTTGCAAGCTCGTGATCGTAGGAAAGTGATCAAGTGAGGTACATATGTATTTCCAAGTTGATTTTATCATGGTCACTAATGATAACAAGGAAAAGCAACAAGACTGTTTGATGTAAGAAGAAAGATTAAAGTATGTTTCAAGAATCAATCATATGCAAGTTTATCAGGATTTTAGATGTAAGATGAAGTTATTCGATTTGGTAAGTGTGATTAACAAGGAGAAAGTGATTGATTTGTTGGATTATGAATGTATGAATATGGAGGAAGGAATCTGTATGCCAGAGATTATTGAATGATGTATATTGAATGTGTGATTTCTGGATTTTCATGCTATTGAGGATTCTAGGGTTGTAATTTTCATCCGACCAAGTGTGTCGTAATGGGGAGCTTCAGTGCTCTTTGTAAAGAATATAGATCGATGAGGATGTGCATCGATTATAGGCAATTGAACAAGGTCACCATTAAGAATCGTTATCCATTGCCAAGGATAGATGATTTGGTTGATCAATTGCAAGGAGCGAAGTACTTTTCCAAGATCGACCTTTGATCAGGATACCATCAGTTGAAGATCAAGTTGGAAGATGTTCCGAAGACTGCTTTTAGGACTCGGTATGGGCACTACGAGTTCCTAGTCATGCCCTTTGGTTTGACAAATGCACTAGCAGCCTTCATGGACTTGATCTACAGAGTGTACAAGCTAGCCTTAGATTGCATGTGATAGTGTTTGTGGATGAACATGAAAAGAGATGTGAACACTTATGAACATGAAAGAGATGTTAGACCACATATGTGATAATGCTGAGATAACAACCGTCACAGGCAAAGAACATAGCTAGTCAAATCCAATGCAGCACTTGGTTGGCAATTCGAACAAGTCAGCCTGTCTGGTCACTTATCTACGAAACAAGAAGCAATACACACCACAACATACAACAAGGGAGCAAATATCAATGTTATTACATAGAAAGAAAGGTTAAAAGACACTAACACATGACCATGTATACCCATGTAACCATATGTATTTTACAAGTCAAAAGTGAAGTTTCGTTATTAGCGGCTGCAACTACTGCTGATTGTAAGATTACTCATGTTTGGTGGTATCTCTATCTTTCGCAAGCCGTAGGACCACTGTAGAAGTTATGAACTTTATTCCATATCTCTCCTTCCAATTCTTCTTATCAATCTTAGTCTGTTTAGGTCAATCCATTAAACCTAGGGCTGTAATCGAGACGAGCTTAGCAAAGTTCGAACTCACCACCATGTGTAAACTTCACCTCTACTTTTATTAGTGGACAAATTGTGTTACACAATAAGGGGTGTTCCTTTTTCTAACGAATGTACTCTTTTGGTGGTATCTATTGATGTTCACTTAATTTTAATATTCAAAATCATATTTTATTACACCAAAAGTAGAGAAAAGTTCTTCCATTTGCATGTATGTTTTCTGATGAATGACATAATCACATATGTGCATTTAATGTTCAAATTTAAATAGATATTCAATTATACATATATTCACCAAAAGTACACATAGTCAAGAGAAAGGACCCTTTTTCTTACATGAATGTGACATCTCATTCTCTATTAAACGAGTCAAACTGAGCCTTAAACTTGCCAAACATCAAGCCGAGCTGAATCAAACAATGTCAGGTTCGAGCTCGGATTGTTTACATATTAGAGCTCATATTATATTTATAGGTTAGCTCAGCTCGGCTCATTCAAGCCTGAAATACCAGCTTGAACGAACCAAGCCGATGAGCCAGCTCAGCTTGAGTGCACCTTTCCAATATTTACAACTTGACCTTTTACTAATCCTAATGTTCCAAATTCTTTAACCCTAACTCTACTTGTTTACCCTATTTAGTCTCAATCAATCATCACCATTAACCTCTCCAGTAGATCCTAGCTCTCAACCTAATTATCAGTCGCTTTTGAGACCATAAACAGTCCCAAATTTCTGCAGAAACAAGACTTATAGCTAACCCTTGGAACCCAATTCAAGAATCAATTTCATCACTAATTCAACTTCCACATCTATTCAAATCACCCTAAACCTGTTGTCCATACATGTCAACCAGACTGTTTGGACCGTGCCCTCCTTTATAGTGTCTCTAACCTGAAACCTGGAATAAATGCTAGCTTTAATTCTACCCAAGTTCTAATCCATATATTTAGAGATATTAATAGTGGAAATCTTGCTGCCAAGAACTACTTTGGTTTCTACACTTCTGCCCCACACCAAGTATCAAAGAAGCCTTCCTACGTTAATACATTGACAGATTAAGAAACAATATTCCTCAACATAGAAGTGATGATACAAAAGCAAGCAGCTGTCAAATATTACATGATTGATAATGCAAAGTAGAGCTTACCTCCCTAACTGACCAAGAAGAATAAGAATAGCAGCTGAAATATTCTCCGAGTTGCAAGATTCCAATATTTTAAATAGCTGTGGGATAATATTGTTGCATGTCCAATCCCAACTCTGCATGGAGACAGATAGGACATCATTATATAAACTCTCTTGGTTGCAAACCAAACTGGAATAAATTTTTTAAAAAAAATAGAAGTCAAACATAAGAGAGCAAGGAAATGAAAACAAAGACAATTACATATAGATTCTTGGTTTCTTTTTCTTTTCTTTTTTTGTGGATAATTCAAAGTAGCACTCAAGTTGATGAGAAATTTTTTTTGATCGGTAAGCCAGATATAATATAGATAATTATAAGCAGTTTACAGAGATGTAAACTAGAAAAGAGAGCAAACTGAAAAGGAAAACAATAAGACCAAAATGAGACTACTAGCTGTCCTCAAGGGAAAAGGGCATCCCTCACTTCTTGACCCATTGAACTAGGAGAGCTCCAATCCACAATCGAACGCCGCACCCGTGATAGGATACGCTGGCCAGAAGAAGAGGAATTATCAAATACACGACCATTCCTCTCCTTCCAAATCGCCCAAGAAATGGAACCGGGCAAAAACATCCAGATCGATTCCTCAGCACCCACCAAAGGCATCAACTGCCAACCAAATAAGAAGCTTAGAAAGGAGGAGGGGAAGACCACTCCACATCCATCCGAGCCAAGAAGTAAGCCCAGACCCCAAAGACAACCGGACAGTGAAGGAGCAAATGACTGACAGTCTCTTCCGCCTTCAGGCACAAATAGCATCTGTTAGCCAAGCTCCACCCTCTCCTCTTCAATTGATCTATAGTTAGTATTTTATTTAAAGCAGCAGACCAGAGGAAGAACGATACCTTAGTGGGAACATGGTTAGCCCACACAACCTTATGAGGAAAGGAACGCGAAAGTACAGGGTCAAATGACTGCAAGAGTGACTTCACTGAAAATCGACCGTTGTTGCTACGGGACCACGTCCTACTATCGCTAATCTGAGGTCTGGGAGCGAAGGGACTCAACCGGGCCAACAGTCTCTGCATATCCCCGACTTCCCAATCGTTCAGTGCCCTTCTCAAGCGAGGACACCAAACTGAATTGCTACCCAACCGCTCTGCATACTTAGCTACTGACGCCCCTTTGTTGAGAGCCAAGGAGAAAATGGAAACAAAGTCGTCTTTAAGCCTCGACGGGCCACACCAGACGTCAAGCCAGAACTGGATAGCCGCCCCATTCCCCAACTGGAACCTAATGAATGGTTCTAACGACTCGGCAACACCCATAATACCCTTCCAGAGGCCCACCCCATGGGATCCCCTAACGGCCCTAAATACCCACAGAGAAACCAGTCCATGCCTAGCCACTACTACCTGGCGCCACAAACTCTCCCTCTCCTCGTCGAACCGCCAAACCCATTTCCCTAGTAGCGCCTTATTCACCACAGAGAGAGAGGCAAGGTTAAGGCCCCCAGCCGCTAGCGGCTTACAGAGTTGAGCCCAAGCAACGAGGTGATATTTACGTTTGTCACCTCTCCCGTGCCATAAAAAATTCCTCTGGATGCGTGTAAGTGTCACAGCAACAGAACGAGGGAGGGTGAGGCACGAAAGGTAGTAAGTTGGTAGGCTCCGGAGAGTGCTCCGAATAAGAGTCAACCGCCCACCTTTAGAGAGGAAGCATGACTTCCACCCTGCTAGACGAGCTGAAAACCTTTCGATAACCGGGTTCCAAACAGTTGTGGACTTGAAAGGGACCCCCAATGGCAAACCAAGGTACGTGGAAGGAAGAGACCCTCTCTGACACCCGAGGCAACTGACAAGGACATCTATATGGGGGATATCACACCTACGGGTATAATCTCACTTTTACTCAGATTGACCCTAAGGCCTGACACCGCCTCGAAACATCTCAGAATACACCGAAGATTGATAAGTTGTGAGCAAGAAGCACCACAAAACACTAAGGTATCATCGGCAAACTGTAAATGCGAGATGCTGAGTTGGTCTCTCCCCACAGAAAATCCCGTGAGGGCCTGTCCATTCGCACAGGCTAACATGAGACTCAGGGCTTCAGATACAATAATGAATAGTGCCGTAGACAGCGGATCTCCCTACCTAATCCCCTTGGAGCTTCGAAAAAACCCTTTGGAGCTACCGTTGAGGAGGATCGAGAAGGAGGCGGAGGAAATACAAGCTTTAATCCACGACCTCCATTTGGGCCCAAAGCCCATTCTGCCCAACACATAGAGGAGGAATTCCCAATTGACATTGTCATAGGCTTTTTCCATATCGATCTTGCAGATCAGCCCTAGGATATTAGACTTCAGGCGTTCATCCACACATTCATTAGCAATAAGAACACCGTCCAATATCTGACGCCCCCGCACAAATGCCCCTTGATTAGGGGAAATGAGGGTTCCCAAGACACCTCGAAAACGAATGGCCAGCACTTTGGCTAAGATTTTATACGCGCTGCTGACCAGACTAATGGGGCGGAATTCTTGCAAGTCTTGGGCCCCAGCCCGCTTTGGGATCAGGGTCACGAAAGTATTGTTAATTGCCCTATCGAAAGACCCGGATACGTGGAGCTCCCGCAAGACTGCTAGAAAGTCCCCACCCACAATGTCCCAACAAACCTTATAGAATTCAATGGAGAACCCGTCCGGGCCGGGGGCTTTGTTGGATGCCAATGATTGAATTGCCGAGAAAACCTCCTCTTCCTGGAATGGCCGTTCCAACTCCTCGCTCTGAGCTTGGGAGATGGAATCGAAGGGGAGACCGTCAACCTTTGGACGCCATGAGACTTTTTCCGAATACAAATCCGTATAGAACCCAATCACGCTATCCTCGATAGCCTTCAGGTCCGACTTACGCTCACCGTCGACAATGAGGCTGGAGATTAGATTTGATTTACGACGGAAATTGGCCATACGATGGAAGAACTTAGTATTACGGTCCCCCTCCTTCAACCACTGAATCCTAGACTTCTGTTTCCAGCTGATCTCCTCGAGTCTCACGGCACTCAAGTAATCGAGCTTAAGGGATTCTCTGACTCGACTCTCCACGGCTGACAGGGGCCGCGAACACTCAATGGAGTCAAAGGACTGAATTTTGAGTAAAGCCTGGGCTTTGAGCTCCGACACATTTCCAAAAACCTCCTTGTTCTAGATTTTAAGCTTAACTTTGAGGGCTTTTAGCTTTAGTCCAAACCGCTTACTTGGGGGGCCCCATACCACCTGGGACTCCCACACCTTGGAGACAAGGGCTTTAAAGCCCTCCGACTGGAGCCACATGTTTTCGAAACGGAATGGTGTGGGACCACCTAAAATACCCTCGGGTGCCAGTAAGATTGGCACATGATCTGAGATAGGGCGAGGCAAGGCTGATTGGACAAGGTTAGGAAACATGTCCTCCCAGTCTACAGAAAAAAGAAAACGATCCAATCTACTGGCGCGGAGACCTAAAGGTAATTGAGACCATGTGAATTGGCTTCCCCGGATGGGATAGTCAAGCAAGCTATGTCGGGAGATGAAGTTAGCAAATCTCCGCATTTTGGGCGAGATTGTTTGAGCCTCACGCCTCTCATGTGGAAAGCGGATACAATTAAAATCCCCGCCCAGACACCAAGGGGCGTCCCACCTTACACTCACGTCATCAAGTTCTTGCCAAAATTCAGCATCCGGCCCGGAACCGGATGGGCCATAAACCCCAGAGAACACCCAGGTATTCCCCCCGGTCGGCACTCGACAAAGAATAGAGATTGAATACGCCCCTAGCTCAGATTCCAACACTTCAACTCTACTCGGATCCCACAAAAGGAGGATTCCTCCAGACGCCCCCAAAGAGGCTACACTAAGACAATCTGAGGGCCCCTCTCCCCATAAGGCCTTAACCAGTCGAGCGTCGATGACATTCAACTTGGTTTCCTGAATGCAGAGCAACGAGGGTTTATTGATAGAGACAAACTTTTTGATTACCGCATGTTTATCAGGACAGCCCAAACCTCTAATGTTCCAGCATAGGAGATTCACTGCTGACATTGATCACTAATAGAACCCTGGCCCAACCTCTTAGATCTAGGGATAACTTTGCGACTCGACCTATCATAGTTAACGTCCCACTTCAACTTCCTCAACTCCGAACGCGGACCCCTAACTGGACCTACAGAACGGCGCGGAGTAGGCTTAACCACCGACCCACTCCCAGCTAATTCAAGGGATTGGAGTAGCCTCCTGAACTCTTCCTCATGGCCTTCCACTGACAGACCCAAGAGCTTTCTAATGGCTGACATTTTGCTCAAGACCCACTGGGAGGCATCTACATTGACGGTGACTATGGGAGCGAGTGATCTCCAACCCAAGATCTCAGATAGATCAACTTGGAGAGGTCCCAAGAGCCCGGACAACGATCTGGAGGTATTTTCAGTGAGATTAGTCAAACAGGGTAATGACGCTGACCTTACTAGACTCGTTTGTTCCTCATCTTGTTGTAGTATCAGATTTCCCTTATTTTGCATGAATAAATAAGACTGCCAACTAGAAGAACGATGAAAGGCCGGTCGCCCCACCCTATTCAACGAAGGCTGAATAGAGTCGGAGGACTGGGCAGAGGGGGTAGGCGTACCTGACAGGGGAAGTGAGGGTGAATCCATAAGCCTAGAACTGCCTCTTACCTCCGGCTCGGGATGCTTGAGGGCCTGGAGCATATCTAAGTCTGGGACGAGGGAGAATGGAGTCTTACGACGACCTCCAGACGCTACTTCCGCAAAACCGGATGGAACCTGACAACTTGGTGCGAGATTAGAATCTTCCCCAAACTGATGAGACCCCTCCCCACCCCTAACCTCTTCGAGAATGTAAGTTTCTTCCCCTGAACCTCGTACCAGGATGGTTTGATCTCCGACCCAAGTTGTCAGGTTCTGAGGAGAGAACAGGAGAATTATATGACCTCAAATCATCCAGTGGTGAAGAGGGGTTGCTGACTATCGTAACCACGCCAAAATCCTCACGAGGGGGACTCGTTGGTTGGGATGGGGGAGACCGAGGGACTAGCAACGGATAATTCTGATAAGATTGGATTCTCGGCGTCCACTGCCCAAAATCGGCCTAACCTGGGTAGAGGCAAAGCACTGCCGGCAGAATTGCTTGCGTCGGATTGAACACCGCCGGCAACAACACTGAAAACAGATCTCGCCCAAGGCCCTGCCTGATCTGCTTCACGCCTTCGCCCCATACAATTCCTACGCTGTGAACCAGCCTCCGCCCCTGAGAGATTACTTTCGGAATCATCACCATCCCCATCGTTAGGCCGACAAGGGCTATAACGATTCGAGTCGTCTCTCTCGCTAACTTCATCGGCTCCCCTATCGATACGTAAACCAAGGCAACAATGCCCTAATAAGTTGGGGCCTTTGATCGTGGTGGATACGGATCGATTAATGATATGATCCAGACCAAACGGGTCGGATATATCCAAACCCGGACCCTTATCTGGCCTAGCTATCAGGGATCCTTGGAGCTTGGGCCCATCATGGGGTAAACCTGAGGGCTGAAGAGGGAGATGGGCTTCACAAACCAGTTCTTCAACTGGGCCCGAGACCACAGGGCCTAACCAGTTAACATGAGCCTCACAATCCAGTTCTATTGAGCAATCTGCTGTAGCTTTCAGTCGGTGGGTTTCCTCGGCACGTGGAGACAGATAAGAACTCTTTGGGGATGGCTGCAATTGCGAAGACTCTTCTACCGACCCTTTCCTTTTCCACATCCTTTGGTTTCGTCTTCTAGCATTCCTCCTCTTATTTCTCTTCTAATTTCTTCTCTGCCTACTATTCCTGTTTGCGTGTACCCCAAGTGACCTAAGCCCATCAACCAAATCACCTGAAGACTTCGGGCGCCCAAAATGATGGTGACCCTCTGTTCCAACCACTCTGTTGTAGCCGCCTGATTGTCTGGTTACCAACTCAGATACGTCACCTAGAGCAGTGACCGGTGCCTTCCCTTCCGGTGGCCGTAGACGTGGCTCATGCTTATTGGTCATCTCAAGAGGTAGTTCCATGGTATAAGATTTCGAATTTTCTACTGGATTCCGGTGCCGGAAGTCTCTTGGGTCACCGGAGAACCCCAGTTCTTCGATCTCTACCACTGAGATGATGATCGTATGAAAGCAACCCCGATCTGGAATTCTCATAATCCGGGGAATGCCAGCCTTACTCGACGAGATTATTTGGACTCGAGCTTGCCGGAGGTCCGACAATGATAGAGTACGGGGGTCTATTTTCTTTGTTCCACCACATAAATCTCCAATCCCCGCAAGGATCTCAGGTTTCCACAGGTGAAGAGGAAGGCCATGTATGCTAAGCCAGAAGGAATCCTTTAAAGAGCTTACAGGAGCACGGTTCGACTCCGGCCACCACCGATTGAAGAGTGTAGTCCCTCCAGACCGTAAAGGCCAAGTCTCTCTTCCACAAAGGTCCCTCATCGTTGACAGGCGTCTAACGATGATTATGTCTTTCCGATTAGCGTAGCGGACTAGAGTCGTCTGTTCATCAGATGGTAACCACCTATTGACGTCCTCCAACTCAGACCAACCGGCCAAAGAATTTTGAAATGCACAGACAATGGCCATATCCCACCACCCCGACGGCAGCGACTGTTTAGCGACCATTGGTGGAAATGTTACTGCAAGGGATTGAGGTCAAGGGGGTGCGACCGGCGGCTTTTGCTGGGCCTGGGGAGGACGCTGCACTGACGCCAAAGGCTGAGCAGAGCTCGGTTGAAATTTAAGGGGAATGACTGCTTGCAAAGCTTCCCACACCCCCTGCCAACCAAAGCTATTCTTTCCTATTGGGAATGTGATCCAGCGGCGACGAGCACCTGCCGGAGGCACCGCCATTAAAGAGATGAAGCTCCCATTCTCATTCCTCTTCCTTTCGAGTAGGAAAACTTTAGATCTGTCCACACGGTATCTGTCATCCTTGAGTTTTACACAATCCGCTACAAATCGAAGAAGCCACCAGACCGCACGTTCCTCAACCTGGATATCAACGAAGAAGCCCCTTCCTCGCTCAATAATCTTCACCGAGAACGAGTCTGTCTCTTCGACTCCGACGAATTCGAATGTCTTGGATTCAACCGCTATTATCTTCCTTCCCATCTTTTCTTTCTCTTATTATCTTCCTTCCCGTATAATACTCGTGTTACTTCAAATTCAATGGCTGAAATAAAACTGCACCATAAAATCAGAAAGAGGCATGTGTAGTAAAAAACTAACTGGTAGAATCTGTGGCTCATCGACTCTTAGCCAACCCCTTGACTCCCAATGTGACTTGACTCTTCGCTTTCAGAATCAAGTTAATGGAATAACTCCCATGGTCCAAATATTGGACAAAATTGTTAAAGTCGGTCACACATGCACCTAGGAAACCACGCACAACTATGAGTATACCGTACCACTTAGGTTAGTATGGACAAGACAGTCATGTCAGGACAATGAGCAACAAAGTCAATTATTAGATCAATAAATTTTCAAACATCAATATTTAGCCATCTTTCTATCATAAAGGCTTCTTAAGACTTTATGGGCAAGGGTTTTTTTTTACCTAGACTTGCCCATTCATAGGTATACCTGATCTAGTTGATCAACCAATGGTGCATCCATTTTTGTTTGTATCTTTCTTATGGAAGAGAGATATCAATCAAATGTGGGCAAGGTTTAAACTTTGGGTCGGTTTAAACTTCGGTCACCTAGGAAGTCAAAACATTTCGAGGACATTTATAATGAAAATATTATGCATTTTAGAAACCGTGGAAACAATAGAAATATACACTGATATTTTTTTAGGAAATGCTAAAATAAGTACAAATACACAATCAAAATTTTGTAAATCATTTGGAATAAGAAAAAAATAATTAACGGATGCCATTAATTATTCTGCGTGCCTAAAGCTTTAAAACTCAAAGTTACACATCTCAAAAGGACTATAAAATGGGAACATCACATGAATCATAAGACTCACATCAACATAAAGTTACGATGTGGCTAGATTTTTCCAATTTTAAAAATGGTCGAATGATTCCATAAAACATGCATGTAGATGTTGATCTAAAGGTTCCCTGATTTGTTTTAATTTTTTTATTTTGGTTGAGTTGGAGAATAAGAGATAACAACAAAAATAAAATTAAAAATACATGATTGTTTTAATTTTAAATTTATGTATTTATTAATCAAAATAATAATACAAATGTTTTGAAATTTTACTAAAGAATATAGTTTAATAACAATTACTAACCCATGGAAGTCTCCGTCACTAAAAACTGAAAATTATATGTAATGGGATACCCATTACATATGTAATTTATTAGAAATAAATACAAACGCATAATTTTATACATATGTATTAAGTGCGGTCGGTTTTCACCTTAAAAGGCAAAAAATAAAATATAAATGGGCTCAAAGATGAAAATTTGGAGATAATCAAGAGTTTCACTCATAGGAGTATCAACATGTTATTGTTTGATTAAAATAATCCATACATGACAACAAACAAATCTATTTATAACCAAAAAAGTAACATTTTAGTATGAATGTCTAAAAATGTATACCTTCTATATCGCAGGTTTCATGTCTGTATACATGGAAACACACATTTAGTAGGAAACATTAGGAAATGTGTAATTATGAAAGGCAAACATGAGTTTATAATCTTTTTTTATAAGATATTTTGTATCTTTAATTTAAAGTATTTTGTATACATGGAAACACATTCTGTGGATATATATTTTGTATGCCTATTTAAATTCCTTAGCATCTTTAATTTAAGATTATTTCCTTCTTTTATACTCTTCTTCTTATGGTGTACATGCTGGTTTTGATAAACTAACCATACCATACTAAATCCATGTGAAGATTGGTTGTCCATAATAATGGTGGCCCTAGAACCTAGATGTTGCATCAGACTAGGACAAGTTTTCTACCTCATTTGCAGCAATATGTGGAATGTGGACACATCAACTTATGAAAAATGGTCGTATTTAATCCTCAACACTATCAACAAACTTGGGAATGGAAAGGTCAAAGCGCATAGGTGGCGAAGAGGAAATGGGAGAAAGGTGGCAAGTATGATGCCCACCCTAGTAACAATGAATTAAAATTGAACATTGAGTTGTGCCCGCAGAAAATCTAGTCTAATGACAAAGCATAGTTGTTAAAGGTGTCGCCTCAGGTGGTCGCCTAGGTGACCAAGCGCTCTGCTGAGCTCAGGCGACTGGCCTCAAAAAGGCGCTTTGCTGAGCTCAGGTGACTGGCCTCCTAGGCGGTCATTATTAAAAAACTGATTTATGCATTATTATTCAAGGTTATAAAAAATCTTTTTACTTTAAAATTGTAGTTTAGTCAACAAAAAAGCATGATATTCTATATGCTTCTTGTCTTTTTTACCATATAATATGGTAAGGTTTGTATATCCAACAAAAAGAATGTTAGCAAATAAAAGAAAAAGTAAAAAGAGACCATACGAATACGATATTAAGAATGTTTCCCTCATGTTAATATATCATCTCTTTCGCTCAATGTTTAGACCAATTGATCTCTCTCTGTTTGTGGGTGGATCATATGGCCCAATTTGTTTTCTGCATGGTTGTTAAAGGTGATGCCTAGGCAACCAAGCATACAACTAGGCTCATGTGTCCCAATAACAAAAAAAAGTCTTTAAATGCCTAAAATTTCCTCTATGACCTAAAGCTCTCATAAACTCATTTTAAATGGGTGTTAAAATTTAAATAAGTGTAGGCTCCAAGGATGGTTCTATTAAAGTGCATCTTGACAATTGAGATTTTGAAATTTATATGATGTATAAGGCCCATTATTCAACTAAATGAAACATACATAAATCTCATATTAAGGGGAAATTTATACTACAAAGGAGTTCATCATGCGACGCCTCGGGCGCCTCAGGCTACTGCGTCAAGCGTCCTTGAGGTCCATCACCTCAAGTTGCCTAGTCACCTTGACAACCATGAGACAAAGCAATGGTGAAGTTGGCCCTAGATTAGATTCCTTGACAACCAAGGTGACAACGTCGAACTCACTTCTGCCTAGTGTTTTAAAAGGCAAGGGCGTGAGGCAAAGTGTTAAGACCTCAAGATGTGTATGGCGTCAGCCTCGAGGCATGAGGCTTAAGCAATTAAGCCTCACACACCGTCATTTACTCATTTTAAAAAATAAATAAAATATAAGACTTTTTTTTTTAATGTAAAATATAAGAAAAATTGCACAAAAAAAAATCCAAAAAGTTAGTGAAACATTATAATATATATACGTATACATGTATTCGTGTACATTGTGTATGTGTGTATGCGCACGCGCATAAGAAATAATATATAATTTATTTAACTAAAAAAATATATATAAGAAGGGCATGCAAATGCTAAAATTTAGATTTACTTTTTTGTTCATATACTAATTGAAGATGATGTTCAATCATCAATTCATATGGTGAATATAGAATTTTAGCAAAAAATTACAAAGTCATGAACTACATTGTAGGCCAGTAGCTCCAAATCTTTGCAATGTCTACTAGGAAAATTAGTGACAATAAGACTAATATTTTAAAAGCCCCAATACCATAAACATAATAGATTAAGTGTTAGTTAAAACAAATAGTATCACCATTTTAAATGCTTATCTCAAATAATTAAAGTGTTATTTTTTATTAGTTGAAACAAATAACAAATTTTCAAAAACAAAATCAACATTTAAGTTTCGGTTATGTGGCTAGAACCCTAATTTAATTAATTTATGTGCACGCCACAGACATAAAGCAACTGTAGAGCCCCGGAATTTAGGTTCACTGTTCATGTGAATAGTGTTGTGAGTAGTGTGTGAATAGTGCCTTCAAGGCCTAAAGCCTTAATGAAATTGTGGGTTCATGTTTTATAATGCAAGGAGGCATTGAATGAATCAAAATATGTATGGAAAGTATTTTGGGGGTTTGGGATAAATGAAAAGTGAGAGTATGGTATACTCTTAGTCTCAAAGAAAGGAATGCATAAACATACCCTCAACTTTGACGAGCTCTAGAATTCTCACCACTGATCGGAATCGAGTGATTCTTGAATTTTTAGAAAGGTATTGAAACCCTCTTCGAGGTTCATGTTTATCACATTTTTAGATTTTGAGTCAAGGATGGGTAATTTGGTCTATTGAAACCCTCTGGGCTATTGAATTCCATTTTCAAACCAGTCAGCTTTGAGGGCAATTTGGTCCATAAAGAAAGAAGAAATAAAAATTTTACAAAACATGAAAGTTGTTCCCCTTTAAAAGACGAATCCAACGCAAGTTGAATCGTCAAAATCGGATAAACGAGTCAAAAGTTATGCTCGAAATACCAAAGCGGGAAAAACCAGGGCCCTACCATGCAATTTCGACAACGAATTGCTGAATGGGACTCAAATTCGTCGACAAAGTGACTCGGGGGCTGAAATTCGTCGACGAATTCAACCCAGACGGTGGTAAAAACGTCCAGAACTTTTCCACGAACCTTGGGAGATTTTTGGGATATTTTCTGAGATCTTTTGGGATATTTTGCCAACCTTTAGGTTATAAATAGGACCATAAATTCATGTCTTAGGGTTTACAAACCCTAAGCTTGGATTTTTTTGAGAGATTGAAAGAAAAGAAGAAGAAGGAAGCTAAGGTAGTTCTTGGGTGTTCTTGAGTTCATGTTTTCCACCAAAGGAAGAGTCCTTCTTGCTTCCTTGGTGTTTTAAAGTTTGGATTTCATCCCCAAAGTGATTCTTATGCTTAAAAGTTTTCAAGGAAAATTCTGTTAGTATCTTTGGAAACGGAATTTCAGATTTCCAGCTTTCTCAAAGCTTGGATCTTGTTCCTCAAACTTGATTTTCATCCTACAGAAGTTCAAAGACTTCCATTTCAGGTAGATACCTTCTACTATCTAACCTTATTTTATTATTTTCAGAAAACCATATTCTAAGTATGTTCTTGGTTTCTTGGATGATGAAATTCTAAGTGTTTGTAAACTATCATTTTAATTAAAATTCTATGATATATGATCTTCTATGAATATGCCTGAATGTTATAAGTCTTCTATGCTTATCATGATGCTCACAAGAGTTATGTTTTGAGTCTATGATGATGCTCACAAGTCTCGCATGTACACAAGTTTGCATGAATCGAATTTCTCATAAGTTGGATGTTTCAAAACTCATAAGAACTGTTTTAAGGAAACACACAAGAACTCATAAGTGATTATGCCAAACTTTGGGTTGGTTTCTAAGATCGATTACTCATGCTCATAAGGATCTCAATGTCTAAGATCTCATAAGTCTCTAAGGATCTCACATGCTCTATGCTCTATGCTCTAAGGATCTCACATGCTCTATGGATCTCATAAGAACTCATAAGTGCTCCATGCTCATAAGAACTCATACGAACTCATAAGCTATTGATTCTCGCAAGACCTCATAAGATGATGTTTTTACACGAAAGCTCATAAGGTGAATTTTGGAAAATATACACATTTGTTTTATGCTCTACACTCTACGATTTCTATAAAATATATGCATGATCTTGTTCTAACATTGTTGGCTAGTGGTTGGTACCCGCTGAGTGTTTCAATACTCAGCCGTACATTTTGACTGTCGACAGGTGCACGAGTCCCTTTCGATATCTGTGGTTCGGAGCCCTGGATAGAGGAAGAATATTATGAACCAGAGCCCTCTATGGACCACTATCAGGATGATGGACCGCAGGATAAGTGGCCCGAATTAGACTTTTGTTGAAGAGCGAGAGGGAGGATACTTACTTTTGATAGTATTGAAAGTGAGGCTTGTCCACTTCATGCTTAACGTTTATTTTCTTCTATTGGTTCAAACTTGAACTTAATGATAGGAGTTGTTTATTTTGAATTGTTTCCGCTGTTTTAGAGTTATATGTATAACTTGTGCGCTCTGACAGGATGTTAAGTATGTCTTATGTGTCATTCAGGATGGTTTGACACGGCGGTCATGAACTAAAGTATCCCTAACTCCTAGGGGGTATTTTTGGTCGCGACAGCAACCCTCACACTTTGACGTCTAAATCCCATAGGATTTAAGCCTTATAGTTAAGGCTCAAGGCATTTTCCTTGAACTTCGCCTTGAAGCGTAAGTCTCATACACTTTTTAAAAAATTGCTTCTGCCTATTTCATGGGATCGTGGTGCCAAAATGATGAGAATGAAAGATAAACTAAAGGCTGACAGTGGTTATTAACCAAGACAATGATGGCTCGACTTTGCCCGAAGACTGAGGCACCTATAACTATCTCTCAACACTTCCAAATCCACTCTTTTAGCTCTCAACCCCCCTTGGTGAAGCAACGTTTACCAGAAGGTCTACTACTAGTTTGGGTTGTCAAGAGAACGACCCACTAATACACTCATCATTGTACCTAGCATTATCAAACCCCTCACCTTGAACTTCCAAAGAAACAACATGCAGTCAAATTTGGGTGTCCCTATGCTCTTATCTCCATTGTCTTCATAGAAATAACAATATCATTACTACATTTGTTGTTTTCATTTTTTCACTTACTCATTGAGTTTTCAATAAAATCTTCTTGTATGATGTGATGAAAAAAAATTCGGGTACGCTTTATATTGGTACCAATATAGGTACAAAATTGGTACGATGTTCGTATGACATAGATAAGGAATAGATACAACATGGGTACGATATTGGTATGACATAGATACAATGAAATAGCTACAATAAGTATACATATATATATATAGGCAAATATTGTATTTATGCTATTGAACTTTTATGATGTAGGAACATGTAATGGCCTAAAATCTAATGTGTTGAGATCAAGCTTGATTAACTATAAGGAAAACTAAAAAATTGCAATCTTATCACAAATAATGGCATCACACCAAGAATAATTTCGAAATCACTCTCATGGCATCACACCAAATTTCCAATCACTCGAGAATGCTCAAATCACTTTCTTTCATTAATAAAATTCATCAACTAAAAATTTACAGCAAAAAATAGTGTAAATAGTTAAAACCCTAATTGTAAAAAGAGTTACATAACCGAAACACATCAAAAAACTATAATAACCTAATACTAATAAATTGTTTTCTCTAACTAAAAGTTTATGTCCATTGGGCTTTTAAAACTATGCTAAGTCATACTAAACCAGCTCATATACACACCTTCCCAATGTGAGGTATTCCTAATGATCTATATGTGCATATGAGATCTTCGATACCCAAAATCGTCTACCCAAAATGACACATGGGCCTTCTTTATCTTTCTCTGCCAATGATAAACTTGAAACTCCTTTTCATGTTGGATGTCCACATAAACTCTCCCCGACTCAAAAGGATTCATCCCCAATTAATCATAACTATGCCAATGATCCAAGATGTAAGGATTAATCCATTATGGCTCGTCTCTAGTAATCCATGTGTAATCCGCCTCTAGTCGACCTTTCCACTTAACAAGGTACTTTTGGTTCCCTCCATGTTTGGTTGAAACCACTTGATCATCTAAGATATGCTCAGTTTCTTCCTTTCTCTGAGGTACGGGTGGTGGAGGAGGTGGTAGGGACTGGTAAGTTAGTGTCATGGTTGGATAATGAGTTAGGTGGGACTGTTAAACCTCAAAAAGGCACAAGATCCTCCACATTGAATATTGGGCTAATATCCATGTCTGGTGGAAGGTCTAAAATATTCGCATTAGAATCAACATGCTTCAATACTTTGAATGGACCAACACTGCGGGCTTGTAGCTTTTTTGCAACCCCTTGCGAGAATCGTTCAGGCCTAACCCGAATCATCACAAAATCACTCACCCGAAATTATTGACAATTACGATGTGAATCAGCAACAATTTTATATTTCTCATTATTCATTGTAATCATTTTCTTAATCTCAACATGCAATTCATGAATATAATGTGCAAATGTGTATGCAGACTCGGATGGCCTATGTGTAGCTGAAATTAACTTAATTTGAGGTAATGCATAGTCATCAATCCTACGCTCATAACTATGCATTACCTCAAATTGACTCGTGCCTAGGGTCCTCTTTGTTGGACATTATGCCCTGAAAAATCATTTAAATTGTAAGATTCTTATTGTTTAGATTAATAAAGACATCTTCGTTATCTATTGTGAATTCATTATGAATAATTGACTATGATCATGAGATGATCTATACGATATGAGATATCGATCAAGGTCCCTAGGATATATTGTAGGAAAGCTATGTGATAGGTATTGAACTATCATAGGCAGATATAGCTTTCCAGTTCCTTATACCTTATAGAGTCACAGCTATGGGTAAAGCTGAGCACTTTACTTATATGGCTGCCACAATGCTAAGATGTTCTCAATGGTTGAGATGTAGTTTTATTTCAAACTATTGTAGTGGAGACTACACATCAGCATATGAGTGCTTAAATGTACACTGACTGATTGCATGCAATGAGAGACCTCTTGCATAAACATACTATCAGATAATTGGTCTCTCATTCACATTGAACAGTTTTGATGATCCTTAGATCTGATGAGTTCATTTATAACCGAGCAGTGATCTGACTGTTTTGATTGCACCTAAGTACTCTCTACCTGTGGAACTATGATACAGTGACAGTTGAATAATCAGAAAGTTATTCGAGTCATGATGAATTTCAAACAAGAAATTCATGCTCATTAAATTGAGATATTATCCAAGTTCCGGATAAGACAGTTGATTAAGCTTAAATCCTACGAAGGTGATTTTGAAATCAAATAAGTTTGAAATATATTTTTAATAAAATATATTATACTTAATAAAAGTTTTTCTCAAAATGTTTTACATGAGAAATAGTTTCTTATACCTTAATCAAATGTCTTGGAAACTCGGATGATCTACAATAGGCTATGAGTTAGATAGTATATTAATCTCGAAAGCCTATTAGGGATAATGTTATTGGAAAGATCAATCGAATTAAAAAGTTCATGTGGTGAGATCCTTTATTGGTTTATGTTCTTACACTGGGATTCAATTGTAACCTGGATATCTTACGCCAGTTGCAATTCCGGTGTCATTCCTATTAAAGGGTCAATGGGATAACATCGGGTAACCCAGGGTTAGAATGTCCCAAAGCAATCTATGGAGATGCTCACAAAAGAAATACAAGCTCAAATAATATATTAAATGTTAATCTATAATTAATGGATTAAATGTTAATCTACATTGAATAGATTAAATGTTAATCTATAGTTTAGATTAAATGTTAATCTAAATTAAAGGATAATAATTATTATTATTTAATTAACCAAATATAAGGAGATATGGGTTTGACTCATATCCATAAAAGACCATTAAAATGGATCTTATTGGTGAGCCCAAGCCCATGGGATAGAATCTCTAGGTGGGCGCCCACTTCTAGTTCCCTATTATTAAGGGATTTTTGGTTAGTAGATAATTATTAATTAGTTAGTCCTTATCTAATAGGGTTAGATACCTTACTTGGAAAATAAAAAACAAAAGAGATAAGGATTATCCTTATTACCTTGGAGCTCAAGACTCCCTCAAGCTCACGCCCCCCTTCAGCTCACGCCCACCTTTATGGTGTTTCTAAGTAGGTAAGATTCCCTAATAGTTAGGGAGTTTGTTAAAATCCCTAAAATCTAGAGAGTTAGTTATATCTCATTAATTATGGAGTCCTTTTAGGAAAAGGAATCCTAAATTAGAAGGTTTGTTGTAACTAACAAGTTCTGGATAAACTAGGAGTTTAACTAATGATAAGAGTTATCATTATTTAGAAACTCTTTAGGGATAACTATCATTATAGGATATTGATCAAGATGTGAATAAGATCCACATCTATATAATCCCAACACCCAAACCGTGGGGCTCTAAGAGATCATAATTATTTCCTCAAATTTTTGTGAGCTAGAGTGAGAGAACTCCTCTCCTAAATTTCGTGAGCTACAAGGGAGAGCCCAAGGGATTTTCAAGGCTAGGGTTTTGAACCCTAAAGATTTTTGAGAGATAGAAAGTCTATTTCATCATCTTGTTCATTTCTTTCTTCTTCAAAGGCCAAGAGTAGATTCGAAAGCTTCGCGGAGGTAGTGAAGAGCGAGAATCGAACTTGAGATATTTCTTCGAGAAATCTCTACAAAGAGTTCTGAAGCTTCATCGTGTTTTGTGCTTTACCGATGAACATCATTCACCGAGGTAATTCTCTAACATGTAGATAATATTATTTGTTTTCTATGGTGTAAAGATCTTCGGGATCCAGTTTTCCGCATAATTTTTTATCTGGATTCCCTGAACTTTAGACAGAATTATTACATGCAAACTCAGCTACCGGCAATACTAGATCTCACGTCCTAATGTGATCACCAACTACACATTGTAAAAACTTACCCAAACTCTTGTTGACAACTTCAATTAGACAAATGGATACTGAATTCTTATGTCCATCATGTGCCAAAGTGTCTTCCAGAAATAACTCATGAACACTGTTAGACATTATGGGTTTCAGTATACGCAACGGGGCAATTGCGTGTTGGATGTCATGCATGGGTGGGAGCCTATCTGGTAAATCTTCAGGAAATATATCATGATACACCTCTTGCAAGTACTCATCACTAAGCTTAGAGGAGGTTTCTTTATTAACAAGTGCAAAAATCATAACATCTTCTCTAGCCTCATTTTCAAA
The DNA here is from genome assembly GCA_015143295.1 of Tetracentron sinense. Classification (NCBI taxonomy): domain Eukaryota; kingdom Viridiplantae; phylum Streptophyta; class Magnoliopsida; order Trochodendrales; family Trochodendraceae; genus Tetracentron; species Tetracentron sinense. Next base: position 36,366,256 of record CM026551.1, read on the forward strand.
CTCTTTAGGACTGATGATGTGAATGATTTTTTGTTTTGGGCTCATTAGTGTTCTCACGGTGCTCACCAATATCTCCAATGTCAAGCTCATAGCCTTCTTCCTCGAGAAATAGGTCTTTTGCGGGGAACTGATATGCATAATGCTAGAGCACTTGGTTTGATTACTCTCCTTGGAGTTCTCACCAAATGCTCTTTTTTTCCTTGACGAATCTAGCATTGAATGGAGTATTCGGTTGACCCTTAGGTCACTGACTCTCAAAAATGGGTTTTACCTCCGAAGAAGTAGGTTGAGACGCAGATCCACGGAAGTCAAAATGCCTAATGACTTGTAGCTTTGGATATTGCTCTAATTCCTGCACCTAGTAAGCATGTTCAAGGGTGTTGCTCACAATGTGGAGAATCAACTCATTTTGAAGCCCTGGACAAAGGCCCATTCTAAATCTAGAAAGGGTCACGAGAGGGTCCTCTCTTACATTGCACCTCATCATGTACTCTTCGAATTTTGCAATGTAATCTGTGGCTGACATGTTTCCTTGACCATAGTGACAAAGTTGGGGTTCAGGAATAATTCGGCAAGGGTCAAGTTCGAAAAACTTCGGAAGAGACACAAGGAACAATTCGTGAAAAAAAAATTTAAAAAAATATTAAAAGATATCTAACAATTTGATTAGATAATATACAAAATAAGTAGTTTCTTTTGTAGAACTAAACAAATCATTGTGATATTCGCGAATAATTCTTGACATTCGGAAGTCTTCTGGTGGAGAAATATGAAGAGAGATGTGAAGCTAAAAGAGCTTGGGTTGTATGCTAAACTTAGTAAATGTGAGTTTTGATTAGAGAAAGTGGCATTTTTGGGCCATGTGGTTTCAGTAGAAAGGATTTCAGTTGATTCTACAAAGATAGAAGCAGTAGCAGATTGAGGTAGACCCAAGAAAGTTACAGAGATTGGAAGCTTTTTGGGCTTTACTGGTTATTATAGGAGATTCGTGGAAGGATTCTCTAGCTTGGCAGCACCGCTCACTCACTTTGATTAGAAAAAATGTCAAGTTCACATGGGATGAGAAATGAGAAAAGGTTTTCCTAGAGTTGAAGAAGTGTCACTACGGCACCAATCTTGATAGTTTCATCAGGTAGTGGAGGTTTTGTGATTTACATTGATGCTTCACTCATTGAGTTAAGATGTGTTCTTATGAAGCACGGTAAAGTTATTGTCTATGCTTCCCGGCAAATGAAGAATCTCGAAAAGAACTATCCTACTCATGACTTAGAGTTAGCTGCAGTGGTATTCACTTTTAAGATATGGAGGCATTACTTATATGGTGAGCAATTTGAGATATTCACCGATCACAAGAGTCTGAATTACCTCTTCTCACAGAAGGAGTTGAATTTGAGACAGCGTCGTTGGGTGGAATTCCTCAAGGATTATAACTACTCAATCTTGTATCATCCTGGTAAAGCCAATATAGTAGTTGATGCACTTAGCAGGAAACCTTCTGGATTCTTAGCTCACATGATGGTCCAAGAATAAAAGTTGTTAGAAGATGTGTTTAACAACGACGCAAACTTCAATGTTGGCACATCAAGAGCATTAATGGCCAACATTGCAGTCAGGCCAGTGATATTAGACAAGATTAAGGATCTTAAAGATACAGATGAAGAACTGTGGGCATATTATAATAGGAAGATCAGTAAGGGAAGTAAAGACTTTAGGATGAACAGGCAAGGTGCTCTTACCTTCGATGAGAGAGTGTGTGTTCCAGCCAATGAGGAATTGAGAAGAGAGATTCTTGATGAGGCATACAATTCAAAATACATTGTTCATCCTGAAAGTATCAAAATTGTACCAGAATCTCATGAAGCACTTCTGGTGGAGAAATATGAAGAGAGATGTGGCAATATATGTGTCTACGTGTTTGATGACACCAAGTCTTTTTCAGCTACTCCCTATTCCGGAATGGAAATGGGAAAGCATCTCGATGGATTTTATAGTGGGTTTGCCAAGGACAGCAAAGAATTTTGATGCAATATGGGTTGTAGTTGACCGATTGACCAAGTCAGCTCACTTTCTTCCATATCGCACTACATTTAATTCCAATCAGCTTACAAACTTAAACATCAAGTAGTTCATTTGCATGGAAAGCCGGTTAGCATTGTTTCAAACCGAGATCTAAGATTCATTTTGAAATTCTAGAAAAGCTTTCAGCAAGCTATGGGTTCTCGCTTGAATTTCAGTATCACCTTTCATCCTCGGATTGATGGGCAAACTGAAAGAATGAATCAGATTATAGAAGATATGCTATAGGCATGTATACTGAATTTCCAAGGCAGTTGGGATGATCACTTTCCTTTGGTAGAGTTTGGCTACAACAACAGTTACTAGGCAAGCATTCAAATAGCAAGTGGTCCATGTTGAGAGTAGGAAACACCTGAGAGTAGGGCTAGCACTCCTCATTTATGTAATCCTGTAATTTCGATGACGAAATTCTAATAAGGTTAGGAGGGGAGGATGTAGAGACCCAAAACTTAATGTCTTGATATTCGTAAAAATTTAATGATCATGTTGGTGTTTATGTCAAAATAGAGCATTTAATGTTCAATATGTTAATTTTTTTTTTTTTTCGGTAATCAAGTGCATATATATATATATAAATATAAAAATCAAGTGTCATGTGCCACTACCAAGTGTTTAAAAATAACCAAAACAAACAAAAAACAACCCCACAGGTCGACCATCAAGGCCGGTTGACCCTAGTGCAAATTGAGTTTTCAAAAATGTATGGAATTTTTGGGCAAAGAGCATCATTTATGCCCATCAACGAGTATTTTTGGTCCTCGAACATGTCTTACATAGTCCATTTAGTTGGTTTTCTATTTTTGAGTCTCTAAGTCTTTAAAAATGTTTAGTTTAACATTTTCTGAAGTTTAACTTTTTCCTCTAATTTTCCCGTTAATCATCATCATCATAAATGTGTGCCGTACACCAAATATATTAGGGTCAGCAACACAAATCATGTTTCACTATTCCATTATATTCAAAGAGATTCCTTACGTGCAAAAAAAAATTACTCCATTTTGAAAATATATTTCGAGGTCCACGCGAAATTTTCCAGAAAATCAAAATTTAGAACCATTGCCTTAGACGCAATAGATCAAAAGCGTGAGGCTTTTGTATCTCATTCATTCAACAGGTATATCTATTTTTCCTCACAATTTTTTCAAGGCCTATTTTACTTTTTTGACTTAGTTCTTTTAAATAGTTGTTAGATATGGTATTAACTAATTTTTCTTTACTTAGTGCAACACTCATTTAGAGTATTTTTCTTTTTTATTCTCTTCTTCCATACTGATTCTTGTGTTTCATTCATTAGATTTAGAATACTAAGATATTAAAATTTAAATGTGCTTAAATATGTTATAGGTTTATTATACTATTACTAAATGCAAAGCAAAACATCATTAGTTTTGACTTTTGATTAGATGAAAACCAATCAATACATTTTTTTTCTATTTTAAACTGGCCATTACGTCTTCACTTTTTTCCTATTTATTCAATATTATGGATTTTTTTATGACTTGGTATGTCCCCCACCCATTTGGATCAGACTATTCCCCAAGAATGCATGCAATATCCCGCAAACCTCGCACTTCAAGAAATACCGGGGGGCAGGCTCGAACTCAGGATCAATGGGAGCATCCCATTGCCTTTGAACCACTGCACCACATACCATGCAGGTATTCTATATTATAGATGTTATAAGAAACAGTGATATAACTCCCAGTTTACTACATTGAAGCCCGAGCTTAGTCAACTGCCGAAGGTTGCCGAGTTGAGTCGAAATTTAATCAGCAAGCTATGGGCATATCCCAACAACATGAGCATAAAAGACAACGAAATAGTGTGAACCCAGAAAGGTCAAGCACATACCTTGTTGCAAGCAATAAGTTCCACCAACGAAAGTATATCACTGAAGTGACACAAATTCCAATCAGCAACAGAGTGAGATTGAAGAGTACCAAGCCTTCCGTGCTTGTACAAAAAACAGGAAGCATCACAATCCACATCCAGGACACGAAGAACCTCATCATGCTCAGGGCTTCGTTCCTCTCCCTCCATGTGAAGGAGAACTCTGTAGTTTGACTTTGACGAAGTAACTGATTCCATGATTTCCATCAGATGTTGATGCTTCAAACCTGAGACAACATAACTCTGAAGCTTTTCCAGGAGCAACCATATAACCTTATCTGCAGAAACTGGACTGTCAGAAAATGGACATTTGGCACATGGAGGAAACTCAGGCCCATTTCCACTCACAGATGTCAGACATGAAGAAGATATAGGGACAACTGATTCATTTCCTCTCTCAAGAAGTGAAACTACAGATTTAACGGTAGTCATAATCAGTCCGTAATTGCTGAGTGTAAAATATTTCTTTCCACATATATTAGCAAAAACATGAAGAACCTTCAGCATCAATGAAGAATTACTTCTGTGCATCTGAAGCATGTTGTATGATGCCTCACATATGAAACCAATGTGGTCAACTGCTGCACATATAGATGCTAATATAATACTTCCAGCCACTACCTGGTCAATAGTAGCTGTTTCGGAGGACATAAATACAGTTACACCACCCAGAAGAAAGATGCTGCGCCTCGCATTACATCGAATCAAGGGATTACATTGTACATCATTATATACCATAATTCTTCTATTTATAAGAAAATCCTCAATAACTCTGAGCAGAACATCCAACTGGCATAATTCTACAAAAATGTATCTTGTCTCCACATCACATATGACTGCAAGATGAGAATTTTAAGTTTTTAGAATAGCAAAACCGAAGAAGTATCATGCAGATCAAAGCACTGTAGGAAATAAATGACATAACTGTTCAATATATGCAAGAGCAAAGATGCAATGAATAAGCAAACCTGATTTTATGTGTGCCGCAAAAGAATCTGAACAAAGGATAGAATCTCCGGTCAAGAAGTTTCTAAAATTCACTGAAATGACCACAGAAAAGTTTTGCAGCAACAATGAAAAGAACACACAAGCCTTCTCTCTATAAAAAAAAAAAAAATTTAATAGTTAATCCATCATCTTATTGAGCACAAAACTTCTAGGTGATAATAGGCCAGCTAAGGGAATGGAGGCAGAAGTGTTAGCATAAAACTTTTCTGAAGTGAACATAGAAACTTTTGCAGCAACAATTGACAGAGAACACAAGATTGCTTCTATAATAACCAAAAAATATCAAGGAATTAGCTGCAATAATACATCATCTTCTTGAGCATTAAACTTCTAGGTGATAACCAATAGGCCAACTATGGGAACAGAGGCAGAAGTTTCAGTATCAAACCGTATTTAAAAAGGCCTTTGAGGCGAGGCATTAGAATCTCCAAATGTATGAGGCTTAAGCCCATGCTCACTTAATTATTTAAATAAAAAAATTATTGAAAATTAGAAAATTTGGAGAATAAATATATATAAGACAATTTAGTTGATTAAACCATTATATAGAAGAAAGTAAATTAAGAGAGGCAAGCAAACACTGCAATTTCTATTTACCTTCTCTTCAACTACATATTGAAAAACAAATGATGTTCGGTCATCAATTCAATTGCAGATTTTCAATTTTTAACAAACATTCGCAAAGAAGTCACGAAAAACTACGTTGTAGACCAATGGCACCCAATCCCTCTAAGGTCTATTATGGAAATCCTTAATGTGAAACAGAGACTCAAAAAGGGTTTTAAAAATCCGAAGTACATAAAACTTAGCAAAAGAATGGTTAGTTTACACAAATAAAAAAATCAATTTATAGGTCTCCTTTTGTGGTCAGAACTCTTACATGAGTCAAACAACCACATGAGTCAAACATAAGGCAAGCCTCAAGGAACGAGGCAAGCATCTCATGTGAGCTTCATTGTTTTGAGGCATGAATCTCAGGAGATTTGAGCCTCTAGTGTTGAGATCCTCGAGGCATAAGCATCATGCACTTTATAAATTACTTGTATTAATCAACAGTACAGTTGACTCTAAGCAACTACACATAGGAACATCTGTTATCAATTGGTATGAAAGCAAATTACTTACTCAGGCAAAAGATCTTTTTCCATTGCAAGAGCCCGCAGAATCTTCTGCACCACCCAATCAGTTTGAGAAAGCATACAACTCTCAGTTATACAGGTTCTTGTAGCACAAAATATCCTAGAAATGCTGCTACTGTCCTTAGTATCTGAAAACACAACACAATATTTAAGAGTATTCTCATGTGTAGCTATAAAATTGCTTGCACATGGAACTTGTGTCCCCTCATTTCCAGAAACAGGTATTTGTTCTGCCACATCCATCTCCGCAACGGCATCCCAGATCTTGGGGCCACATGTTTTTCCTACATTTGTAGCATTACGTGAACCATTTTCACTATTCTCTAGCTCATCAAATGATTGAACAGGACCTCCAATCTTATGAAATAAGGGTCCATCCATAGTTCCACCGATATTAAAGAACAGCCTATTGGAATCAATCTCCACATCAATGACATCAAAACTGAAAGATGGCAACAAAATGTCTTTCTCATTTAACAATCCTCTATAGAAGCTTTCCTCTACCAGATATTTAGAGCTATCTATTTCACATGCATCAAGGCTAGGGAATTCAATCTCAGGCAGAGTAGGTGACAGAGGCACTTCCATCGCTATCCTGTAATGTTGCTCATCAACAGCATTATCCAAATCCAGCAACTTCATATAATCCCCACTGGCCATGTCCTCAAAACATACCATGTTTTCTTGGTTGCTCCTAACCGAATCAACCTTATTTTCCCTACATGCCGCAACAGTTCCTATCAAATGATCGGCAGGTGGGCCAGCTCTTATGCATACATTTGCATCTTCGCGGCCTTTAGCTTCTAGTTTGTCTGCCTGCTTCTGCTCCTCACTGTTACCACCCTGCTGCAAATTGAGTTTCTGTTTCTGAGTCGTTTTTCTCTTCTTGCTGGACCTGTAGTGCTTCGCATTCAAATCATTTTGCGATCTAGAAACCATACATCTTCCCTCTTCCAAAGCAATTGAATTCCCATCCCTTTGAGAGAGTATTGCTGCAGGCATACTGTTATTGAGGTTTAACACACCATGCAAAGCAGAGAGCTTTTCTTCCATCTGCAGATGCAACTTCTTATCCTCAGAATACAAACGCGCAATTGATTCCACTGAATCTCGGATCCTCTTTCTCTTCCTACTATGCTCAGGCACCCTGCCAACAGCTATGATACTATCATGACCATTTGAAGCCAAACATGGACCCTTCGCCTTTCTGTGTACAGGACCTATGACACTATTTTCAGCCACCACCCCAAGATTTTCATTGTACCTCATTTTGGTCACTTCACCAGACAATCTGGGAATGGCTGGTCCCTGTTTCGAGTTCTCCTCTGCCGCTTTTGCTGATGTAGTAACAGAAAAAGCACCCCTTCCCTGTGAGCCCACCAACTGTCTATCAGAAAAAGATGTGGTAGTGGAATATGTGGCAGAATTCTGTGACTTGTTTCTGACAGAACCTCCAAGCAGAGACTCCAAATCAGAACTAATACCTGAGATTGGTTCGGTACAGCTCCATCCGGATATTGGAATCAGTGGACCAGTACATTCTAGTGTTGGCCTGAAGTGATCAAGGCCGTCTATAGCTGTGTAACAAGCCTTTATAACTTCATTTTCACTTTGGCTGTACAAGTCACAGGGTTCTATACCCGAGAGTTTTCTCTTCAAGTTTAAGCTTTTAAGCTTCAAAAAGTTGTCAGTCTGCAAAGTAAGTGTGATAGAGCATTCAGTAAACAAATCATGAGCAGAATTTTGACTGTTCTTTGGCAAAAAAAATGAGAGAAAAAAAGATAGGTATTCATAACTAATCGTGGAACAATTCATGCATCCAAGTTCAAAAAACCAGAATTCTAGGGCTAAAAAATATATTTCATAGTAGGCATAAAAAATATCTTTTCCACAAAACTACAACCATGGTTGTCAAGGCGACTTGAGGCGATAGACCCCAAGGACTCCTGATGCAATAGCCTAAGGCGTCGCCTATTGAACTCCTTTGCAGTAGAAATTTCCACCTCATATGATATCTATGTAGGCTGCATTCCTTGAATAAGGAGCCCTATACTTCATATAAATTTCAAAATCTCAATTGTCAAGATGCACTTTGATAGAACCATCCTTAGAGCCTACAATTATTTAAATAATAAAAGACCCATTTAAAATGGGTTTATGAGAGCTTTAAGGGCCATAGAGGATATTTGGGGCATTTAAAAGCCTTTTTTTGCATGATGGCATGAGCCTAGTTGTACGCTTGGTCGCCTAGGCGACGCCTTTAGCCATGCAAAAAATAGATGAAGGTCGTGAGAGAGAGAGAGAGAGAGATCAATTATTCCATCCACTGAGCAAAAGAGGTGATAGATTAACATGAGGGAATATTCTTAATTGTTGATATTTGTGTTAGCCTATTGTGACGCCCCGAACCCGCGCCTAGGGAATCAAGTTCCGAGACGCGTGTCCGTTCGTCAAATCATGCAAGCGGAAGACTTTACCCGCAAAAATGCGGAAAATTTAAACATTTATCAGATGCTCCCAAAAAGCAAATAATACATGTCATCACAATAGCCATCATACAAACCATATACCTGTATTATTTACATCAAGTTTGTTTTACAAAAGTAGGCGTCTCTATCACGCCAGGTACAACTTGTACAAGCTTCTAAAATATCCAGATAGATTTTTCACTTACTGGTCAGCAGCTCTAACATCTGCTGACACAAAAAGTCAGTGAGCTATGAAGCCCAATAAAACCACAATCCTTCTAAACTATTTTCCACATAATAACACGCATCAATAATGATATAATAAGCAGTTCAATTTGCATGTTACAGTAAAATAGAACAGTATATAATAAATTGTGACCCAAGGTCACTTAGGGTTACGTCACCCTAACAGAGGTTCCCGACCTCACATTACTTTCTAATTATGAGATTCAGTTATGAATGTATTATATTACCAAATTATCGTTTCGATCATCAATCATGTTTCATTTCGAGTCCTAAGACTCTATTAATTGGCCACAGCCCACAAATGTTTAGCTTAAAGTCTCTAAATCATAACCATAATAAATTGAGTCATTTAGACTCACACACGCTGTTCCGGCTTTCAACCGAACATGACAAAACCTTGGGTATACCAACCCAACTCACCTGGAATCCGATGATTCCATACCGAACTATGAGTCCACCAACTCAAACAAATACACCAACTCTGAGTATACCAACTCAGACCACTTCGTATCCGAAGCTTACACACACAACATGGGCATTCACCCAATAAGAACATTTTTCCATTCAATTGACTGGCCACATCTACCGTGTATTCGCCGCCATCGCCCTGGGTATCAGTTATGAAGGAACCCCGACCAACCTGCCTACTGTCATCTTCTAGCTAGTCTACGGAGGAACCCCGACATCTATACCAATGCCGACATCTCCTGACGTTCCACCAAGAAGGGACCACGATAGACACGGTGCCGACATCTTCTAACCCACCCAGAGAGGAACCCCGGACTATACACTATCTGATGTTTAGCCACTTTAAACTCCCTAGGACTCCGACATCTTCTGACTACCAGTCACGGAGGAACCACAGGCCATGCAGGACACCGCCACTCCTGACCTAGTCCAAGAGGCACCACGGACGACCTAGACAAACAGACCGACATCTCCCGACTATCAGTCACAAAGGAACCCCGGGCCTTACTGGGCACCGTCTCTCCTGACCTAGTCAAAGAGGAACCACGGACTATACTGAACCCTGGTTAGATTTTCTAACCACAGGTTAACCCAGTTAACCCAAGCCTCGCTTGATTAACTGAAATACTTGGGCCTCGCGCCCGTGAACCAACTCCAGTAACACACCGTCCCGTTAGGGAGCGTTTCCAGACTAATGGATGTCTCCATAGCCTTACAAGACATGCAAAACAACTTTTCGTCACCCTAAGGTGGCGATACAATTTACCCGGGACCCAATCTGGGCTCCCCGAGGGACCACATAAAATCACAACATCACATAGGGGTCTCCGCCCCTTTTTCATTCACGTCAAAAGACATGCATATACATCACATGAAATAATATAGCAAAATAAGCGGAAAAAGTGAAGAAAATGGAGGGGTTTTACTGTTTCACGCGTTTCGAGGCCTCGTAGGCAAAAACAGATGTCACCAACGCGTTCCCAACGACAATCAACCCCAGGGTAGAGCGCATGCAACTTTCTCTCTCCACTTTCTCTCTCTACCTTTTTCTCTCTCTCTACACGCAAAACGAGACGCCGGAGAGAAAATCGGACGCCGCCGACGCGTCGGGGACGTCGAAAAACTTCAAGGACCCACTTCTCTCTTCTTTCTCTCTCTTCTTTCTCTCTCCTCTTTCTCTCTCTTCCTTTCTCTCTCCTCACTCTCTCTCTAAAATCTGCTATGGCAGAATCTCCCCCTCTGTTTACAGAACGTAAATAATGGGAAAGGCTGACCTCCTTTATATATAGATATGGTCCTGTGCTATGCACATGACCATATTTAATGGTCCCGTTGACCAAGTCAACGGTTGACCCATTTGACTATTTTTTTTTTTCTCTTATGTATACGGCCTCCGTGATCCTACTTAAAGACATCCGATTTTGACGAAACTTTAGGTGACCGAACTTGGGGCAGTTCGACACCTACTGTAAAAATTTCGGGGAAAAATACTGAGTTTTGACAGCTACACTTTAGTCCGGAAGAAAATTGCAAAACCCACTAATTTCCTGATTTCGAACACAAAACAGGCCGCCGTTTCTTCGTTTGAGATAACTAACTGCCGAGACGACAGACATTAGTCCCCATGGCCGACTGACACGCATTAGTGCCAACCGCACGGATTTCTATTAAGATCTCTAACAAATATTGGGTCCCACTTAATTTCTGGAAGTATGAAAATTTCTCGTTTTTCTCAATTTTATCACACATAATGGCCCCGCGGTCCCGCGAAATGATACTTGACGGAACCGATACGGTAGGGGTGTGTCCCGGCAGTCGACCAGCACACTGTGTGCGATTTTCGCCAAATGATACTGAGATTTCCTCGGTGCACTTCAACCCTGAGCAAAATCCCCTTCTTATTAATTTAACAAATAATTAACTAATTAACCTTCATTAAGGACCCATAAACACATAATTTTATTATATTAAAATTCCGGGTCGTTACACCTATAAGTTTTCACGTTAGGTCTCCATGATTAATTTTGATGATAACGCTATAATAGAATGAGATTTGTGTTACTAATGTCGAGTTTATGTGATAAACAGTGTATAAGAGCATTAGCAAAGCTATTAAATGAAAAATCATGAAAAAGAGACCATCTAATGAAGAGGATTCATCAACCAATCAAGCCAAGCCATTGGATCACGTTGGATCACAATTGAAGTTTTGAAGACCAATCCAAAGTCCAAGTTGGCGTTGGGTTTTTTGGATTCCTACCTAACGGTTGGCTTCCTCAAAAACTATGGCTGTTCTATCCAATACCACCCGAAAAAAGCAAATGTGGTGGTAGATGCGCTAAGCTGAAGACCTACGGGATTCTTGGCTCATCTAATGGTCCAAGAATGGAAATTACTTGAAGATGTGTCTAACCTGGACATGGGTTTCGGTGTTGGAGCATCTGGAGTCTTGGTGGCTAACATTATGATCAGGCCAACCATCTTGGACAAGATTAAAGACCTGGAGTGGGAGGATGAAGAACTGCACGCTGCTATGAACAAGTCGATTAGTAACGGGTTTGAGGATTTCTCCTAGAGAAATGGTGGAATCTCCTTCAATGATAGACTTTGTGTTCCAGTCAATGAAGAATTGAAAAGGGATATCCTAGACGAAGCACATAAGTCCAAGTACATTGTTCATCCAGGAGATACTAAAATGTACTGGAACCTCAAGAAGTACTTCTGGTGGAAAAATATGAAAAATGATGTGACTACCTATGTATCAAAGTGTTTGGTTTGCCAACAGGTCAAAGTCGAGCACCGAAGACCAGTCAGGCTTCTTCTGTCACTTCCTATTCCCGAGTGGAAGTGGGAAAATATCTCCATGGACTTCATTGTTGGTTTGTCAAGGACAGCGAAGAACTTTGATGTTATTTGGGTCATAGTTGACAGGTTAACCAAGTCAGCTCATTTCCTTCCATATCAAACCACATATAATCGCAATCAGCTTACAAACCTGTACATCAAGGAGATAGTCCGTTTGCATGGAGTGCCAGTTAGCAATGTGTCCGATCGAGCCAGAAATTTACTTCCAGGTTTTGGAAGAGTTTTCAGTAGGTCATGGATTTCAGTACTGCGTTTCATCCGCAAACAGATGAACAAACTGAGAAGGTGAACCAGATCATAAAGGACATGCTCCGAGCTTACATGTTAGATTTCTAGGGCAGTTGGGATGATCACCTGTCGTTAGTGAAATTTGCCTACAACAATAGCTATCAAACAAGTATTCATATGGCACCGTTAGAGGCACTCTATGGGAAACGTTGTCGTTCACTGTTGTGTTGGAATGAAGTTGGTGAGAGGAAACTTATTGGTCCCGAGCTCGTTGGTCAGGCCGTGGATCGAGTCCAGTTGATCAGGGAGAGGTCAAAAACGGCTCAAAGTAGACAGAAGAGCTATGCCGACACTCGTAGGAGAGAACTTGAGTTCCAAGTTGGGGACTTTGTATTCGTGAAGATCTCGCCTACGAAGGGTGTGATGAGATTCGGCAAGCGAGGCAAACTCAGCCCGCGTTATGTGGGTCCCTTCAAGATTATCACCCGGATCGAAGAAGTTGCTTATCGGGTTACATTGCCACCCCACATAGCAAGTGTGCATAATGTCTTTCACGTCTCTATGCTAAGGAAGTACATCTCGGATCCTTCGGACGTCATTGATTTAGATCCATTGGAAATACTCTAGTTGAGCAACCGGCTCAAATCTTGGAACGGAAAAAGCAAGTCCTGCGCACCAAAGTCATTCCTCTAGTACTCTATCAATGGGAGCACCACTCTCAGGAGGAAGCTACATGTGAGCGAGAGGATGAAGTTAGCGAAAAGTTTCTGCACTTATTTATCTAAGGTACGAAAATTTCGATGATGAAATTCTTTTAAGGAGGGGAGGATGTAGAGACCCGAATCTGATTTTTTTCGTTTCCATCTTGTTTAATGGGAGTAGAATGGTCTTTTGTTATGTTTTTATGCATGTCTAATTATATCTAAGCGGTGTAGAATGGTTTAATTGTTTAAGTGATCACATGATGAAAAATTAGAGCCGACGATTGATCGCATGGGAACCGACGATCGATCGCGAAGAACCTGAAAACTGGGTAAGCCTCTGTTTTTGGTGTGCGATCGATCGCACTAATGTGATGATCGATCGTCCTGAACCGGAAAAGTTGGAATGTTTTGGTTTCTTCGACGATCGATCGCAACGGATGCGACGATCGATCGCCAGGCAAGCAACAATTGATCGCCCAGATATGACGATCGATCGCAAATCGCAATTCATATTTTTAAAAAAATTTACGGAAATGAGAGTCTTAAACCCCTACGCTATAAATAGAGGTTCTATTTCGAAGGTTTTAGGATTCTAACTTTTCTAAACCTAATTTGGCAAAAAGGGGAGAGAAAACCTAGGGTGAAGAGATTGCTTGAAGAAGAAAGGAGATTGTTGAAGAAGGGAAATTTTAGCTTGAGAAAGGAGATTAACGCTTGGAGATCACCCCCAAAGCCTTGAGGAGCCTTCTCTAGCGTTTTGAATTGAAGGGAACAATCTCAAAGGTCGATACGCCTTCTAACTTAACTCCATTATGTAATCTCTATACTTAAGTATGTTTGATTTAGAGTTTTCTTGCATGATTTTAATGGAAATTGATATATAATGGTGAATGGGGGATTTTACTATGAAATTGAAATTTTGGCATGTGTTCAAGATGTTGGGAGATGGTGGTTTTAAGCTTATGGGTTTGTTAATTGATGAATTGTTGGAAATGGTGGAAAGGAAATGATGATGGATTGAGTTTGAATAAATGGTGATGGGATTTGGATGTATGTCTATGGTTATGTATGTTTGAAATTGAGAATGGGTTGTAGGAAATGAAGGAAGGGTGTTTTAATAGAGGGATGAAAATGAAATGGGATCAATGTTTATGAAATGTGTTATGAAAATGAATGGACTATGCTAAAATATTAATTGTGATTCTTGTGTTAAACTATGTCCTATTTATGTTGAATAGTGATCGATATTCGGGTAAACCAAAACTTAGAGGGAAGTCCTCCAGACCGGGAATTCTCTATTCATTCAATATGGGACATTATGGTGGAGTTTCCATGGTGGGAGATCGAAACCTAAGGGATGACCTACTCGAATGTCAATTGCGACACTCAAGCACACGTTTATTTGCATGGTAAGTCTATAAGTCTCACATGTCTCACAAGTATGCAAACACAGCTCGAAAAAGTAATATCTCACAAGCTCATATTGGTCCGCGGAAGGGACATGGAATCTCATAAGAAATATCTCGCAAGCTCATTAGAACATGCATCATGTAAGATTAAGTCTAAGAGTCTCTCACGCTCACAAGTCCACACAAGTCAAGATGAAAATATGATATGTCTGGCATACTCTTACGCACTCTGATTATATGTTTACGAAATGATTACAATATTGAGTATGTTCTAATGATATAATGTTGTTAGTTGGACTGCTTATCCGCTGAGTGTTTTCATTACTCAATTAACTTGTTATTGTCGGCATGTATAGAGTAGGAGTACACGGCGGAGCCATAGGTTGAGTAGTTTTACGTCGAGGAGAAAGAAGAAGGTGAGCCTCCAATTGAGGAAGCTCGAGAGTTGGATAGGTGGCCATACTATTAGGCCTTGTTTTACGTTTTGTAAGGATTGTAATAGACTTATGTTACTCAGGATGAGGTTGCTTAGAGTTGTATACCTTCGTTGGATTTTATTTATGGTGGGTTATTGTTCTTACGGGTCAGACTTGTGCAGGATGGTTTGTTTATATATCGAATTTTGTTATTTCTCATTTTGGAGACTCGTAGTTACTAGTTAGTATGCCTTGTATGTCATGGGATTTAAGCAGGTTTAAGAATGTGATAGCCCAAGGTCCCACTTTGGTTAAGGTGGGATTTGGGATCGTTACAACCTAGGCCAGGGGCGGGGCCACATGGGGCCTAGGGGGCATATACTATTTTACTAGGGGCGTAGCCTGGGAGAGGGGCGGAACCGAGGGACGGGGGATCTAGCCCCCCCCCCCCCCCCCTAAACTTCTGAAAAAAAATATTATTTACAAACGAACACAAATAGACGCGATGGCCCATGAACTTGGCCCTCAAAAAAAATTTGGGGGCTACACCCCCAAACCCCCATAGTTAGCCCCTGCTACAAGAGAATCCTAGCTCCACCCCTCACCTAGGCAACGCATTTAACAACTATGACTGCAACCCTAGTTACCTAATACCTGTTAAATGTTAATTCATTTAGTATTATATGAAAGAAAAGTAAATGCTGGTTACTTCTATAGCCTAGAAGGCAGTTCTAATTCTAGCAGACCTCAAAAAGGAGAACAAATTTTAAAAAAAAAAAAAAGAGAAATACTGCAGTAAAATTGCTTCATTATTGTAAGAAAGCCTGCTTTCCAAAGCATACCACCATTGTTCCACAAAAAAATTTAAAATTTTTCCTTGGCATAGAACTCTTTAGGAGCAAAATTTTGCTCCCCCTACCTTGTCATTACAGCAAACATATATCAAGCAAGTGCTCATACACAAGTGTACATTGCCAACTTTACTTCCCAGTAAAATCAAAAGCAGTAGCAAATAGCATAACTGGAGTGGATGGACAGGATTTTTTTTTTTTCCTGTTTCAACAATTATGTGCTGAAACAAAATTTGCTCTAAATAAAATTTGCAAATACACCAAAAACCTGTATGATAATTTCCAACAATAAATTCCATTATTATCACCATTGCATAATAAAAAAATGTCCTAATTGTGAGTTAAGTGTGCAAAATATATAACTATTCCAGCTGAATGAGTATACCAACCTTTGCCAGATCACCTGTACCTTCGATGCTACGAGAGAAACAGCCCTCTAATATATCCAGGCGATGTAAGAATTGGATGCATTCCTGCTTTACTCGACATATTTCCTGCTGAAGTAAATTATTTCGAACTTTTTCCAACTTAACCACTCGCTTAGCATGCTTTACTTGCATCTTTTCTAACTTCAGCTCTTTTTTCAAAAGCTTCACCTCAGCAGTCTCAGCAGTGATATTGTTATCAGATGGGACAGGATGAGAATTGTCCATTTTTCTAGCTGACACTATTTCATTTATCTCCTTCTGTAATGCCGCATTCCTTCGCCTCTCCTCCTCCAACTGCTGAGACAAATTATCAGCGCAAGATTTTTCATCCACTGTCTTCTTCCTATTTGCTTCCGCACACTTCCTCTGCTCTTCTGCTTTTGTCATCTCCGAATCAGCAAATTTTTTTTCTCTACTTGCTTTTTTCTTCTCTGCTTCAAGCCTTCTGTTTGCCTCTTCATGCTTTGATATCTCTGAAATAAATTTCAATCTTGCTTGATTAGCTTCAGTTTTTAATGATTCCAACCTAAAAACAATTTCCTCAGCCCTTTCCCTTTCAATATTAGCAAGCCTCTTTTCTTCTTTGGCCTTACTCTTTTCAGCTTCTACTATCTCCCATGCTTCAGCAGCTTTCTTCTTCTCTGCCTCAGCCTTCTTCCTCTCTGAATCTCCCCTTTGCCTCTCTTTCTGAAGAAGCTCCTTCATCCGATTAATTTCGGCCTTCCCTTCGGAAACACGATTTTGAAGCAGTGTCACTTCCTCACCTTCATATAGATCTCTTGAGCCTCCTGTTTTCTGTAACGAAGCAATCTCAGACTTCAAGTTAGAGATCTCATTCTCCAGAACAACTCTAACAGCAGCCTCTTTCAGTTTTTCCTCTCTCTCAGTGTCCGCTCGCGCTTTCTCCTCCTCATATGCTGCAAAACAAAAGAAGAACCATTGTTATTCATCTAATATGCTAAATCCAGTCTGCAAGCACAATTGGCATAAGCTCAAATCATATGACTCGTTCATCATTCCCATTTGCGCAATGAATAAAGAAAGATGGACTTCAAATAGGATAAAAATAAAAAATGGATTAGGCATAGATAGAAATTCAATCCCTTACATTTCTTGAGATTGAGATTCTTGGTTTGGAACTTATCGATTTCGTGTTCCAGGAGCTTTACGGCTTGCCGAAGAGCATTCCGCTTCTCTTCCAACTTGGAGTATCTCTCTTTCAACTGATTTAAGAAGATTAACACACACACACACACAAAAGGTCAAGGTGCGTGCAAAGTGCAAACACACTTCTCGAATAAATCAAAACCGAGTTCTGAGACGAAAATCATACCACTGCACAGCACGATTTCGCAGACTCGGGTGCTACAACTACATCTGCTGCCATTACTACAATATACCAAAGTAAGAAACTGTCAGCGATAAGAATGAAAAGAATTTTGCAAGTATCAAAGGAGCTAAAGATTTCCAAAAATAAAAGATATTAGTACAGTTAGGGTTATGTTAATGGAAGTCGTTGAGCTTGACTGGTTTTGATGTCTGGGAGACAGGTACACCATTAACGCGAAGCTTACGGAGCTGAAGCTCTTGAAGTTCCGAGAATCCAAAACCCTTCATAAACCTCCGATTTATGCTACCAAAGTATACCAGATAGAGAGAAACAGTTCACGGCTTACATCCTAGGGTTTCATAACTGGGAAATATGGATCCGGCTCACGTGCTGAGATCTTTGCTTGGGTTTAACCCAAGCATGACACGTCACCACTTAAAGACCAACGGCCCACGATTACTGAAGCTACGAGTTTTACTAAAACTAAAAAAGGCCCATTTCTCCTCACCCCTCTCTTCAGTTTCAAATTAACCCCAAATCTCCTTCTCTTCTCCTTTCATTTCCTTCTTCTTCCCTCACCACCACCTCTTCTCTCTCCTCAAGTTCCATTCCTTTTTCAGGTTGTAACAATCCAAATTGTTCTTACCAATCTCTCCTCGTACAGTCTTACTGTCGCTTCTTTGAAGATCTGCTCTTTTTCTCTTCAACCACGATCTTTCTTCATGGTAGTTCACACTATTTAGTTTTTTTGTTGTCGACCTAATTGCATATTATAGGGTTGATTCCCCATATCTTGACTATATACTGGGTATCTTGGAATTTCAATTGGAATTGAGGGTCTCTGAGGATTTGTGGATAAGGTTTCTGATCAGACGTGGTTGCTCAGTGATTAAATCGATGATTTCAAGCTACTGAATTTATGTGGCCTCCTCAGATCATTACCGAGCAACCATTTTGAAGGTAATTTTTGTTAGATTCTTTTTTTAAAAGATTATCCTCTTCTATTGAAGCCTGGGGTTGTTTGATTTTATTTCTATATTCTATTAAATGGATAACGTTTGGTATTCAGATATATGATAATTTTTTAGATTACTTTTTTTTGAGATTACCCTCTTCTATGGAAGCCTGGTTTTAATTTATTTATATCTTCTATTAAATGGGCTATTTTGGTATCAGATAATTAAATGGAATTGGTAAGAGTTTGAGTTTGGTATGGTTTTATTGTTTCTACTTGGATAGGCAAACGGGAATTAGATTTTTTTGGGAAAGCGCTCTCGGATTAGCACGTTACTGATTTTAATTGTATTTATCAGTTTCTTTCTTTCTTTCTTTAATTTTTCCTGAAAAATAAGAATTTATGATTGTTTGTGCGTGTTTTGATCACTGCAGTCTGTCCCCTTCTTATTTTTCTTCGGTCTTTATTGAGTGATTGAAGCATTAGATTT